>OZ017739.1:429789443-430106197 GCA_963969285.1 Odontomyia ornata | reverse complement strand
GCTACACTGAACGATGAAAGCCAGAGGTCGGACAAGGAAATTTACGTATTTTAGACAAATACATGTCTATGCCTCCTAAGCGTCATAAAAATTAGTATTTTCATGCAAATTACTACATATTTGCACTCGACGCAAACTAAACAAACGCTACTATAAGATAAGACCAAAATTTCAACATTCGGATTAAAATTACGGGCACAGTAAGCAATCAAAGCTGAAAATCTGCACAAAAACTGCACGTGCTCTAGAAACAGCATTTTTTCGATATTTTGCCTAAAACATGTTCCGACCATCAAAACACTAGTTTGGGGTAAACTTTTCAATTAAAACGTAAAAACGCGAAATTCGCACGTTTAAGGGGAGAAAAAGCCATTTAAAGTTTTGGGTTGTTGACACGTGAAAAATTGGGATTTTTCTGGCTTTCAACTACTGAACCCGCCCTTAAACTTTTGCCAAATACCACAAATTTATACTTTTTGGAAAATTCAGACGCTGATCTATTCATTAACACCAAAATATAGCACATCGGTTGAAAAATCAAGCCACAGCAATGCCGTAAAGGGAAAAAGTTTCCATAACCTGCCCCCAAAAATAAAAGGAACCTTATAAAAATTAGTATTCTTGTGAAAAGTACTACAAATTTGTATTCGACATAAACTACAGACTGACAGCTACAAAATGAGACCAACATTTTGATAATCGAATGGAAATTGTGGCTACACTGAACGATGAAAGCCAGAGGTCGGACAAGGAAATTTACGTATTTTAGACAAATACATGTCTATGCCTCCTAAGCGTCATAAAAATTAGTATTTTCATGCAAATTACTACATATTTGCACTCGACGCAAACTAAACAAACGTACTATAAGATAAGACCAAAATTTCAACATTCGGATTAAAATTACGGGCACAGTAAGCAATCAAAGCTGAAAATCTGCACAAAAACTGCACGTGCTCTAGAAACAGCATTTTTTCGATATTTTGCCTAAAACATGTTCCGACCATCAAAACACTAGTTTGGGGTAAACTTTTCAATTAAAACGTAAAAACGCGAAATTCGCGCGTTTAAGGGGAGAAAAAGCCATTTAAAGTTTTGGGTTGTTGACACGTGAAAAATTGGGATTTTTCTGGCTTTCAACTGCTGAACCCGCCCTTAAACTTTTGCCAAATACCACAAATTTATACTTTTTGGAAAACTCAGACGCTGATCTATTCATTAACACCAAAATATAGCCACATCGGTTGAAAAATCAAGCCACAGCAATGCCGTAAAGGGAAAAAGTTTCCATAACCTGCCCCCAAAAATAAAAGGAACCTTATAAAAAATAAGTATTCTTGTGAAAAGTACTACAAATTTGTATTCGACATAAACTACAGACTGACAGCTACAAAATGAGACCAACATTTTGATAATCGAATGGAAATTGTGGCTACACTGAACGATGAAAGCCAGAGGTCGGACAAGGAAATTTACGTATTTTAGACAAATACATGTCTATGCCTCCTAAGCGTCATAAAAATTAGTATTTTCATGCAAATTACTACATATTTGCACTCGACGCAAACTAAACAAACGCTACTATAAGATAAGACCAAAATTTCAACATTCGGATTAAAATTACGGGCACAGTAAGCAATCAAAGCTGAAAATCTGCACAAAAACTGCACGTGCTCTAGAAACAGCATTTTTTCGATATTTTGCCTAAAACATGTTCCGACCATCAAAACACTAGTTTGGGGTAAACTTTTCAATTAAAACGTAAAAACGCGAAATTCGCACGTTTAAGGGGAGAAAAAGCCATTTAAAGTTTTGGGTTGTTGACACGTGAAAAATTGGGATTTTTCTGGCTTTCAACTACTGAACCCGCCCTTAAACTTTTGCCAAATACCACAAATTAATACTTTTTGGAAAATTCAGACGCTGATCTATTCATTAACACCAAAATATAGCACATCGGTTGAAAAATCAAGCCACAGCAATGCCGTAAAGGGAAAAAGTTTCCATAACCTGCCCCCAAAAATAAAAGGAACCTTATAAAAATTAGTATTCTTGTGAAAAGTACTACAAATTTGTATTCGACATAAACTACAGACTGACAGCTACAAAATGAGACCAACATTTTGATAATCGAATGGAAATTGTGGCTACACTGAACGATGAAAGCCAGAGGTCGGACAAGGAAATTTACGTATTTTAGACAAATACATGTCTATGCCTCCTAAGCGTCATAAAAATTAGTATTTTCATGCAAATTACTACATATTTGCACTCGACGCAAACTAAACAAACGCTACTATAAGATAAGACCAAAATTTCAACATTCGGATTAAAATTACGGGCACAGTAAGCAATCAAAGCTGAAAATCTGCACAAAAACTGCACGTGCTCTAGAAACAGCATTTTTTCGATATTTTGCCTGAAACATGTTCCGACCATCAAAACACTAGTTTGGGGTAAACTTTTCAATTAAAACGTAAAAACGCGAAATTCGCACGTTTAAGGGGAGAAAAAGCCATTTAAAGTTTTGGGTTGTTGACACGTGAAAAATTGGGATTTTTCTGGCTTTCAACTACTGAACCCGCCCTTAAACTTTTGCCAAATACCACAAATTTATACTTTTTGGAAAATTCAGACGCTGATCTATTCATTAACACCAAAATATAGCACATCGGTTGAAAAATCAAGCCACAGCAATGCCGTAAAGGGAAAAAGTTTCCATAACCTGCCCCCAAAAATAAAAGGAACCTTATAAAAATTAGTATTCTTGTGAAAAGTACTACAAATTTGTATTCGACATAAACTACAGACTGACAGCTACAAAATGAGACCAACATTTTGATAATCGAATGGAAATTGTGGCTACACTGAACGATGAAAGCCAGAGGTCGGACAAGGAAATTTACGTATTTTAGACAAATACATGTCTATGCCTCCTAAGCGTCATAAAAATTAGTATTTTCATGCAAATTACTACATATTTGCACTCGACGCAAACTAAACAAACGCTACTATAAGATAAGACCAAAATTTCAACATTCGGATTAAAATTACGGGCACAGTAAGCAATCAAAGCTGAAAATCTGCACAAAAACTGCACGTGCTCTAGAAACAGCATTTTTTCGATATTTTGCCTAAAACATGTTCCGACCATCAAAACACTAGTTTGGGGTAAACTTTTCAATTAAAACGTAAAAATGCGAAATTCGCACGTTTAAGGGGAGAAAAAGCCATTTAAAGTTTTGGGTTGTTGACACGTGAAAAATTGGGATTTTTCTGGCTTTCAACTACTGAACCCGCCCTTAAACTTTTGCCAAATACCACAAATTTATACTTTTTGGAAAACTCAGACGCTGATCTATTCATTAACACCAAAATATAGCACATCGGTTGAAAAATCAAGCCACAGCAATGCCGTAAAGGGAAAAAGTTTCCATAACCTGCCCCCAAAAATAAAAGGAACCTTATAAAAATTAGTATTCTTGTGAAAAGTACTACAAATTTGTATTCGACATAAACTACAGACTGACAGCTACAAAATGAGACCAACATTTTGATAATCGAATGGAAATTGTGGCTACACTGAACGATGAAAGCCAGAGGTCGGACAAGGAAATTTACGTATTTTAGACAAATACATGTCTATGCCTCCTAAGCGTCATAAAAATTAGTATTTTCATGCAAATTACTACATATTTGCACTCGACGCAAACTAAACAAACGCTACTATAAGATAAGACCAAAATTTCAACATTCGGATTAAAATTACGGGCACAGTAAGCAATCAAAGCTGAAAATCTGCACAAAAACTGCACGTGCTCTAGAAACAGCATTTTTTCGATATTTTGCCTAAATCATGTTCCGACCATCAAAACACTAGTTTGGGGTAAACTTTTCAATTGAAACGTAAAAACGCGAAATTCGCACGTTTAAGGGGAGAAAAAGCCATTTAAAGTTTTGGGTTGTTGACACGTGAAAAATTGGGATTTTTCCGGCTTTCAACTACTGAACCCGCCCTTAAACTTTTGCCAAATACCACAAATTTATACTTTTTGGAAAATTCAGACGCTGATCTATTCATTAACACCAAAATATAGCACATCGGTTGAAAAATCAAGCCACAGCAATGCCGTAAAGGGAAAAAGTTTCCATAACCTGCCCCCAAAAATAAAAGTAACCTTATAAAAATTAGTATTCTTGTGAAAAGTACTACAAATTTGTATTCGACATAAACTACAGACTGACAGCTACAAAATGAGACCAACATTTTGATAATCGAATGGAAATTGTGGCTACACTGAACGATGAAAGCCAGAGGTCGGACAAGGAAATTTACGTATTTTAGACAAATACATGTCTATGCCTCCTAAGCGTCATAAAAATTAGTATTTTCATGCAAATTACTACATATTTGCACTCGACGCAAACTAAACAAACGCTACTATAAGATAAGACCAAAATTTCAACAATCGGATTAAAATTACGGGCACAGTAAGCAATCAAAGCTGAAAATCTGCACAAAAACTGCACGTGCTCTAGAAACAGCATTTTTTCGATATTTTGCCTAAAACATGTTCCGACCATCAAAACACTAGTTTGGGGTAAACTTTTCAATTAAAACGTAAAAACGCGAAATTCGCACGTTTAAGGGGAGAAAAAGCCATTTAAAGTTTTGGGTTGTTGACACGTGAAAAATTGGGATTTTTCTGGCTTTCAACTACTGAACCCGCCCTTAAACTTTTGCCAAATACCACAAATTTATACTTTTTGGAAAATTCAGACGCTGATCTATTCATTAACACCAAAATATAGCACAACGGTTGAAAAATCAAGCCACAGCAATGCCGTAAAGGGAAAAAGTTTCCATAACCTGCCCCCAAAAATAAAAGGAACCTTATAAAAATTAGTATTCTTGTGAAAAGTACTACAAATTTGTATTCGACATAAACTACAGACTGACAGCTACAAAATGAGACCAACATTTTGATAATCGAATGGAAATTGTGGCTACACTGAACGATGAAAGCCAGAGGTCGGACAAGGAAATTTACGTATTTTAGACAAATACATGTCTATGCCTCCTAAGCGTCATAAAAATTAGTATTTTCATGCAAAATACTACATATTTGCACTCGACGCAAACTAAACAAACGCTACTATAAGATAAGACCAAAATTTCAACATTCGGATTAAAATTACGGGCACAGTAAGCAATCAAAGCTGAAAATCTGCACAAAAACTGCACGTGCTCTAGAAACAGCATTTTTTTCGATATTTTGCCTAAAACATGTTCCGACCATCAAAACACTAGTTTGGGGTAAACTTTTCAATTAAAACGTAAAAACGCGAAATTCGCACGTTTAAGGGGAGAAAAAGCCATTTAAAGTTTTGGGTTGTTGACACGTGAAAAATTGGGATTTTTCTGGCTTTCAACTACTGAACCCGCCCTTAAACTTTTGCCAAATACCACAAATTTATACTTTTTGGAAAACTCAGACGCTGATCTATTCATTAACACCAAAATATAGCACATCGGTTGAAAAATCAAGCCACAGCAATGCCGTAAAGGGAAAAAGTTTCCATAACCTGCCCCCAAAAATAAAAGGAACCTTATAAAAATTAGTATTCTTGTGAAAAGTACTACAAATTTGTATTCGACATAAACTACAGACTGACAGCTACAAAATGAGACCAACATTTTGATAATCGAATGGAAATTGTGGCTACACTGAACGATGAAAGCCAGAGGTCGGACAAGGAAATTTACGTATTTTAGACAAATACATGTCTATGCCTCCTAAGCGTCATAAAAATTAGTATTTTCATGCAAATTACTACATATTTGCACTCGACGCAAACTAAACAAACGCTACTATAAGATAAGACCAAAATTTCAACATTCGGATTAAAATTACGGGCACAGTAAGCAATCAAAGCTGAAAATCTGCACAAAAACTGCACGTGCTCTAGAAACAGCATTTTTTCGATATTTTGCCTAAATCATGTTCCGACCATCAAAACACTAGTTTGGGGTAAACTTTTCAATTAAAACGTAAAAACGCGAAATTCGCACGTTTAAGGGGAGAAAAAGCCATTTAAAGTTTTGGGTTGTTGACACGTGAAAAATTGGGATTTTTCTGGCTTTCAACTACTGAACCCGCCCTTAAACTTTTGCCAAATACCACAAATTTATACTTTTTGGAAAATTCAGACGCTGATCTATTCATTAACACCAAAATATAGCACATCGGTTGAAAAATCAAGCCACAGCAATGCCGTAAAGGGAAAAAGTTTCCATAACCTGCCCCCAAAAATAAAAGGAACCTTATAAAAATTAGTATTCTTGTGAAAAGTACTACAAATTTGTATTCGACATAAACTACAGACTGACAGCTACAAAATGAGACCAACATTTTGATAATCGAATGGAAATTGTGGCTACACTGAACGATGAAAGCCAGAGGTCGGACAAGGAAATTTACGTATTTTAGACAAATACATGTCTATGCCTCCTAAGCGTCATAAAAATTAGTATTTTCATGCAAATTACTACATATTTGCACTCGACGCAAACTAAACAAACGCTACTATAAGATAAGACCAAAATTTCAACATTCGGATTAAAATTACGGGCACAGTAAGCAATCAAAGCTGAAAATCTGCACAAAAACTGCACGTGCTCTAGAAACAGCATTTTTTCGATATTTTGCCTAAAACATGTTCCGACCATCAAAACACTAGTTTGGGGTAAACTTTTCAATTAAAACGTAAAAATGCGAAATTCGCACGTTTAAGGGGAGAAAAAGCCATTTAAAGTTTTGGGTTGTTGACACGTGAAAAATTGGGATTTTTCTGGCTTTCAACTACTGAACCCGCCCTTAAACTTTTGCCAAATACCACAAATTTATACTTTTTGGAAAACTCAGACGCTGATCTATTCATTAACACCAAAATATAGCACATCGGTTGAAAAATCAAGCCACAGCAATGCCGTAAAGGGAAAAAGTTTCCATAACCTGCCCCCAAAAATAAAAGGAACCTTATAAAAATTAGTATTCTTGTGAAAAGTACTACAAATTTGTATTCGACATAAACTACAGACTGACAGCTACAAAATGAGACCAACATTTTGATAATCGAATGGAAATTGTGGCTACACTGAACGATGAAAGCCAGAGGTCGGACAAGGAAATTTACGTATTTTAGACAAATACATGTCTATGCCTCCTAAGCGTCATAAAAATTAGTATTTTCATGCAAATTACTACATATTTGCACTCGACGCAAACTAAACAAACGCTACTATAAGATAAGACCAAAATTTCAACATTCGGATTAAAATTACGGGCACAGTAAGCAATCAAAGCTGAAAATCTGCACAAAAACTGCACGTGCTCTAGAAACAGCATTTTTTCGATATTTTGCCTAAATCATGTTCCGACCATCAAAACACTAGTTTGGGGTAAACTTTTCAATTAAAACGTAAAAACGCGAAATTCGCACGTTTAAGGGGAGAAAAAGCCATTTAAAGTTTTGGGTTGTTGACACGTGAAAAATTGGGATTTTTCTGGTTTTCAACTACTGAACCCGCCCTTAAACTTTTGCCAAATACCACAAATTTATACTTTTTGGAAAATTCAGACGCTGATCTATTCATTAACACCAAAATATAGCACATCGGTTGAAAAATCAAGCCACAGCAATGCCGTAAAGGGAAAAAGTTTCCATAACCTGCCCCCAAAAATAAAAGGAACCTTATAAAAATTAGTATTCTTGTGAAAAGTACTACAAATTTGTATTCGACATAAACTACAGACTGACAGCTACAAAATGAGACCAACATTTTGATAATCGAATGGAAATTGTGGCTACACTGAACGATGAAAGCCAGAGGTCGGACAAGGAAATTTACGTATTTTAGACAAATACATGTCTATGCCTCCTAAGCGTCATAAAAATTAGTATTTTCATGCAAATTACTACATATTTGCACTCGACGCAAACTAAACAAACGCTACTATAAGATAAGACCAAAATTTCAACATTCGGATTAAAATTACGGGCACAGTAAGCAATCAAAGCTGAAAATCTGCACAAAAACTGCACGTGCTCTAGAAACAGCATTTTTTCGATATTTTGCCTAAAACATGTTCCGACCATCAAAACACTAGTTTGGGGTAAACTTTTCAATTAAAACGTAAAAATGCGAAATTCGCACGTTTAAGGGGAGAAAAAGCCATTTAAAGTTTTGGGTTGTTGACACGTGAAAAATTGGGATTTTTCTGGCTTTCAACTACTGAACCCGCCCTTAAACTTTTGCCAAATACCACAAATTTATACTTTTTGGAAAACTCAGACGCTGATCTATTCATTAACACCAAAATATAGCACATCGGTTGAAAAATCAAGCCACAGCAATGCCGTAAAGGGAAAAAGTTTCCATAACCTGCCCCCAAAAATAAAAGGAACCTTATAAAAATTAGTATTCTTGTGAAAAGTACTACAAATTTGTATTCGACATAAACTACAGACTGACAGCTACAAAATGAGACCAACATTTTGATAATCGAATGGAAATTGTGGCTACACTGAACGATGAAAGCCAGAGGTCGGACAAGGAAATTTACGTATTTTAGACAAATACATGTCTATGCCTCCTAAGCGTCATAAAAATTAGTATTTTCATGCAAATTACTACATATTTGCACTCGACGCAAACTAAATAAACGCTACTATAAGATAAGACCAAAATTTCAACATTCGGATTAAAATTACGGGCACAGTAAGCAATCAAAGCTGAAAATCTGCACAAAAACTGCACGTGCTCTAGAAACAGCATTTTTTCGATATTTTGCCTAAATCATGTTCCGACCATCAAAACACTAGTTTGGGGTAAACTTTTCAATTAAAACGTAAAAACGCGAAATTCGCACGTTTAAGGGGAGAAAAAGCCATTTAAAGTTTTGGGTTGTTGACACGTGAAAAATTGGGATTTTTCCGGCTTTCAACTACTGAACCCGCCCTTAAACTTTTGCCAAATACCACAAATTTATACTTTTTGGAAAACTCAGACGCTGATCTATTCATTAACACCAAAATATAGCACATCGGTTGAAAAATCAAGCCACAGCAATGCCGTAAAGGGAAAAAGTTTCCATAACCTGCCCCCAAAAATAAAAGTAACCTTATAAAAATTAGTATTCTTGTGAAAAGTACTACAAATTTGTATTCGACATAAACTACAGACTGACAGCTACAAAATGAGACCAACATTTTGATAATCGAATGGAAATTGTGGCTACACTGAACGATGAAAGCCAGAGGTCGGACAAGGAAATTTACGTATTTTAGACAAATACATGTCTATGCCTCCTAAGCGTCATAAAAATTAGTATTTTCATGCAAATTACTACATATTTGCACTCGACGCAAACTAAACAAACGCTACTATAAGATAAGACCAAAATTTCAACAATCGGATTAAAATTACGGGCACAGTAAGCAATCAAAGCTGAAAATCTGCACAAAAACTGCACGTGCTCTAGAAACAGCATTTTTTCGATATTTTGCCTAAAACATGTTCCGACCATCAAAACACTAGTTTGGGGTAAACTTTTCAATTAAAACGTAAAAACGCGAAATTCGCACGTTTAAGGGGAGAAAAAGCCATTTAAAGTTTTGGGTTGTTGACACGTGAAAAATTGGGATTTTTCTGGCTTTCAACTACTGAACCCGCCCTTAAACTTTTGCCAAATACCACAAATTTATACTTTTTGGAAAATTCAGACGCTGATCTATTCATTAACACCAAAATATAGCACAACGGTTGAAAAATCAAGCCACAGCAATGCCGTAAAGGGAAAAAGTTTCCATAACCTGCCCCCAAAAATAAAAGGAACCTTATAAAAATTAGTATTCTTGTGAAAAGTACTACAAATTTGTATTCGACATAAACTACAGACTGACAGCTACAAAATGAGACCAACATTTTGATAATCGAATGGAAATTGTGGCTACACTGAACGATGAAAGCCAGAGGTCGGACAAGGAAATTTACGTATTTTAGACAAATACATGTCTATGCCTCCTAAGCGTCATAAAAATTAGTATTTTCATGCAAAATACTACATATTTGCACTCGACGCAAACTAAACAAACGCTACTATAAGATAAGACCAAAATTTCAACATTCGGATTAAAATTACGGGCACAGTAAGCAATCAAAGCTGAAAATCTGCACAAAAACTGCACGTGCTCTAGAAACAGCATTTTTTCGATATTTTGCCTAAAACATGTTCCGACCATCAAAACACTAGTTTGGGGTAAACTTTTCAATTAAAACGTAAAAACGCGAAATTCGCACGTTTAAGGGGAGAAAAAGCCATTTAAAGTTTTGGGTTGTTGACACGTGAAAAATTGGGATTTTTCTGGCTTTCAACTACTGAACCCGCCCTTAAACTTTTGCCAAATACCACAAATTTATACTTTTTGGAAAACTCAGACGCTGATCTATTCATTAACACCAAAATATAGCACATCGGTTGAAAAATCAAGCCACAGCAATGCCGTAAAGGGAAAAAGTTTCCATAACCTGCCCCCAAAAATAAAAGGAACCTTATAAAAATTAGTATTCTTGTGAAAAGTACTACAAATTTGTATTCGACATAAACTACAGACTGACAGCTACAAAATGAGACCAACATTTTGATAATCGAATGGAAATTGTGGCTACACTGAACGATGAAAGCCAGAGGTCGGACAAGGAAATTTACGTATTTTAGACAAATACATGTCTATGCCTCCTAAGCGTCATAAAAATTAGTATTTTCATGCAAATTACTACATATTTGCACTCGACGCAAACTAAACAAACGCTACTATAAGATAAGACCAAAATTTCAACATTCGGATTAAAATTACGGGCACAGTAAGCAATCAAAGCTGAAAATCTGCACAAAAACTGCACGTGCTCTAGAAACAGCATTTTTTTCGATATTTTGCCTAAATCATGTTCCGACCATCAAAACACTAGTTTGGGGTAAACTTTTCAATTAAAACGTAAAAACGCGAAATTCGCACGTTTAAGGGGAGAAAAAGCCATTTAAAGTTTTGGGTTGTTGACACGTGAAAAATTGGGATTTTTCCGGCTTTCAACTACTGAACCCGCCCTTAAACTTTTGCCAAATACCACAAATTTATACTTTTTGGAAAATTCAGACGCTGATCTATTCATTAACACCAAAATATAGCACATCGGTTGAAAAATCAAGCCACAGCAATGCCGTAAAGGGAAAAAGTTTCCATAACCTGCCCCCAAAAATAAAAGGAACCTTATAAAAATTAGTATTCTTGTGAAAAGTACTACAAATTTGTATTCGACATAAACTACAGACTGACAGCTACAAAATGAGACCAACATTTTGATAATCGAATGGAAATTGTGGCTACACTGAACGATGAAAGCCAGAGGTCGGACAAGGAAATTTACGTATTTTAGACAAATACATGTCTATGCCTCCTAAGCGTCATAAAAATTAGTATTTTCATGCAAATTACTACATATTTGCACTCGACGCAAACTAAACAAACGCTACTATAAGATAAGACCAAAATTTCAACATTCGGATTAAAATTACGGGCACAGTAAGCAATCAAAGCTGAAAATCTGCACAAAAACTGCACGTGCTCTAGAAACAGCATTTTTTCGATATTTTGCCTAAAACATGTTCCGACCATCAAAACACTAGTTTGGGGTAAACTTTTCAATTAAAACGTAAAAACGCGAAATTCGCACGTTTAAGGGGAGAAAAAGCCATTTAAAGTTTTGGGTTGTTGACACGTGAAAAATTGGGATTTTTCTGGCTTTCAACTACTGAACCCGCCCTTAAACTTTTGCCAAATACCACAAATTTATACTTTTTGGAAAATTCAGACGCTGATCTATTCATTAACACCAAAATATAGCACAACGGTTGAAAAATCAAGCCACAGCAATGCCGTAAAGGGAAAAAGTTTCCATAACCTGCCCCCAAAAATAAAAGGAACCTTATAAAAATTAGTATTCTTGTGAAAAGTACTACAAATTTGTATTCGACATAAACTACAGACTGACAGCTACAAAATGAGACCAACATTTTGATAATCGAATGGAAATTGTGGCTACACTGAACGATGAAAGCCAGAGGTCGGACAAGGAAATTTACGTATTTTAGACAAATACATGTCTATGCCTCCTAAGCGTCATAAAAATTAGTATTTTCATGCAAATTACTACATATTTGCACTCGACGCAAACTAAACAAACGCTACTATAAGATAAGACCAAAATTTCAACATTCGGATTAAAATTACGGGCACAGTAAGCAATCAAAGCTGAAAATCTGCACAAAAACTGCACGTGCTCTAGAAACAGCATTTTTTCGATATTTTGCCTAAAACATGTTCCGACCATCAAAACACTAGTTTGGGGTAAACTTTTCAATTAAAACGTAAAAACGCGAAATTCGCACGTTTAAGGGGAGAAAAAGCCATTTAAAGTTTTGGGTTGTTGACACGTGAAAAATTGGGATTTTTCTGGCTTTCAACTACTGAACCCGCCCTTAAACTTTTGCCAAATACCACAAATTTATACTTTTTGGAAAATTCAGACGCTGATCTATTCATTAACACCAAAATATAGCACAACGGTTGAAAAATCAAGCCACAGCAATGCCGTAAAGGGAAAAAGTTTCCATAACCTGCCCCCAAAAATAAAAGGAACCTTATAAAAATTAGTATTCTTGTGAAAAGTACTACAAATTTGTATTCGACATAAACTACAGACTGACAGCTACAAAATGAGACCAACATTTTGATAATCGAATGGAAATTGTGGCTACACTGAACGATGAAAGCCAGAGGTCGGACAAGGAAATTTACGTATTTTAGACAAATACATGTCTATGCCTCCTAAGCGTCATAAAAATTAGTATTTTCATGCAAAATACTACATATTTGCACTCGACGCAAACTAAACAAACGCTACTATAAGATAAGACCAAAATTTCAACATTCGGATTAAAATTACGGGCACAGTAAGCAATCAAAGCTGAAAATCTGCACAAAAACTGCACGTGCTCTAGAAACAGCATTTTTTCGATATTTTGCCTAAAACATGTTCCGACCATCAAAACACTAGTTTGGGGTAAACTTTTCAATTAAAACGTAAAAACGCGAAATTCGCACGTTTAAGGGGAGAAAAAGCCATTTAAAGTTTTGGGTTGTTGAAACGTGAAAAATTGGGATTTTTCTGGCTTTCAACTACTGAACCCGCCCTTAAACTTTTGCCAAATACCACAAATTTATACTTTTTGGAAAACTCAGACGCTGATCTATTCATTAACACCAAAATATAGCACATCGGTTGAAAAATCAAGCCACAGCAATGCCGTAAAGGGAAAAAGTTTCCATAACCTGCCCCCAAAAATAAAAGGAACCTTATAAAAATTAGTATTCTTGTGAAAAGTACTACAAATTTGTATTCGACATAAACTACAGACTGACAGCTACAAAATGAGACCAACATTTTGATAATCGAATGGAAATTGTGGCTACACTGAACGATGAAAGCCAGAGGTCGGACAAGGAAATTTACGTATTTTAGACAAATACATGTCTATGCCTCCTAAGCGTCATAAAAATTAGTATTTTCATGCAAATTACTACATATTTGCACTCGACGCAAACTAAACAAACGCTACTATAAGATAAGACCAAAATTTCAACATTCGGATTAAAATTACGGGCACAGTAAGCAATCAAAGCTGAAAATCTGCACAAAAACTGCACGTGCTCTAGAAACAGCATTTTTTTCGATATTTTGCCTAAATCATGTTCCGACCATCAAAACACTAGTTTGGGGTAAACTTTTCAATTAAAACGTAAAAACGCGAAATTCGCACGTTTAAGGGGAGAAAAAGCCATTTAAAGTTTTGGGTTGTTGACACGTGAAAAATTGGGATTTTTCCGGCTTTCAACTACTGAACCCGCCCTTAAACTTTTGCCAAATACCACAAATTTATACTTTTTGGAAAATTCAGACGCTGATCTATTCATTAACACCAAAATATAGCACATCGGTTGAAAAATCAAGCCACAGCAATGCCGTAAAGGGAAAAAGTTTCCATAACCTGCCCCCAAAAATAAAAGGAACCTTATAAAAATTAGTATTCTTGTGAAAAGTACTACAAATTTGTATTCGACATAAACTACAGACTGACAGCTACAAAATGAGACCAACATTTTGATAATCGAATGGAAATTGTGGCTACACTGAACGATGAAAGCCAGAGGTCGGACAAGGAAATTTACGTATTTTAGACAAATACATGTCTATGCCTCCTAAGCGTCATAAAAATTAGTATTTTCATGCAAATTACTACATATTTGCACTCGACGCAAACTAAACAAACGCTACTATAAGATAAGACCAAAATTTCAACATTCGGATTAAAATTACGGGCACAGTAAGCAATCAAAGCTGAAAATCTGCACAAAAACTGCACGTGCTCTAGAAACAGCATTTTTTCGATATTTTGCCTAAAACATGTTCCGACCATCAAAACACTAGTTTGGGGTAAACTTTTCAATTAAAACGTAAAAACGCGAAATTCGCACGTTTAAGGGGAGAAAAAGCCATTTAAAGTTTTGGGTTGTTGACACGTGAAAAATTGGGATTTTTCTGGCTTTCAACTACTGAACCCGCCCTTAAACTTTTGCCAAATACCACAAATTTATACTTTTTGGAAAATTCAGACGCTGATCTATTCATTAACACCAAAATATAGCACAACGGTTGAAAAATCAAGCCACAGCAATGCCGTAAAGGGAAAAAGTTTCCATAACCTGCCCCCAAAAATAAAAGGAACCTTATAAAAATTAGTATTCTTGTGAAAAGTACTACAAATTTGTATTCGACATAAACTACAGACTGACAGCTACAAAATGAGACCAACATTTTGATAATCGAATGGAAATTGTGGCTACACTGAACGATGAAAGCCAGAGGTCGGACAAGGAAATTTACGTATTTTAGACAAATACATGTCTATGCCTCCTAAGCGTCATAAAAATTAGTATTTTCATGCAAATTACTACATATTTGCACTCGACGCAAACTAAACAAACGCTACTATAAGATAAGACCAAAATTTCAACATTCGGATTAAAATTACGGGCACAGTAAGCAATCAAAGCTGAAAATCTGCACAAAAACTGCACGTGCTCTAGAAACAGCATTTTTTCGATATTTTGCCTAAAACATGTTCCGACCATCAAAACACTAGTTTGGGGTAAACTTTTCAATTAAAACGTAAAAACGCGAAATTCGCACGTTTAAGGGGAGAAAAAGCCATTTAAAGTTTTGGGTTGTTGACACGTGAAAAATTGGGATTTTTCTGGCTTTCAACTACTGAACCCGCCCTTAAACTTTTGCCAAATACCACAAATTTATACTTTTTGGAAAATTCAGACGCTGATCTATTCATTAACACCAAAATATAGCACAACGGTTGAAAAATCAAGCCACAGCAATGCCGTAAAGGGAAAAAGTTTCCATAACCTGCCCCCAAAAATAAAAGGAACCTTATAAAAATTAGTATTCTTGTGAAAAGTACTACAAATTTGTATTCGACATAAACTACAGACTGACAGCTACAAAATGAGACCAACATTTTGATAATCGAATGGAAATTGTGGCTACACTGAACGATGAAAGCCAGAGGTCGGACAAGGAAATTTACGTATTTTAGACAAATACATGTCTATGCCTCCTAAGCGTCATAAAAATTAGTATTTTCATGCAAAATACTACATATTTGCACTCGACGCAAACTAAACAAACGCTACTATAAGATAAGACCAAAATTTCAACATTCGGATTAAAATTACGGGCACAGTAAGCAATCAAAGCTGAAAATCTGCACAAAAACTGCACGTGCTCTAGAAACAGCATTTTTTCGATATTTTGCCTAAAACATGTTCCGACCATCAAAACACTAGTTTGGGGTAAACTTTTCAATTAAAACGTAAAAACGCGAAATTCGCACGTTTAAGGGGAGAAAAAGCCATTTAAAGTTTTGGGTTGTTGACACGTGAAAAATTGGGATTTTTCTGGCTTTCAACTACTGAACCCGCCCTTAAACTTTTGCCAAATACCACAAATTTATACTTTTTGGAAAATTCAGACGCTGATCTATTCATTAACACCAAAATATAGCACATCGGTTGAAAAATCAAGCCACAGCAATGCCGTAAAGGGAAAAAGTTTCCATAACCTGCCCCCAAAAATAAAAGGAACCTTATAAAAATTAGTATTCTTGTGAAAAGTACTACAAATTTGTATTCGACATAAACTACAGACTGACAGCTACAAAATGAGACCAACATTTTGATAATCGAATGGAAATTGTGGCTACACTGAACGATGAAAGCCAGAGGTCGGACAAGGAAATTTACGTATTTTAGACAAATACATGTCTATGCCTCCTAAGCGTCATAAAAATTAGTACTTTCATGCAAATTACTACATATTTGCACTCGACGCAAACTAAACAAACGCTACTATAAGATAAGACCAAAATTTCAACAATCGGATTAAAATTACGGGCACAGTAAGCAATCAAAGCTGAAAATCTGCACAAAAACTGCACGTGCTCTAGAAACAGCATTTTTTCGATATTTTGCCTGAAACATGTTCCGACCATCAAAACACAAGTTTGGGGTAAACTTTTCAATTAAAACGTAAAAACGCGAAATTCGCACGTTTAAGGGGAGAAAAAGCCATTTAAAGTTTTGGGTTGTTGACACGTGAAAAATTGGGATTTTTCTGGCTTTCAACTACTGAACCCGCCCTTAAACTTTTGCCAAATACTACAAATTTATACTTTTTGGAAAATTCAGACGCTGATCTATTCATTAACACCAAAATATAGCAGATCGGTTGAAAAATCAAGCCACAGCAATGCCGTAAAGGGAAAAAGTTTCCATAACCTGCCCCCAAAAATAAAAGGAACCTTATTAAAATTAGTATTCTTGTGAAAAGTACTACAAATTTGTATTCGACATAAACTACAGACTGACAGCTACAAAATGAGACCAACATTTTGATAATCGAATGGAAATTGTGGCTACACTGAACGATGAAAGCCAGAGGTCGGACAAGGAAATTTACGTATTTTAGACAAATACATGTCTATGCCTCCTAAGCGTCATAAAAATTAGTATTTTCATGCAAAATACTACATATTTGCACTCGACGCAAACTAAACAAACGCTACTATAAGATAAGACCAAAATTTCAACATTCGGATTAAAATTACGGGCACAGTAAGCAATCAAAGCTGAAAATCTGCACAAAAACTGCACGTGCTCTAGAAACAGCATTTTTTCGATATTTTGCCTAAAACATGTTCCGACCATCAAAACACTAGTTTGGGGTAAACTTTTCAATTAAAACGTAAAAACGCGAAATTCGCACGTTTAAGGGGAGAAAAAGCCATTTAAAGTTTTGGGTTGTTGACACGTGAAAAATTGGGATTTTTCTGGCTTTCAACTACTGAACCCGCCCTTAAACTTTTGCCAAATACCACAAATTTATACTTTTTGGAAAATTCAGACGCCGATCTATTCACTAACACCAAAATATAGCACTTCGGTTGAAAAATCAAGCCACAGCAATGCCGTAAAGGGAAAAAGTTTCCATAACCTGCCCCCAAAAATAAAAGGAACCTTATAAAAATTAGTATTCTTGTGAAAAGTACTACAAATTTGTATTCGACATAAACTACAGACTGACAGCTACAAAATGAGACCAACATTTTGATAATCGAATGGAAATTGTGGCTACACTGAACGATGAAAGCCAGAGGTCGGACAAGGAAATTTACGTATTTTAGACAAATACATGTCTATGCCTCCTAAGCGTCATAAAAATTAGTATTTTCATGCAAATTACTACATATTTGCACTCGACGCAAACTAAACAAACGCTACTATAAGATAAGACCAAAATTTCAACAATCGGATTAAAATTACGGGCACAGTAAGCAATCAAAGCTGAAAATCTGCACAAAAACTGCACGTGCTCTAGAAACAGCATTTTTTCGATATTTTGCCTGAAACATGTTCCGACCATCAAAACACAAGTTTGGGGTAAACTTTTCAATTAAAACGTAAAAACGCGAAATTCGCACGTTTAAGGGGAGAAAAAGCCATTTAAAGTTTTGGGTTGTTGACACGTGAAAAATTGGGATTTTTCTGGCTTTCAACTACTGAACCCGCCCTTAAACTTTTGCCAAATACTACAAATTTATACTTTTTGGAAAATTCAGACGCTGATCTATTCATTAACACCAAAATATAGCACATCGGTTGAAAAATCAAGCCACAGCAATGCCGTAAAGGGAAAAAGTTTCCATAACCTGCCCCCAAAAATAAAAGGAACCTTATTAAAATTAGTATTCTTGTGAAAAGTACTACAAATTTGTATTCGACATAAACTACAGACTGTCAGCTACAAAATGAGACCAACATTTTGATAATCGAATGGAAATTGTGGCTACACTGAACGATGAAAGCCAGAGGTCGGACAAGGAAATTTACGTATTTTAGACAAATACATGTCTATGCCTCCTAAGCGTCATAAAAATTAGTATTTTCATGCAAATTACTACATATTTGCACTCGACGCAAACTAAACAAACGCTACTATAAGATAAGACCAAAATTTCAACATTCGGATTAAAATTACGGGCACAGTAAGCAATCAAAGCTGAAAATCTGCACAAAAACTGCACGTGCTCTAGAAACAGCATTTTTTCGATATTTTGCCTAAAACATGTTCCGACCATCAAAACACTAGTTTGGGGTAAACTTTTCAATTAAAACGTAAAAACGCGAAATTCGCACGTTTAAGGGGAGAAAAAGCCATTTAAAGTTTTGGGTTGTTGACACGTGAAAAATTGGGATTTTTCTGGCTTTCAACTACTGAACCCGCCCTTAAACTTTTGCCAAATACCACAAATTTATACTTTTTGGAAAATTCAGACGCTGATCTATTCATTAACACCAAAATATAGCACAACGGTTGAAAAATCAAGCCACAGCAATGCCGTAAAGGGAAAAAGTTTCCATAACCTGCCCCCAAAAATAAAAGGAACCTAATAAAAATTAGTATTCTTGTGAAAAGTACTACAAATTTGTATTCGACATAAACTACAGACTGACAGCTACAAAATGAGACCAACATTTTGATAATCGAATGGAAATTGTGGCTACACTGAACGATGAAAGCCAGAGGTCGGACAAGGAAATTTACGTATTTTAGACAAATACATGTCTATGCCTCCTAAGCGTCATAAAAATTAGTATTTTCATGCAAAATACTACATATTTGCACTCGACGCAAACTAAACAAACGCTACTATAAGATAAGACCAAAATTTCAACATTCGGATTAAAATTACGGGCACAGTAAGCAATCAAAGCTGAAAATCTGCACAAAAACTGCACGTGCTCTAGAAACAGCATTTTTTCGATATTTTGCCTAAAACATGTTCCGACCATCAAAACACTAGTTTGGGGTAAACTTTTCAATTAAAACGTAAAAACGCGAAATTCGCACGTTTAAGGGGAGAAAAAGCCATTTAAAGTTTTGGGTTGTTGACACGTGAAAAATTGGGATTTTTCTGGCTTTCAACTACTGAACCCGCCCTTAAACTTTTGCCAAATACCACAAATTTATACTTTTTGGAAAATTCAGACGCTGATCTATTCATTAACACCAAAATATAGCACATCGGTTGAAAAATCAAGCCACAGCAATGCCGTAAAGGGAAAAAGTTTCCATAACCTGCCCCCAAAAATAAAAGGAACCTTATAAAAATTAGTATTCTTGTGAAAAGTACTACAAATTTGTATTCGACATAAACTACAGACTGACAGCTACAAAATGAGACCAACATTTTGATAATCGAATGGAAATTGTGGCTACACTGAACGATGAAAGCCAGAGGTCGGACAAGGAAATTTACGTATTTTAGACAAATACATGTCTATGCCTCCTAAGCGTCATAAAAATTAGTATTTTCATGCAAATTACTACATATTTGCACTCGACGCAAACTAAACAAACGCTACTATAAGATAAGACCAAAATTTCAACAATCGGATTAAAATTACGGGCACAGTAAGCAATCAAAGCTGAAAATCTGCACAAAAACTGCACGTGCTCTAGAAACAGCATTTTTTCGATATTTTGCCTGAAACATGTTCCGACCATCAAAACACAAGTTTGGGGTAAACTTTTCAATTAAAACGTAAAAACGCGAAATTCGCACGTTTAAGGGGAGAAAAAGCCATTTAAAGTTTTGGGTTGTTGACACGTGAAAAATTGGGATTTTTCTGGCTTTCAACTACTGAACCCGCCCTTAAACTTTTGCCAAATACCTCAAATTTATACTTTTTGGAAAATTCAGACGCTGATCTATTCATTAACACCAAAATATAGCACATCGGTTGAAAAATCAAGCCACAGCAATGCCGTAAAGGGAAAAAGTTTCCATAACCTGCCCCCAAAAATAAAAGGAACCTTATTAAAATTAGTATTCTTGTGAAAAGTACTACAAATTTGTATTCGACATAAACTACAGACTGTCAGCTACAAAATGAGACCAACATTTTGATAATCGAATGGAAATTGTGGCTACACTGAACGATGAAAGCCAGAGGTCGGACAAGGAAATTTACGTATTTTAGACAAATACATGTCTATGCCTCCTAAGCGTCATAAAAATTAGTATTTTCATGCAAAATACTACATATTTGCACTCGACGCAAACTAAACAAACGCTACTATAAGATAAGACCAAAATTTCAACATTCGGATTAAAATTACGGGCACAGTAAGCAATCAAAGCTGAAAATCTGCACAAAAACTGCACGTGCTCTAGAAACAGCATTTTTTCGATATTTTGCCTAAAACATGTTCCGACCATCAAAACACTAGTTTGGGGTAAACTTTTCAATTAAAACGTAAAAACGCGAAATTCGCACGTTTAAGGGGAGAAAAAGCCATTTAAAGTTTTGGGTTGTTGACACGTGAAAAATTGGGATTTTTCTGGCTTTCAACTACTGAACCCGCCCTTAAACTTTTGCCAAATACCACAAATTTATACTTTTTGGAAAATTCAGACGCTGATCTATTCATTAACACCAAAATATAGCACAACGGTTGAAAAATCAAGCCACAGCAATGCCGTAAAGGGAAAAAGTTTCCATAACCTGCCCCCAAAAATAAAAGGAACCTTATAAAAATTAGTATTCTTGTGAAAAGTACTACAAATTTGTATTCGACATAAACTACAGACTGACAGCTACAAAATGAGACCAACATTTTGATAATCGAATGGAAATTGTGGCTACACTGAACGATGAAAGCCAGAGGTCGGACAAGGAAATTTACGTATTTTAGACAAATACATGTCTATGCCTCCTAAGCGTCATAAAAATTAGTATTTTCATGCAAATTACTACATATTTGCACTCGACGCAAACTAAACAAACGCTACTATAAGATAAGACCAAAATTTCAACAATCGGATTAAAATTACGGGCACAGTAAGCAATCAAAGCTGAAAATCTGCACAAAAACTGCACGTGCTCTAGAAACAGCATTTTTTCGATATTTTGCCTAAAACATGTTCCGACCATCAAAACACTAGTTTGGGGTAAACTTTTCAATTAAAACGTAAAAACGCGAAATTCGCACGTTTAAGGGGAGAAAAAGCCATTTAAAGTTTTGGGTTGTTGACACGTGAAAAATTGGGATTTTTCTGGCTTTCAACTACTGAACCCGCCCTTAAACTTTTGCCAAATACCACAAATTTATACTTTTTGGAAAATTCAGACGCTGATCTATTCATTAACACCAAAATATAGCAGATCGGTTGAAAAATCAAGCCACAGCAATGCCGTAAAGGGAAAAAGTTTCCATAACCTGCCCCCAAAAATAAAAGGAACCTTATAAAAATTAGTATTCTTGTGAAAAGTACTACAAATTTGTATTCGACATAAACTACAGACTGACAGCTACAAAATGAGACCAACATTTTGATAATCGAATGGAAATTGTGGCTACACTGAACGATGAAAGCCAGAGGTCGGACAAGGAAATTTACGTATTTTAGACAAATACATGTCTATGCCTCCTAAGCGTCATAAAAATTAGTATTTTCATGCAAATTACTACATATTTGCACTCGACGCAAACTAAACAAACGCTACTATAAGATAAGACCAAAATTTCAACAATCGGATTAAAATTACGGGCACAGTAAGCAATCAAAGCTGAAAATCTGCACAAAAACTGCACGTGCTCTAGAAACAGCATTTTTTCGATATTTTGCCTAAAACATGTTCCGACCATCAAAACACTAGTTTGGGGTAAACTTTTCAATTAAAACGTAAAAACGCGAAATTCGCACGTTTAAGGGGAGAAAAAGCCATTTAAAGTTTTGGGTTGTTGACACGTGAAATATTGGGATTTTTCTGGCTTTCAACTACTGAACCCGCCCTTAAACTTTTGCCAAATACCACAAATTTATACTTTTTGGAAAATTCAGACGCTGATCTATTCATTAACACCAAAATATAGCACATCGGTTGAAAAATCAAGCGACAGCAATGCCGTGAAGGGAAAAAGTTTCCATAACCTGCCCCCAAAAATAAAAGGAACCTTATAAAAATTAGTATTCTTGTGAAAAGTACTACAAATTTGTATTCGACATAAACTACAGACTGACAGCTACAAAATGAGACCAACATTTTGATAATCGAATGGAAATTGTGGCTACACTGAACGATGAAAGCCAGAGGTCGGACAAGGAAATTTACGTATTTTAGACAAATACATGTCTATGCCTCCTAAGCGTCATAAAAATTAATATTTTCATGCAAATTACTACATATTTGCACTCGACGCAAACTAAACAAACGCTACTATAAGATAAGACCAAAATTTCAACAATCGGATTAAAATTACGGGCACAGTAAGCAATCAAAGCTGAAAATCTGCACAAAAACTGCACGTGCTCTAGAAACAGCATTTTTTCGATATTTTGCCTAAAACATGTTCCGACCATCAAAACACTAGTTTGGGGTAAACTTTTCAATTGAAACGTAAAAACGCGAAATTCGCACGTTTAAGGGGAGAAAAAGCCATTTAAAGTTTTGGGTTGTTGACACGTGAAAAATTGGGATTTTTCTGGCTTTCAACTACTGAACCCACCCTTAAACTTTTGCCAAATACCACAAATTTATACTTTTTGGAAAATTCAGACGCTGATCTATTCATTAACACCAAAATATAGCACATCGGTTGAAAAATCAAGCCACAGCAATGCCGTAAAGGGAAGAAGTTTCCATAACCTGCCCCCAAAAATAAAAGGAACCTTATAAAAATTAGTATTCTTGTGAAAAGTACTACAATTTTCTATTCGACATAAACTACAGACTGACAGCTACAAAATGAGACCAACATTTTGATAATCGAATGGAAATTGTGGCTACACTGAACGATGAAAGCCAGAGGTCGGACAAGGAAATTTACGTATTTTAGACAAATACATGTCTATGCCTCCTAAGCGTCATAAAAATTAGTATTTTCATGCAAATTACTACATATTTGCACTCGACGCAAACTAAACAAACGCTACTATAAGATAAGACCAAAATTTCAACAATCGGATTAAAATTACGGGCACAGTAAGCAATCAAAGCTGAAAATCTGCACAAAAACTGCACGTGCTCTAGAAACAGCATTTTTTCGATATTTTGCCTAAAACATGTTCCGACCATCAAAACACTAGTTTGGGGTAAACTTTTCAATTGAAACGTAAAAACGCGAAATTCGCACGTTTAAGGGGAGAAAAAGCCATTTAAAGTTTTGGGTTGTTGACACGTGAAAAATTGGGATTTTTCTGGCTTTCAACTACTGAACCCGCCCTTAAACTTTTGCCAAATACCACAAATTTATACTTTTTGGAAAATTCAGACGCTGATCTATTCATTAACACCAAAATATAGCACATCGGTTGAAAAATCAAGCCACAGCAATGCCGTAAAGGGAAAAAGTTTCCATAACCTGCCCCCAAAAATAAAAGGAACCTTATAAAAATTAGTATTCTTGTGAAAAGTACTACAAATTTGTATTCGACATAAACTACAGACTGACAGCTACAAAATGAGACCAACATTTTGATAATCGAATGGAAATTGTGGCTACACTGAACGATGAAAGCCAGAGGTCGGACAAGGAAATTTACGTATTTTAGACAAATACATGTCAATGCCTCCTAAGCGTCATAAAAATTAGTATTTTCATGCAAATTACTACATATTTGCACTCGACGCAAACTAAACAAACGCTACTATAAGATAAGACCAAAATTTCAACATTCGGATTAAAATTACGGGCACAGTAAGCAATCAAAGCTGAAAATCTGCACAAAAACTGCACGTGCTCTAGAAACAGCATTTTTTCGATATTTTGCCTAAAACATGTTCCGACCATCAAAACACTAGTTTGGGGTAAACTTTTCAATTAAAACGTAAAAACGCGAAATTCGCACGTTTAAGGGGAGAAAAAGCCATTTAAAGTTTTGGGTTGTTGACACGTGAAAAATTGGGATTTTTCTGGCTTTCAACTACTGAACCCGCCCTTAAACTTTTGCCAAATACCATACTTTTTGGAAAATTCAGACGCTGATCTATTCATTAACACCAAAATATAGCACATCGGTTGAAAAATCAAGCCACAACAATGCCGTAAAGGGAAAAAGTTTCCATAACCTGCCCCCAAAAATAAAAGGAACCTTATAAAAATTAGTATTCTTGTGAAAAGTACTACAAATTTGTATTCGACATAAACTACAGACTGACAGCCACAAAATGAGACCAACATTTTGATAATCGAATGGAAATTGTGGCTACACTGAACGATGAAAGCCAGAGGTCGGACAAGGAAATTTACGTATTTTAGACAAATACATGTCTATGCCTCCTAAGCGTCATAAAAATTAGTATTTTCATGCAAGTTACTACATATACGCACTCGACGCAAACTAAACAAACGCTACTATAAGATAAGACCAAAATTTCAACAATCGGATTAAAATTACGGGCACAGTAAGCAATCAAAGCTGAAAATCTGCACAAAAACTGCACGTGCTCTAGAAACAGCATTTTTTCGATATTTTGCCTAAAACATGTTCCGACCTTCAAAACACTAGTTTGGGGTAAACTTTTCAATTAAAACGTAAAAACGCGAAATTCGCACGTTTAAGGGGAGAAAAAGCCATTTAAAGTTTTGGGTTGTTGACACGTGAAAAATTGGGATTTTTCTGGCTTTCAACTACTGAACCCGCCCTTAAACTTTTGCCAAATACCACAAATTTATACTTTTTGGAAAATTCAGACGCTGATCTATTCATTAACACCAAAATATAGCACTTCGGTTGAAAAATCAAGCCACAGCAATGCCGTAAAGGGAAAAAGTTTCCATAACCTGCCCCCAAAAATAAAAGGAACCTTATAAAAATTAGTATTCTTGTGAAAAGTACTACAAATTTGTATTCGACATAAACTACAGACTGACAGCTACAAAATGAGACCAACATTTTGATAATCGAATGGAAATTGTGGCTACACTGAACGATGAAAGCCAGAGGTCGGACAAGGAAATTTACGTATTTTAGACAAATACATGTCTATGCCTCCTAAGCGTCATAAAAATTAGTATTTTCATGCAAATTACTACATATTTGCACTCGACGCAAACTAAACAAACGCTACTATAAGATAAGACCAAAATTTCAACACTCGGCTTAAAATTACGGGCACAGTAAGCAATCAAAGCTGAAAATCTGCACAAAACTGCACGTGCTCTAGAAACAGCATTTTTTCGATATTTTGCCTAAATCATGTTCCGACCATCAAAACACTAGTTTGGGGTAAACTTTTCAATTAAAACGTAAAAACGCGAAATTCGCACGTTTAAGGGGAGAAAAAGCCATTTAAAGTTTTGGGTTGTTGACACGTGAAAAATTGGGATTTTTCTGGCTTTCAACTACTGAACCCGCCCTTAAACTTTTGCCAAATACCACAAATTTATACTTTTTGGAAAATTCAGACGCTGATCTATTCATTAACACCAAAATATAGCACATCGGTTGAAAAATCAAGCCACAGCAATGCCGTAAAGAGAAAAAGTTTCCATAACCTGCCCCCAAAAATAAAAGGAACCTTATAAAAATTAGTATTCTTGTGAAAAGTACTACAAATTTGTATTCGACATAAACTACAGACTGACAGCTATAAAATGAGACCAACATTTTGATAATCGAATGGAAATTGTGGCTACACTGAACGATGAAAGCCAGAGGTCGGACAAGGAAATTTACGTATTTTAGACAAATACATGTCTATGCCTCCTAAGCGTCATAAAAATTAGTATTTTCATGCAAATTACTACATATTTGCACTCGACGCAAACTAAACAAACGCTACTATAAGATAAGACCAAAATTTCAACATTCGGATTTAAATTACGGGCACAGTAAGCAATCAAAGCTGAAAATCTGCACAAAAACTGCACGTGCTCTAGAAACAGCATTTTTTCGATATTTTGCCTAAAACATGTTCCGACCATCAAAACACTAGTTTGGGGTAAACTTTTCAATTAAAACGTAAAAACGCGAAATTCGCACGTTTAAGGGGAGAAAAAGCCATTTAAAGTTTTGGGTTGTTGACACGTGAAAAATTGGGATTTTTCTGGCTTTCAACTACTGAACCCGCCCTTAAACTTTTGCCAAATACCACAAATTTATACTTTTTGGAAAATTCAGACGCTGATCTATTCATTAACACCAAAATATAGCACATCGGTTGAAAAATCAAGCCACAGCAATGCCGTAAAGGGAAAAAGTTTCCATAACCTGCCCCCAAAAATAAAAGGAACCTTATAAAAATTAGTATTCTTGTGAAAAGTACTACAAATTTGTATTCGACATAAACTACAGACTGACAGCTACAAAATGAGACCAACATTTTGATAATCGAATGGAAATTGTGGCTACACTGAACGATGAAAGCCAGAGGTCGGACAAGGAAATTTACGTATTTTAGACAAATACATGTCTATGCCTCCTAAGCGTCATAAAAATTAGTATTTTCATGCAAATTACTACATATTTGCACTCGACGCAAACTAAACAAACGCTACTATAAGATAAGACCAAAATTTCAACAATCGGATTAAAATTACGGGCACAGTAAGCAATCAAAGCTGAAAATCTGCACAAAAACTGCACGTGCTCTAGAAACAGCATTTTTTCGATATTTTGCCTAAAACATGTTCCGACCATCAAAACACTAGTTTGGGGTAAACTTTTCAATTAAAACGTAAAAACGCGAAATTCGCACGTTTAAGGGGAGAAAAAGCCATTTAAAGTTTTGGGTTGTTGACACGTGAAAAATTGGGATTTTTCTGGCTTTCAACTACTGAACCCGCCCTTAAACTTTTGCCAAATACCACAAGTTTATACTTTTTGGAAATTTCAGACGCTGATCTATTCATTAACACCAAAATATAGCACATGGGTTGAAAAATCAAGCCACAGCAATGCCGTAAAGGGAAAAAGTTTCCATAGCCTGCCCCCAAAAATAAAAGGAACCTTATAAAAATTAGTATTCTTGTGAAAAGTACTACAAATTTGTATTCGACATAAACTACAGACTGACAGCTACAAAATGAGACCAACATTTTGATAATCGAATGGAAATTGTGGCTACACTGAACGATGAAAGCCAGAGGTCGGACAAGGAAATTTACGTATTTTAGACAAATACATGTCTATGCCTCCTAAGCGTCATAAAAATTAGTATTTTCATGCAAATTACTACATATTTGCACTCGACGCAAACTAAACAAACGCTACTATAAGATAAGACCAAAATTTCAACATTCGGATTAAAATTACGGGCACAGTAAGCAATCAAAGCTGAAAATCTGCACAAAAACTGCACGTGCTCTAGAAACAGCATTTTTTCGATATTTTGCCTAAAACATGTTCCGACCATCAAAACACTAGTTTGGGGTAAACTTTTCAATTAAAACGTAAAAACGCGAAATTCGCACGTTTAAGGGGAGAAAAAGCCATTTAAAGTTTTGGGTTGTTGACACGTGAAAAATTGGGATTTTTCTGGCTTTCAACTACTGAACCCGCCCTTAAACTTTTGCCAAATACCACAAATTTATACTTTTTGGAAAATTCAGACGCTGATCTATTCATTAACACCAAAATATAGCACATCGGTTGAAAAATCAAGCCACAGCAATGCCGTAAAGGGAAAAAGTTTCCATAACCTGCCCCCAAAAATAAAAGGAACCTTATAAAAATTAGTATTCTTGTGAAAAGTACTACAAATTTGTATTCGACATAAACTACAGACTGACAGCTACAAAATGAGACCAACATTTTGATAATCGAATGGAAATTGTGGCTACACTGAACGATGAAAGCCAGAGGTCGGACAAGGAAATTTACGTATTTTAGACAAATACATGTCTATGCCTCCTAAGCGTCATAAAAATTAGTATTTTCATGCAAATCACTACATATTTGCACTCGACGCAAATTAAACAAACGCTACTATAAGATAAGACCAAAATTTCAACATTCGGATTAAAATTACGGGCACAGTAAGCAATCAAAGCTGAAAATCTGCACAAAAACTGCACGTGCTCTAGAAACAGCATTTTTTCGATATTTTGCCTAAAACATGTTCCGACCATCAAAACACTAGTTTGGGGTAAACTTTTCAATTAAAACGTAAAAACGCGAAATTTGCACGTTTAAGGGGAGAAAAAGCCATTTAAAGTTTTGGGTTGTTGACACGTGAAAAGTTGGGATTTTTCTGGCTTTCAACTACTGAACCCGCCCTTAAACTTTTGCCAAATACCACAAATTTATACTTTTTGGAAAATTCAGACGCTGATCTATTCATTAACACCAAAATATAGCACATCGGTTGAAAAATCAAGCCACAGCAATGCCGTAAAGGGAAAAAGTTTCCATAACCTGCCCCCAAAAATAAAAGGAACCTTATAAAAATTAGTATTCTTGTGAAAAGTACTACAAATTTGTATTCGACATAAACTACAGACTGACAGCTACAAAATGAGACCAACATTTTGATAATCGAATGGAAATTGTGGCTACACTGAACGATGAAAGCCAGAGGTCGGACAAGGAAATTTACGTATTTTAGACAAATACATGTCTATGCCTCCTAAGCGTCATAAAAATTAGTATTTTCATGCAAATTACTACATTTTGCACTCGACGCAAACTAAACAAACGCTACTATAAGATAAGACCAAAATTTCAACATTCGGATTAAAATTACGGGCACAGTAAGCAATCAAAGCTGAAAATCTGCACAAAAACTGCACGTGCTCTAGAAACAGCATTTTTTCGATATTTTGCCTAAAACATGTTCCGACCATCAAAACACTAGTTTGGGGTAAACTTTTCAATTAAAACGTAAAAACGCGAAATTCGCACGTTTAAGGGGAGAAAAAGCCATTTAAAGTTTTGGGTTGTTGACACGTGAAAAATTGGGATTTTTCTGGCTTTCAACTACTGAACCCGCCCTTAAACTTTTGCCAAATACCACAAATTTATACTTTTTGGAAAATTCAGACGCTGATCTATTCATTAACACCAAAATATAGCACATCGGTTGAAAAATCAAGCCACAGCAATGCCGTAAAGGGAAAAAGTTTCCATAACCTGCCCCCAAAAATAAAAGGAACCTTATAAAAATTAGTATTCTTGTGAAAAGTACTACAAATTTGTATTCGACATAAACTACAGACTGACAGCTACAAAATGAGACCAACATTTTGATAATCGAATGGAAATTGTGGCTACACTGAACGATGAAAGCCAGAGGTCGGACAAGGAAATTTACGTATTTTAGACAAATACATGTCTATGCCTCCTAAGCGTCATAAAAATTAGTATTTTCATGCAAATTACTACATATTTGCACTCGACGCAAACTAAACAAACGCTACTATAAGATAAGACCAAAATTTCAACATTCGGATTAAAATTACGGGCACAGTAAGCAATCAAAGCTGAAAATCTGCACAAAAACTGCACGTGCTCTAGAAACAGCATTTTTTCGATATTTTGCCTAAAACATGTTCCGACCATCAAAACACTAGTTTGGGGTAAACTTTTCAATTAAAACGTAAAAACGCGAAATTCGAACGTTTAAGGGGAGAAAAAGCCATTTAAAGTTTTGGGTTGTTGACACGTGAAAAATTGGGATTTTTCTGGCTTTCAACTACTGAACCCGCCCTTAAACTTTTGCCAAATACCACAAATTTATACTTTTTGGAAAATTCAGACGCTGATCTATTCATTAACACCAAAATATAGCACATCGGTTGAAAAATCAAGCCACAGCAATGCCGTAAAGGGAAAAAGTTTCCATAACCTGCCCCCAAAAATAAAAGGAACCTTATAAAAATTAGTATTCTTGTGAAAAGTACTACAAATTTGTATTCGACATAAACTACAGACTGACAGCTACAAAATGAGACCAACATTTTGATAATCGAATGGAAATTGTGGCTACACTGAACGATGAAAGCCAGAGGTCGGACAAGGAAATTTACGTATATTAGACAAATACATGTCTATGCCTCCTAAGCGTCATAAAAATTAGTATTTTCATGCAAATTACTACATATTTGCACTCGAAGCAAACTAAACAAACGCTACTATAAGATAAGACCAAAATTTCAACATTCGGATTAAAATTACGGGCACAGTAAGCAATCAAAGCTGAAAATCTGCACAAAAACTGCACGTGCTCTAGAAACAGCATTTTTTCGATATTTTGCCTAAAACATGTTCCGACCATCAAAACACTAGTTTGGGGTAAACTTTTCAATTAAAACGTAAAAACGCGAAATTCGCACGTTTAAGGGGAGAAAAAGCCATTTAAAGTTTTGGGTTGTTGACACGTGAAAAATTGGGATTTTTCTGGCTTTCAACTACTGAACCCGCCCTTAAACTTTTGCCAAATACCACAAATTTATACTTTTTGGAAAATTCAGATGCTGATCTATTCATTAACACCAAAATATAGCACATCGGTTGAAAAATCAAGCCACAGCAATGCCGTAAAGGGAAAAAGTTTCCATAACCTGCCCCCAAAAATAAAAGGAACCTTATAAAAATTAGTATTCTTGTGAAAAGTACTACAAATTTGTATTCGACATAAACTACAGACTGACAGCTACAAAATGAGACCAACATTTTGATAATCGAATGGAAATTGTGGCTACACTGAACGATGAAAGCCAGAGGTCGGACAAGGAAATTTACGTATTTTAGACAAATACATGTCTATGCCTCCTAAGCGTCATAAAAATTAGTATTTTCATGCAAATTACTACATATTTGCACTCGACGCAAACTAAACAAACGCTACTATAAGATAAGACCAAAATTTCAACATTCGGATTAAAATTACGGGCACAGTAAGCAATCAAAGCTGAAAATCTGCACAAAAACTGCACGTGCTCTAGAAACAGCATTTTTTCGATATTTTGCCTAAAACATGTTCCGACCATCAAAACACTAGTTTGGGGTAAACTTTTCAATTAAAACGTAAAAACGCGAAATTCGCACGTTTAAGGGGAGAAAAAGCCATTTAAAGTTTTGGGTTGTTGACACGTGAAAAATTGGGATTTTTCTGGCTTTCAACTACTGAACCCGCCCTTAAACTTTTGCCAAATACCACAAATTTATACTTTTTGGAAAATTCAGACGCTGATCTATTCATTAACACCAAAATATAGCACATCGGTTGAAAAATCAAGCCACAGCAATGCCGTAAAGGGAAAAAGTTTCCATAACCTGCCCCCAAAAATAAAAGGAACCTTATAAAAATTAGTATTCTTGTGAAAAGTACTACAAATTTGTATTCGACATAAACTACAGACTGACAGCTACAAAATGAGACCAACATTTTGATAATCGAACGGAAATTGTGGCTACACTGAACGATGAAAGCCAGAGGTCGGACAAGGAAATTTACGTATTTTAGACAAATACATGTCTATGCCTCCTAAGCGTCATAAAAATTAGTATTTTCATGCAAATTACTACATATTTGCACTCGAAGCAAACTAAACAAACGCTACTATAAGATAAGACCAAAATTTCAACATTCGGATTAAAATTACGGGCACAGTAAGCAATCAAAGCTGAAAATCTGCACAAAAACTGCACGTGCTCTAGAAACAGCATTTTTTCGATATTTTGCCTAAAACATGTTCCGAAAATCAAAACACTAGTTAGGGGTAAACTTTTCAATTAAAACGTAAAAACGCGAAATTCGCACGTTTAAGGGGAGAAAAAGCCATTTAAAGTTTTGGGTTGTTGACACGTGAAAAATTGGGATTTTTCTGGCTTTCAACTACTGAACCCGCCCTTAAACTTTTGCCAAATACCACAAATTTATACTTTTTGAAAAATTCAGACGCTGATCTATTCATTAACACCAAAATATAGCACATCGGTTGAAAAATCAAGCCACAGCAATGCCGTAAAGGGAAAAAGTTTCCATAACCTGCCCCCAAAAATAAAAGGAACCTTATAAAAATTAGTATTCTTGTGAAAAGTACTACAAATTTGTATTCGACATAAACTACAGACTGACAGCTACAAAATGAGACCAACATTTTGATAATCGAATGGAAATTGTGGCTACACTGAACGATGAAAGCCAGAGGTCGGACAAGGAAATTTACGTATTTTAGACAAATACATGTCTATGCCTCCTAAGCGTCATAAAAATTAGTATTTTCATGCAAATTACTACATATTTGCACTCGAAGCAAACTAAACAAACGCTACTATAAGATAAGACCAAAATTTCAACATTCGGATTAAAATTACGGGCACAGTAAGCAATCAAAGCTGAAAATCTGCACAAAAACTGCACGTGCTCTAGAAACAGCATTTTTTCGATATTTTGCCTAAAACATGTTCCGACCATCAAAACACTAGTTTGGGGTAAACTTTTCAATTAAAACGTAAAAACGCGAAATTCGCACGTTTAAGGGGAGAAAAAGCCATTTAAAGTTTTGGGTTGTTGACACGTGAAAAATTGGGATTTTTCTGGCTTTCAACTACTAAACCCGCCCTTAAACTTTTGCCAAATACCACAAATTTATACTTTTTGGAAAATTCAGACGCTGATCTATTCATTAACACCAAAATATAGCACATCGGTTGAAAAATCAAGCCACAGCAATGCCGTAAAGGGAAAAAGTTTCCATAACCTGCCCCCAAAAATAAAAGGAACCTTATAAAAATCAGTATTCTTGTGAAAAGTACTACAAATTTGTATTCGACATAAACTACAGACTGACAGCTACAAAATGAGACCAACATTTTGATAATCGAACGGAAATTGTGGCTACACTGAACGATGAAAGCCAGAGGTCGGACAAGGAAATTTACGTATTTTAGACAAATACATGTCTATGCCTCCTAAGCGTCATAAAAATTAGTATTTTCATGCAAATTACTACATATTTGCACTCGAAGCAAACTAAACAAACGCTACTATAAGATAAGACCAAAATTTCAACATTCGGATTAAAATTACGGGCACAGTAAGCAATCAAAGCTGAAAATCTGCACAAAAACTGCACGTGCTCTAGAAACAGCATTTTTTCGATATTTTGCCTAAAACATGTTCCGACCATCAAAACACTAGTTTGGGGTAAACTTTTCAATTAAAACGTAAAAACGCGAAATTCGCACGTTTAAGGGGAGAAAAAGCCATTTAAAGTTTTGGGTTGTTGACACGTGAAAAATTGGGATTTTTCTGGCTTTCAACTACTGAACCCGCCCTTAAACTTTTGCCAAATACCACAAATTTATACTTTTTGGAAAATTCAGACGCTGATCTATTCATTAACACCAAAATATAGCACATCGGTTGAAAAATCAAGCCACAGCAATGCCGTAAAGGGAAAAAGTTTCCATAACCTGCCCCCAAAAATAAAAGGAACCTTATAAAAATTAGTATTCTTGTGAAAAGTACTACAAATTTGTATTCGACATAAACTACAGACTGACAGCTACAAAATGAGACCAACATTTTGATAATCGAATGGAAATTGTGGCTACACTGAACGATGAAAGCCAGAGGTCGGACAAGGAAATTTACGTATTTTAGACAAATACATGTCTATGCCTCCTAAGCGTCATAAAAATTAGTATTTTCATGCAAATTACTACATATTTGCACTCGACGCAAACTAAACAAACGCTACTATAAGATAAGACCAAAATTTCAACATTCGGATTAAAATTACGGGCACAGTAAGCAATCAAAGCTGAAAATCTGCACAAAAACTGCACGTGCTCTAGAAACAGCATTTTTTCGATATTTTGCCTAAAACATGTTCCGACCATCAAAACACTAGTTTGGGGTAAACTTTTCAATTAAAACGTAAAAACGCGAAATTCGCACGTTTAAGGGGAGAAAAAGCCATTTAAAGTTTTGGGTTGTTGACACGTGAAAAATTGGGATTTTTCTGGCTTTCAACTACTGAACCCGCCCTTAAACTTTTGCCAAATACCACAAATTTATACTTTTTGGAAAACTCAGACGCTGATCTATTCATTAACACCAAAATATAGCACATCGGTTGAAAAATCAAGCCACAGCAATGCCGTAAAGGGAAAAAGTTTCCATAACCTGCCCCCAAAAATAAAAGGAACCTTATAAAAATTAGTATTCTTGTGAAAAGTACTACAAATTTGAATTCGACATAAACTACAGACTGACAGCTACAAAATGAGACCAACATTTTGATAATCGAATGGAAATTGTGGCTACACTGAACGATGAAAGCCAGAGGTCGGACAAGGAAATTTACGTATTTTAGACAAATACATGTCTATGCCTCCTAAGTGTCATAAAAATTAGTATTTTCATGCAAATTGCTACATATTTGCACTCGACGCAAACTAAACAAACGCTACCATAAGATAAGACCAAAATTTCAACATTCGGATTAAAATTACGGGCACAGTAAGCAATCAAAGCTGAAAATCTGCACAAAAACTGCACGTGCTCTAGAAACAGCATTTTTTCGATATTTTGCCTAAAACATGTTCCGACCATCAAAACACTAGTTTGGGGTAAACTTTTCAATTAAAACGTAAAAACGCGAAATTCGCACGTTTAAGGGGAGAAAAAGCCATTTAAAGTTTTGGGTTGTTGACACGTGAAAAATTGGGATTTTTCTGGCTTTCAACTACTGAACCCGCCCTTAAACTTTTGCCAAATACCACAAATTTATACTTTTTGGAAAACCCAGACGCTGATCTATTCATTAACACGAAAATATAGCACATCGGTTGAAAAATCAAGCCACAGCAATGCCGTAAAGGGAAAAAGTTTCCATAACCTGCCCCCAAAAATAAAAGGAACCTTATAAAAATCAGTATTCTTGTGAAAAGTACTACAAATTTGTATTCGACATAAACTACAGACTGACAGCTACAAAATGAGACCAACATTTTGATAATCGAATGGAAATTGTGGCTACACTGAACGATGAAAGCCAGAGGTCGGACAAGGAAATTTACGTATTTTAGACAAATACATGTCTATGCCTCCTAAGCGTCATAAAAATTAGTATTTTCATGCAAATTACTACATATTTGCACTCGACGCAAACTAAACAAACGCTACTATAAGATAAGACCAAAATTTCAACATTCGGATTAAAATTACGGGCACAGTAAGCAATCAAAGCTGAAAATCTGCACAAAAACTGCACGTGCTCTAGAAACAGCATTTTTTCGATATTTTGCCTAAAACATGTTCCGACCATCAAAACACTAGTTTGGGGTAAAAATTAAAACGTAAAAACGCGAAATTCGCACGTTTAAGGGGAGAAAAAGCCATTTAAAGTTTTGGGTTGTTGACACGTGAAAAATTGGGATTTTTCTGGCTTTCAACTACTGAACCCGCCCTTAAACTTTTGCCAAATACCACAAATTTATACTTTTTGAAAAATTCAGACGCTGATCTATTCATTAGCACCAAAATATAGCACATCGGTTGAAAAATCAAGCCACAGCAATGCCGTAAAGGGAAAAAGTTTCCATAACCTGCCCCCAAAAATATAAGGAACCTTATAAAAATTAGTATTCTTGTGAAAAGTACTACAAATTTGTATTCGACATAAACTACAGACTGACAGCTACAAAATGAGACCAACATTTTGATAATCGAATGGAAATTGTGGCTACACTGAACGATGAAAGCCAGAGGTCGGACAAGGAAATTTACGTATTTTAGACAAATACATGTCTATGCCTCCTAAGCGTCATAAAAATTAGTATTTTCATGCAAATTACTACATATTTGCACTCGACGCAAACTAAACAAACGCTACTATAAGATAAGACCAAAATTTCAACAATCGGATTAAAATTACGGGCACAATAAGCAATCAAAGCTGAAAATCTGCACAAAAACTGCACGTGCTCTAGAAACAGCATTTTTTCGATATTTTGCCTAAAACATGTTCCGACCATCAAAACACTAGTTTGGGGTAAACTTTTCAATTAAAACGTAAAAACGCGAAATTCGCACGTTTAAGGGGAGAAAAAGCCATTTAAAGTTTTGGGTTGTTGACACGTGAAAAATTGGGATTTTTCTGGCTTTCAACTACTGAACCCGCCCTTAAACTTTTGCCAAATACCACAAATTTATACTTTTTGAAAAATTCAGACGCTGATCTATTCATTAGCACCAAAATATAGCACATCGGTTGAAAAATCAAGCCACAGCAATGCCGTAAAGGGAAAAAGTTTCCATAACCTGCCCCCAAAAATAAAAGGAACCTTATAAAAATTAGTATTCTTGTGAAAAGTACTACAAATTTGTATTCGACATAAACTACAGACTGACAGCTACAAAATGAGACCAACATTTTGATAATCGAATGGAAATTGTGGCTACACTGAACGATGAAAGCCAGAGGTCGGACAAGGAAATTTACGTATTTTAGACAAATACATGTCTATGCCTCCTAAGCGTCATAAAAATTAGTATTTTCATGCAAATTACTACATATTTGCACTCGACGCAAACTAAACAAACGCTACTATAAGATAAGACCAAAATTTCAACATTCGGATTAAAATTACGGGCACAGTAAGCAATCAAAGCTGAAAATCTGCACAAAAACTGCACGTGCTCTAGAAACAGCATTTTTTCGATATTTTGCCTAAAACATGTTCCGACCATCAAAACACTAGTTTGGGGTAAACTTTTCAATTAAAACGTAAAAACGCGAAATTCGCACGTTTAAGGGGAGAAAAAGCCATTTAAAGTTTTGGGTTGTTGACACGTGACAAATTGGGATTTTTCTGGCTTTCAACTACTGAACCCGCCCTTAAACTTTTGCCAAATATCACAAATTTACACTTTTTGGAAAATTCAGACGCTGATCTATTCATTAACACCAAAATATAGCACATCGGTTGAAAAATCAAGCCACAGCAATGCCGTAAAGGGAAAAAGTTTCCATAACCTGCCCCCAAAAATAAAAGGAACCTTATAAAAATTAGTATTCTTGTGAAAAGTACTACAAATTTGTATTCGACATAAACTACAGACTGACAGCTACAAAATTAGACCAACATTTTGATAATCGAATGGAAATTGTGGCTACACTGAACGATGAAAGCCAGAGGTCGGACAAGGAAATTTACGTATTTTAGACAAATACATGTCTTTGCCTCCTAAGCGTCATAAAAATTAGTATTTTCATGCAAATTACTACATATTTGCACTCGACGCAAACTAAATAAACGCTACTATAAGATAAGACCAAAATTTCAACATTCGGATTAAAATTACGGGCACAGTAAGCAATCAAAGCTGAAAATCTGCACAAAAACTGCACGTGCTCTAGAAACAGCATTTTTTCGATATTTTGCCTAAAACATGTTCCGACCATCAAAACACTAGTTTGGGGTAAACTTTTCAATTGAAACGTAAAAACGCGAAATTCGCACGTTTAAGGGGAGAAAAAGCCATTTAAAGTTTTGGGTTGTTGACACGTGAAAAATTGGGATTTTTCTGGCTTTCAACTACTGAACCCGCCCTTAAACTTTTGCCAAATACCACAAATTTATACGTTTTGGAAAACCCAGACGCTGATCTATTCATTAACACGAAAATATAGCACATCGGTTGAAAAATCAAGCCACAGCAATGCCGTAAAAGGAAAAAGTTTCCATAACCTGCCCCCAAAAATAAAAGGAACCTTATAAAAATCAGTATTCTTGTGAAAAGTACTACAAATTTGTATTCGACATAAACTACGGACTGACAGCTACAAAATGAGACCAACATTTTGATAATCGAATGGAAATTGTGGCTACACTGAACGATGAAAGCCAGAGGTCGGACAAGGAAATTTACGTATTTTAGACAAATACATGTCTATGCCTCCTAAGCGTCATAAAAATTAGTATTTTCATGCAAATTACTACATATTTGCACTCGACGCAAACTAAACAAACGCTACTATAAGATAAGACCAAAATTTCAACATTCGGATTAAAATTACGGGCACAGTAAGCAATCAAAGCTGAAAATCTGCACAAAAACTGCACGTGCTCTAGAAACAGCATTTTTTCGATATTTTGCCTAAAACATGTTCCGACCATCAAAACACTAGTTTGCGAAATTCGCACGTTTAAGGGGAGAAAAAGCCATTTAAAGTTTTGGGTTGTTGACACGTGAAAAATTGGGATTTTTCTGGCTTTCAACTACTGAACCCGCCCTTAAACTTTTGCCAAATACCACAAATTTATACTTTTTGAAAAATTCAGACGCTGATCTATTCATTAGCACCGAAATATAGCACATCGGTTGAAAAATCAAGCCACAGCAATGCCGTAAAGGGAAAAAGTTTCCATAACCTGCCCCCAAAAATAAAAGGAACCTTATAAAAATTAGTATTCTTGTGAAAAGTACTACAAATTTGTATTCGACATAAACTACAGACTGACAGCTACAAAATGAGACCAACATTTTGATAATCGAATGGAAATTGTGGCTACACTGAACGATGAAAGCCAGAGGTCGGACAAGGAAATTTACGTATTTTAGACAAATACATGTCTATGCCTCCTAAGCGTCATAAAAATTAGTATTTTCATGCAAATTACTACATATTTGCACTCGACGCAAACTAAACAAACGCTACTATAAGATAAGACCAAAATTTCAACAATCGGATTAAATTACGGGCACAGTAAGCAATCAAAGTTGAAAATCTGCACAAAAACTGCACGTGCTCTAGAAACAGCATTTTTTCGATATTTTGCCTAAAACATGTTCCGACCATCAAAACACTAGTTTGGGGTAAACTTTTCAATTGAAACGTAAAAACGCGAAATTCGCACGTTTAAGGGGAGAAAAAGCCATTTAAAGTTTTGGGTTGTTGACACGTGAAAAATTGGGATTTTTCTGGCTTTCAACTACTGAACCCGCCCTTAAACTTTTGCCAAATACCACAAATTTATACTTTTTGGAAAATTCAGACGCTGATCTATTCATTAACACCAAAATATAGCACATCGGTTGAAAAATCAAGCCACAGCAATGCCGTAAAGGGAAAAAGTTTCCATAACCTGCCCCCAAAAATAAAAGGAACCTTATAAAAATTAGTATTCTTATGAAAAGAACTACAAATTTGTATTCGACATAAACTACAGACTGACAGCTACAAAATGAGACCAACATTTTGATAATCGAATGGAAATTGTGGCTACACTGAACGATGAAAGCCAGAGGTCGGACAAGGAAATTTACGTATTTTAGACAAATACATGTCTATGCCTCCTAAGCGTCATAAAAATTAGTATTTTCATGCAAATTACTACATATTTGCACTCGACGCAAACTAAACAAACGCTACTATAAGATAAGACCAAAATTTCAACAATCGGATTAAAATTACGGGCACAGTAAGCAATCAAAGCTGAAAATCTGCACAAAAACTGCACGTGCTCTAGAAACAGCATTTTTTCGATATTTTGCCTAAAACATGTTCCGACCTTCAAAACACCAGTTTGGGGTAAACTTTTCAATTACAACGTAAAAACGCGAAATTCGCACGTTTAAGGGGAGAAAAAGCCATTTAAAGTTTTGGGTTGTTGACACGTGAAAAATTGGGATTTTTCTGGCTTTCAACTACTAAACCCGCCCTTAAACTTTTGCCAAATACCACAAATTTATACTTTTTGGAAAACTCTGACGCTGATCTATTCATTAACACCAAAATATAGCACATCGGTTGAAAAATCAAGCCACAGCAATGCCGTAAAGGGAAAAAGTTTCCATAACCTGCCCCCAAAAATAAAAGGAACCTTATAAAAATTAGTATTCTTGTGAAAAGTACTACAAATTTGTATTCGACATAAACTACAGACTGACAGCTACAAAATTAGACCAACATTTTGATAATCGAATGGAAATTGTGGCTACACTGAACGATGAAAGCCAGAGGTCGGACAAGGAAATTTACGTATTTTAGACAAATACATGTCTTTGCCTCCTAAGCGTCATAAAAATTAGTATTTTCATGCAAATTACTACATATTTGCACTCGACGCAAACTAAATAAACGCTACTATAAGATAAGACCAAAATTTCAACATTCGGATTAAAATTACGGGCACAGTAAGCAATCAAAGCTGAAAATCTGCACAAAAACTGCACGTGCTCTAGAAACAGCATTTTTTCGATATTTTGCCTAAAACATGTTCCGACCATCAAAACACTAGTTTGGGGTAAACTTTTCAATTAAAACGTAAAAACGCGAAATTCGCACGTTTAAGGGGAGAAAAAGCCATTTAAAGTTTTGGGTTGTTGACACGTGAAAAATTGGGATTTTTCTGGCTTTCAACTACTGAACCCGCCCTTAAACTTTTGCCAAATACCACAAATTTATACGTTTTGGAAAACCCAGACGCTGATCTATTCATTAACACGAAAATATAGCACATCGGTTGAAAAATCAAGCCACAGCAATGCCGTAAAAGGAAAAAGTTTCCATAACCTGCCCCCAAAAATAAAAGGAACCTTATAAAAATCAGTATTCTTGTGAAAAGTACTACAAATTTGTATTCGACATAAACTACGGACTGACAGCTACAAAATGAGACCAACATTTTGATAATCGAATGGAAATTGTGGCTACACTGAACGATGAAAGCCAGAGGTCGGACAAGGAAATTTACGTATTTTAGACAAATACATGTCTATGCCTCCTAAGCGTCATAAAAATTAGTATTTTCATGCAAATTACTACATATTTGCACTCGACGCAAACTAAACAAACGCTACTATAAGATAAGACCAAAATTTCAACATTCGGATTAAAATTACGGGCACAGTAAGCAATCAAAGCTGAAAATCTGCACAAAAACTGCACGTGCTCTAGAAACAGCATTTTTTCGATATTTTGCCTAAAACATGTTCCGACCATCAAAACACTAGTTTGCGAAATTCGCACGTTTAAGGGGAGAAAAAGCCATTTAAAGTTTTGGGTTGTTGACACGTGAAAAATTGGGATTTTTCTGGCTTTCAACTACTGAACCCGCCCTTAAACTTTTGCCAAATACCACAAATTTATACTTTTTGAAAAATTCAGACGCTGATCTATTCATTAGCACCGAAATATAGCACATCGGTTGAAAAATCAAGCCACAGCAATGCCGTAAAGGGAAAAAGTTTCCATAACCTGCCCCCAAAAATAAAAGGAACCTTATAAAAATTAGTATTCTTGTGAAAAGTACTAGAAATTTGTATTCGACATAAACTACAGACTGACAGCTACAAAATGAGACCAACATTTTGATAATCGAATGGAAATTGTGGCTACACTGAACGATGAAAGCCAGAGGTCGGACAAGGAAATTTACGTATTTTAGACAAATACATGTCTATGCCTCCTAAGCGTCATAAAAATTAGTATTTTCATGCAAATTACTACATATTTGCACTCGACGCAAACTAAACAAACGCTACTATAAGATAAGACCAAAATTTCAACAATCGGATTAAATTACGGGCACAGTAAGCAATCAAAGTTGAAAATCTGCACAAAAACTGCACGTGCTCTAGAAACAGCATTTTTTCGATATTTTGCCTAAAACATGTTCCGACCATCAAAACACTAGTTTGGGGTAAACTTTTCAATTAAAACGTAAAAACGCGAAATTCGCACGTTTAAGGGGAGAAAAAGCCATTTAAAGTTTTGGGTTGTTGACACGTGAAAAATTGGGATTTTTCTGGCTTTCAACTACTGAACCCGCCCTTAAACTTTTGCCAAATACCACAAATTTATACTTTTTGGAAAATTCAGACGCTGATCTATTCATTAACACCAAAATATAGCACATCGGTTGAAAAATCAAGCCACAGCAATGCCGTAAAGGGAAAAAGTTTCCATAACCTGCCCCCAAAAATAAAAGGAACCTTATAAAAATTAGTATTCTTATGAAAAGAACTACAAATTTGTATTCGACATAAACTACAGACTGACAGCTACAAAATGAGACCAACATTTTGATAATCGAATGGAAATTGTGGCTACACTGAACGATGAAAGCCAGAGGTCGGACAAGGAAATTTACGTATTTTAGACAAATACATGTCTATGCCTCCTAAGCGTCATAAAAATTAGTATTTTCATGCAAATTACTACATATTTGCACTCGACGCAAACTAAACAAACGCTACTATAAGATAAGACCAAAATTTCAACAATCGGATTAAATTACGGGCACAGTAAGCAATCAAAGCTGAAAATCTGCACAAAAACTGCACGTGCTCTAGAAACAGCATTTTTTCGATATTTTGCCTAAAACATGTTCCGACCTTCAAAACACCAGTTTGGGGTAAACTTTTCAATTACAACGTAAAAACGCGAAATTCGCACGTTTAAGGGGAGAAAAAGCCATTTAAAGTTTTGGGTTGTTGACACGTGAAAAATTGGGATTTTTCTGGCTTTCAACTACTAAACCCGCCCTTAAACTTTTGCCAAATACCACAAATTTATACTTTTTGGAAAACTCTGACGCTGATCTATTAATTAACACCAAAATATAGCACATCGGTTGAAAAATCAAGCCACAGCAATGCCGTAAAGGGAAAAAGTTTCCATAACCTGCCCCCAAAAATATAAGGAACCTTATAAAAATTAGTATTCTTATGAAAAGTACAACAAATTTGTATTCGACATAAACTACAGACTGACAGCTACAAAATGAGACCAACATTTTGATAATCGAATGGAAATTGTGGCTACACTGAACGATGAAAGCCAGAGGTCGGACAAGGAAATTTACGTATTTTAGACAAATACATGTCTATGCCTCCTAAGCGTCATAAAAATTAGTATTTTCATGCAAATTACTACATATTTGCACTCGACGCAAACTAAACAAACGCTACTATAAGATAAGACCAAAATTTCAACAATCGGATTAAAATTACGGGCACAGTAAGCAATCAAAGCTGAAAATCTGCACAAAAACTGCACGTGCTCTAGAAACAGCATTTTTTCGATATTTTGCCTAAAACATGTTCCGACCATCAAAACACTAGTTTGGGGTAAACTTTTCAATTAAAACGTAAAAACGCGAAATTCGCACGTTTAAGGGGAGAAAAAGCCATTTAAAGTTTTGGGTTGTTGACACGTGAAAAATTAGGATTTTTCTGGCTTTCAACTACTAAACCCGCCCTTAAACTTTTGCCAAATACCACAAATTTATACTTTTTGGAAAACTCAGACGCTGATCTATTCATTAACACCAAAATATAGCACATCGTTTGAAAAATCAAGCCACAGCAATGCCGTAAAGGGAAAAAGTTTCCATAACCTGCCCCCAAAAATAAAAGGAACCTTATAAAAATTAGTATTCTTATGAAAAGTACTACAAATTTGTATTCGACATAAACTACAGACTGACAGCTACAAAATGAGACCAACATTTTGATAATCGAATGGAAATTGTGGCTACACTGAACGATGAAAGCCAGAGGTCGGACAAGGAAATTTACGTATTTTAGACAAATACATGTCTATGCCTCCTAAGCGTCATAAAAATTAGTATTTTCATGCAAATTACTATTTATTTGCACTCGACGCAAACTAAACAAACGCTGCTATAAGATAAGACCAAAATTTCAACAATCGGATTAAATTACGGGCACAGTAAGCAATCAAAGTTGAAAATCTGCACAAAAACTGCACGTGCTCTAGAAACAGCATTTTTTCGATATTTTGCCTAAAACATGTTCCGACCTTCAAAACACTAGTTTGGGGTAAACTTTTCAATTAAAACGTAAAAACGCGAAATTCGCACGTTTCAGGGGAGAAAAAGCCATTTAAAGTTTTGGGTTGTTGACACGTGAAAAATTGGGATTTTTCTGGCTTTCAACTACTGAACCCGCCCTTAAACTTTTGCCAAATACCACAAATTTATACTTTTTGGAAAATTCAGACGCTGATCTATTCATTAACACCAAAATATAGCACATCGGTTGAAAAATCAAGCCACAGCAATGCCGTAAAGGGAAAAAGTTTCCATAACCTGCCCCCAAAAATAAAAGGAACCTTATAAAAATTAGTATTCTTGTGAAAAGTACTACAAATTTGTATTCGACATAAACTACAGACTGACAGCTACAAAATGAGACCAACATTTTGATAATCGAATGGAAATTGTGGCTACACTGAACGATGAAAGCCAGAGGTCGGACAAGGAAATTTACGTATTTTAGACAAATACATGTCTATGCCTCCTAAGCGTCATAAAAATTAGTATTTTCATGCAAATTACTACATATTTGCACTCGACGCAAACTAAACAAACGCTACTATAAGATAAGACCAAAATTTCAACAATCGGATTAAAATTACGGGCACAGTAAGCAATCAAAGCTGAAAATCTGCACGTGCTCTAGAAACAGCATTTTTTCGATATTTTGCCTAAAACATGTTCCGACCTTCAAAACACTAGTTTGGGGTAAACTTTTCAATTAAAACGTAAAAACGCGAAATTCGCACGTTTAAGGGGAGAAAAAGCCATTTAAAGTTTTGGGTTGTTGACACGTGAAAAATTGGGATTTTTCTGGCTTTCAACTACTGAACCCGCCCTTAAACTTTTGCCAAATACCACAAATTTATACTTTTTGGAAAACTCAGACGCTGATCTATTCATTAACACCAAAATATAGCACATCGGTTGAAAAATCAAGCCACAGCAATGCCGTAAAGGGAAAAAGTTTCCATAAACTGCCCCCAAAAATAAAAGGAACCTTATAAAAATTAGTATTCTTGTGAAAAGTACTACAAATTTGTATTCGACATAAACTACAGACTGACAGCTACAAAATGAGACCAACATTTTGATAATCGAATGGAAATTGTGGCTACACTGAACGATGAAAGCCAGAGGTCGGACAAGGAAATTTACGTATTTTAGACAAATACATGTCTATGCCTCCTAAGCGTCATAAAAATTAGCATTTTCATGCAAATTACCATATATTTGCACTCGACGCAAACTAAACAAACGCTGCTATAAGATAAGACCAAAATTTCAACAATCGGATTAAATTACGGGCACAGTAAGCAATCAAAGTTGAAAATCTGCACAAAAACTGCACGTGCTCTAGAAACAGCATTTTTTCGATATTTTGCCTAAAACATGTTCCGACCTTCAAAACACTAGTTTGGGGTAAACTTTTCAATTGAAACGTAAAAACGCGAAATTCGCACGTTTCAGGGGAGAAAAAGCCATTTAAAGTTTTGGGTTGTTGACACGTGAAAAATTGGGATTTTTCTGGCTTTCAACTACTGAACCCGCCCTTAAACTTTTGCCAAATACCACAAATTTATACTTTTTGGAAAATTCAGACGCTGATCTATTCATTAACACCAAAATATAGCACATCGGTTGAAAAATCAAGCCACAGCAATGCCGTAAAGGGAAAAAGTTTCCATAACCTGCCCCCAAAAATAAAAGGAACCTTATAAAAATTAGTATTCTTGTGAAAAGTACTACAAATTTGTATTCGACATAAACTACAGACTGACAGCTACAAAATGAGACCAACATTTTGATAATCGAATGGAAATTGTGGCTACACTGAACGATGAAAGCCAGAGGTCGGACAAGGAAATTTACGTATTTTAGACAAATACATGTCTATGCCTCCTAAGCGTCATAAAAATTAGTATTTTCATGCAAATTACTACATATTTGCACTCGACGCAAACTAAACAAACGCTACTATAAGATAAGACCAAAATTTCAACAATCGGATTAAAATTACGGGCACAGTAAGCAATCAAAGCTGAAAATCTGCACGTGCTCTAGAAACAGCATTTTTTCGATATTTTGCCTAAAACATGTTCCGACCTTCAAAACACTAGTTTGGGGTAAACTTTTCAATTAAAACGTAAAAACGAGAAATTCGCACGTTTAAGGGGAGAAAAAGCCATTTAAAGTTTTGGGTTGTTGACACGTGAAAAATTGGGATTTTTCTGGCTTTCAACTACTGAACCCGCCCTTAAACTTTTGCCAAATACCACAAATTTATACTTTTTGGAAAACTCAGACGCTGATCTATTCATTAACACCAAAATATAGCACATCGGTTGAAAAATCAAGCCACAGCAATGCCGTAAAGGGAAAAAGTTTCCATAACCTGCCCCCAAAAATAAAAGGAACCTTATAAAAATTAGTATTCTTGTGAAAAGTACTACAAATTTGTATTCGACATAAACTACAGACTGACAGCTACAAAATGAGACCAACATTTTGATAATCGAATGGAAATTGTGGCTACACTGAACGATGAAAGCCAGAGGTCGGACAAGGAAATTTACGTATTTTAGACAAATACATGTCTATGCCTCCTAAGCGTCATAAAAATTAGCATTTTCATGCAAATTACCATATATTTGCACTCGACGCAAACTAAACAAACGCTGCTATAAGATAAGACCAAAATTTCAACAATCGGATTAAATTACGGGCACAGTAAGCAATCAAAGTTGAAAATCTGCACAAAAACTGCACGTGCTCTAGAAACAGCATTTTTTCGATATTTTGCCTAAAACATGTTCCGACCTTCAAAACACTAGTTTGGGGTAAACTTTTCAATTAAAACGTAAAAACGCGAAATTCGCACGTTTCAGGGGAGAAAAAGCCATTTAAAGTTTTGGGTTGTTGACACGTGAAAAATTGGGATTTTTCTGGCTTTCAACTACTGAACCCGCCCTTAAACTTTTGCCAAATACCACAAATTTATACTTTTTGGAAAATTCAGACGCTGATCTATTCATTAACACCAAAATATAGCACATCGGTTGAAAAATCAAGCCACAGCAATGCCGTAAAGGGAAAAAGTTTCCATAACCTGCCCCCAAAAATAAAAGGAACCTTATAAAAATTAGTATTCTTGTGAAAAGTACTACAAATTTGTATTCGACATAAACTACAGACTGACAGCTACAAAATGAGACCAACATTTTGATAATCGAATGGAAATTGTGGCTACACTGAACGATGAAAGCCAGAGGTCGGACAAGGAAATTTACGTATTTTAGACAAATACATGTCTATGCCTCCTAAGCGTCATAAAAATTAGTGTTTTCATGCAAATTACTACATATTTGCACTCGACGCAAACTAAACAAACGCTACTATAAGATAAGACCAAAATTTCAACAATCGGATTAAAATTACGGGCACAGTAAGCAATCAAAGCTGAAAATCTGCACAAAAACTGCACGTGCTCTAGAAACAGCATTTTTTCGATATTTTGCCTAAAACATGTTCCGACCTTCAAAACACTAGTTTGGGGTAAACTTTTCAATTAAAACGTAAAAACGCGAAATTCGCACGTTTAAGGGGAGAAAAAGCCATTTAAAGTTTTGGGTTGTTGACACGTGAAAAATTGGGATTTTTCTGGCTTTCAACTACTGAACCCGCCCTTAAACTTTTGCCAAATACCACAAATTTATACTTTTTGGAAAACTCAGACGCTGATCTATTCATTAACACCAAAATATAGCACATCGGTTGAAAAATCAAGCCACAGCAATGCCGTAAAGGGAAAAAGTTTCCATAACCTGCCCCCAAAAATAAAAGGAACCTTATAAAAATTAGTATTCTTGTGAAAAGTACTACAAATTTGTATTCGACATAAACTACAGACTGACAGCTACAAAATGAGACCAACATTTTGATAATCGAATGGAAATTGTGGCTACACTGAACGATGAAAGCCAGAGGTCGGACAAGGAAATTTACGTATTTTAGACAAATACATGTCTATGCCTCCTAAGCGTCATAAAAATTAGTATTTTCATGCAACTTACTACATATTTGCAGTTGACGCAAACTAAACAAACGCTACTATAAGATAAGACCAAAATTTCAACAATCGGATTAAAATTACGGGCACAGTAAGCAATCAAAGCTGAAAATCTGCACAAAAACTGCACGTGCTCTAGAAACAGCATTTTTTCGATATTTTGCCTAAAACATGTTCCGACCATCAAAACACTAGTTTGGGGTAAACTTTTCAATTAAAACGTAAAAACGCGAAATTCGCACGTTTAAGGGGAGAAAAAGCCATTTAAAGTTTTGGGTTGTTGACACGTGAAAAATTAGGATTTTTCTGGCTTTCAACTACTAAACCCGCCCTTAAACTTTTGCCAAATACCACAAATTTATACTTTTTGGAAAACTCAGACGCTGATCTATTCATTAACACCAAAATATAGCACATCGGTTGAAAAATCAAGCCACAGCAATGCCGTAAAGGAAAAAGTTTCCATAACCTGCCCCCAAAAATAAAAGGAACCTTATAAAAATTAGTATTCTTGTGAAAAGTACTACAAATTTGTATTCGACATAAACTACAGACTGACAGCTACAAAATGAGACCAACATTTTGATAATCGAATGGAAATTGTGGCTACACTGAACGATGAAAGCCAGAGGTCGGACAAGGAAATTTACGTATTTTAGACAAATACATGTCTATGCCTCCTAAGCGTCATAAAAATTAGTATTTTCATGCAAATTACTACATATTTGCACTTGACGCAAACTAAACAAACGCTACTATAAGATAAGACCAAAATTTCAACAATCGGATTAAAATTACGGGCACAGTAAGCAATCAAAGCTGAAAATCTGCACAAAAACTGCACGTGCTCTAGAAACAGCATTTTTTCGATATTTTGCCTAAAACATGTTCCGACCATCAAAACACTAGTTTGGGGTAAACTTTTCAATTAAAACGTAAAAACGCGAAATTCGCACGTTTAAGGGGAGAAAAAGCCATTTAAAGTTTTGGGTTGTTGACACGTGAAAAATTAGGATTTTTCTGGCTTTCAACTACTAAACCCGCCCTTAAACTTTTGCCAAATACCACAAATTTATACTTTTTGGAAAACTCAGACGCTGATCTATTCATTAACACCAAAATATAGCACATCGGTTGAAAAATCAAGCCACAGCAATGCCGTAAAGGGAAAAAGTTTCCATAACCTGCCCCAAAAATATAAGGAACCTTATAAAAATTAGTATTCTTATGAAAAGTACTACAAATTTGTATTCGACATAAACTACAGACTGACAGCTACAAAATGAGACCAACATTTTGATAATCGAATGGAAATTGTGGCTACACTGAACGATGAAAGCCAGAGGTCGGACAAGGAAATTTACGTATTTTAGACAAATACATGTCTATGCCTCCTAAGCGTCATAAAAATTAGTATTTTCATGCAAATTACTATATATTTGCACTCGACGCAAACTAAACAAACGCTGCTATAAGATAAGACCAAAATTTCAACAATTGGATTAAAATTACGGGCACAGTAAGCAATCAAAGTTGAAAATCTGCACAAAAACTGCACGTGCTCTAGAAACAGCATTTTTTCGATATTTTGCCTAAAACATGTTCCGACCTTCAAAACACTAGTTTGGGGTAAACTTTTCAATTAAAACGTAAAAACGCGAAATTCGCACGTTTAAGGGGAGAAAAAGCCATTTAAAGTTTTGGGTTGTTGACACGTGAAAAATTGGGATTTTTCTGGCTTTCAACTACTGAACCCGCCCTTAAACTTTTGCCAAATACCACAAAGTTATACTTTTTGGAAAACTCAGACGCTGATCTATTCATTAACACCAAAATATAGCACATCGGTTGAAAAATCAAGCCACAGCAATGCCGTAAAGGGAAAAAGTTTCCATAACCTGCCCCCAAAAATAAAAGGAACCTTATAAAAATTAGTATTCTTGTGAAAAGTACTACAAATTTGTATTCGACATAAACTACAGACTGACAGCTACAAAATGAGACCAACATTTTGATAATCGAATGGAAATTGTGGCTACACTGAACGATGAAAGCCAGAGGTCGGACAAGGAAATTTACGTATTTTAGACAAATACATGTCTATGCCTCCTAAGCGTCATAAAAATTAGTATTTTCATGCGAATTACTACATATTTGCACTCGACGCAAACTAAACAAACGCTACTATAAGATAAGACCAAAATTTCAACAATCGGATTAAAATTACGGGCACAGTAAGCAATCAAAGCTGAAAATCTGCACAAAAACTGCACGTGCTCTAGAAACAGCATTTTTTCGATATTTTGCCTAAAACATGTTCCGACCATCAAAACACTAGTTTGGGGTAAACTTTTCAATTAAAACGTAAAAACGCGAAATTCGCACGTTTAAGGGGAGAAAAAGCCATTTAAAGTTTTGGGTTGTTGACACGTGAAAAATTGGGATTTTTCTGGCTTTCAACTACTGAACCCGCCCTTAAACTTTTGCCAAATACCACAAATTTATACTTTTTGGAAAACCCAGACGCTGATCTATTCATTAACACGAAAATATAGCACATCGGTTGAAAAATCAAGCCACAGCAATGCCGTAAAGGGAAAAAGTTTCCATAACCTGCCCCCAAAAATAAAAGGAACCTTATAAAAATCAGTATTCTTGTGAAAAGTACTACAAATTTGTATTCGACATAAACTACAGACTGACAGCTACAAAATGAGACCAACATTTTGATAATCGAATGGAAATTGTGGCTACACTGAACGATGAAAGCCAGAGGTCGGACAAGGAAATTTACGTATTTTAGACAAATACATGTCTATGCCTCCTAAGCGTCATAAAAATTAGTATTTTCATGCAACTTACTACATATTTGCAGTTGACGCAAACTAAACAAACGCTACTATAAGATAAGACCAAAATTTCAACAATCGGATTAAAATTACGGGCACAGTAAGCAATCAAAGCTGAAAATCTGCACAAAAACTGCACGTGCTCTAGAAACAGCATTTTTTCGATATTTTGCCTAAAACATGTTCCTACCATCAAAACACTAGTTTGGGGTAAACTTTTCAATTAAAACGTAAAAACGCGAAATTCGCACGTTTAAGGGGAGAAAAAGCCATTTAAAGTTTTGGGTTGTTGACACGTGAAAAATTGGGATTTTTCTGGCTTTCAACTACTAAACCCGCCCTTAAACTTTTGCCAAATACCACAAAGTTATACTTTTTGGAAAACTCTGACGCTGATCTATTCATTAACACCAAAATATAGCACATCGGTTGAGAAATCAAGCCACAGCAATGCCGTAAAGGAAAAAGTTTCCATAACCTGCCCCCAAAAATATAAGGAACCTTATAAAAATTAGTATTCTTATGAAAAGTACTACAAATTTGTATTCGATATAAATTACAGACTGACAGCTACAAAATGAGACCAACATTTTGATAATCGAATGGAAATTGTGGCTACACTGAACGATGAAAGCCAAAGGTCGGACAAGGAAATTTACGTATTTTAGACAAATACATGTCTATGCCTCCTAAGCGTCATAAAAATTAGTATTTTCATGCAAATTACTACATATTTGCACTTGACGCAAACTAAACAAACGCTACTATAAGATAAGACCAAAATTTCAACAATCGGATTAAAATTACGGGCACAGTAAGCAATCAAAGCTGAAAATCTGCACAAAAACTGCACGTGCTCTAGAAACAGCATTTTTTCGATATTTTGCCTAAAACATGTTCCGACCATCAAAACACTAGTTTGGGGTAAACTTTTCAATTAAAACGTAAAAACGCGAAATTCGCACGTTTAAGGGGAGAAAAAGCCATTTAAAGTTTTGGGTTGTTGACACGTGAAAAATTGGGATTTTTCTGGCTTTCAACTACTGAACCCGCCCTTAAACTTTTGCCAAATACCACAAATTTATTCTTTTTGGAAAATTCAGACGCTGATCTATTCATTAACACCAAAATATAGCACATCGGTTGAAAAATCAAGCCACAGCAATGCCGTAAAGGGAAAAAGTTTCCATAACCTGCCCCCAAAAATATAAGGAACCTTATAAAAATTAGTATTCTTATGAAAAGTACTACAAATTTGTATTCGACATAAACTACAGACTGACAGCTACAAAATGAGACCGACATTTTGATAATCGAATGGAAATTGTGGCTACACTGAACGATGAAAGCCAGAGGTCGGACAAGGAAATTTACGTATTTTAGACAAATACATGTCTATGCCTCCTAAGCGTCATAAAAATTAGTATTTTCATGCAAATTACTACATATTTGCACTCGACGCAAACTAAACAAACGCTACTATAAGATAAGACCAAAATTTCAACAATCGGATTAAAATTACGGGCACAGTAAGCAATCAAAGCTGAAAATCTGCACAAAACTGCACGTGCTCTAGAAACAGCATTTTTTCGATATTTTGCCTAAAACATGTTCCGACCATCAAAACACTAGTTTGGGGTAAACTTTTCAATTAAAACGTAAAAACGCGAAATTCGCACGTTTAAGGGAGAAAAAGCCATTTAAAGTTTTGGGTTGTTGACACGAGAAAAATTGGGATTTTTCTGGCTTTCAACTACTGAACCCGCCCTTAAACTTTTGCCAAATACCACAAAGTTATACTTTTTGGAAAACTCTGACGCTGATCTATTCATTAACACCAAAATATAGCACATCGGTTGAGAAATCAAGCCACAGCAATGCCGTAAAGGAAAAAGTTTCCATAACCTGCCCCCAAAAATAAAAGGAACCTTATAAAAATTAGTATTCTTATGAAAAGTACTACAAATTTGTATTCGACATAAACTACAGACTGACAGCTACAAAATGAGACCAACATTTTGATAATCGAATGGAAATTGTGGCTACACTGAACGATGAAAGCCAGAGGTCGGACAAGGAAATTTACGTATTTTAGACAAATACATGTCTATGCCTCCTAAGCGTCATAAAAATTAGTATTTTCATGCAAATTACTACATATTTGCACTCGACGCAAACTAAACAAACGCTACTATAAGATAAGACCAAAATTTCAGCAATCGGATTAAAATTACGGGCACAGTAAGCAATCAAAGCTGAAAATCTGCACAAAAACTGCACGTGCTCTAGAAACAGCATTTTTTCGATATTTTGCCTAAAACATGTTCCGACCATCAAAACACTAGTTTGGGGTAAACTTTTCAATTTAAACGTAAAAACGCGAAATTCGCACGTTTAAGGGGAGAAAAAGCCATTTAAAGTTTTGGGTTGTTGACACGTGAAAAATTGGGATTTTTCTGGCTTTCAACTACTAAACCCGCCCTTAAACTTTTACCAAATACCACAAATTTATACTTTTTGGAAAATTCAGACGCTGATCTATTTATTAACACCAAAATATAGCACATCGGTTGAAAAATCAAGCCACAGCAATGCCGTAAAGGGAAAAAGTTTCCATAACCTGCCCCCAAAAATAAAAGGAACCTTATAAAAATTAGTATTCTTATGAAAAGTACTACAAATTTGTATTCGACATAAACTACAGACTGACAGCTACAAAATGAGACCAACATTTTGATAATCGAATGGAAATTGTGGCTACACTGAACGATGAAAGCCAGAGGTCGGACAAGGAAATTTACGTATTTTAGACAAATACATGTCTATGCCTCCTAAGCGTCATAAAAATTAGTATTTTCATGCAAATTACTACATATTTGCACTCGACGCAAACTAAACAAACGCTACTATAAGATAAGACCAAAATTTCAACAATCGGATTAAAATTACGGGCACAGTAAGCAATCAAAGCTGAAAATCTGCACAAAAACTGCACGTGCTCTAGAAGCAGCATTTTTTCGATATTTTGCCTAATACATGTTCCGACCATCAAAACACTAGTTTGGGGTAAACTTTTCAATTGAAACGTAAAAACGCGAAATTCGCACGTTTAAGGGGAGAAAAAGCCATTTAAAGTTTTGGGTTGTTGACACGTGAAAAATTGGGATTTTTCTGGCTTTCAACTACTAAACCCGCCCTTAAACTTTTGCCAAATACCACAAATTTATACTTTTTGGAAAACTCAGACGCTGATCTATTCATTAACACCAAAATATAGCACATCGGTTGAAAAATCAAGCCACAGCAATGCCGTAAAGGGAAAAAGTTTCCATAACCTGCCCCCAAAAATAAAAGGAACTTTAAAAATTAGTATTCTTGTGAAAAGTACTACAAATTTGTATTCGACATAAACTACAGACTGACAGCTACAAAATGAGACCAACATTTTGATAATCGAATGGAAATTGTGGCTACACTGAACGATGAAAGCCAGAGGTCGGACAAGGAAATTTACGTATTTTAGACAAATACATGTCTATGCCTCCTAAGCGTCATAAAAATTAGTATTTTCATGCAAATTACTACATATTTGCACTCGACGCAAACTTAACAAACGCTACTATAAGATAAGACCAAAATTTCAACAATCGGATTAAAATTACGGGCACAGTAAGCAATCAAAGCTGAAAATCTGCACAAAAACTGCACGTGCTCTAGAAACAGCATTTTTTCGATATTTTGCCTAAAACATGTTCCGACCATCAAAACACTAGTTTGGGGTAAACTTTTCAATTAAAACGTAAAAACGCGAAATTCGCACGTTTAAGGGGAGAAAAAGCCATTTAAAGTTTTGGGTTGTTGACACGTGAAAAATTGGGATTTTTCTGGCTTTCAACTACTGAACCCGCCCTTAAACTTTTGCTAAATACCACAAATTTATACTTTTTGGAAAGTTCAGACGCTGATCTATTCATTAACACCAAAATATAGCACATCGGTTGAAAAATCAAGCCACAGCAATGCCGTAAAGGGAAAAAGTTTCCATAACCTGCCCCCAAAAATAAAAGGAACCTTATAAAAATTAGTATTCTTGTGAAAAGTACTACAAATTTGTATTCGACATAAACTACAGACTGACAGCTACAAAATGAGACCAACATTTTGATAATCGAATGGAAATTGTGGCTACACTGAACGATGAAAGCCAGAGGTCGGACAAGGAAATTTACGTATTTTAGACAAATACATGTCTATGCCTCCTAAGCGTCATAAAAATTAGTATTTTCATGCAAATTACTACATATTTGCACTCGACGCAAACTAAACAAACGCTACTATAAGATAAGACCAAAATTTTAACAATCGGATTAAAATTACGGGCACAGTAAGCAATCAAAGCTGAAAATCTGCACAAAACTGCACGTGCTCTAGAAACAGCATTTTTTCGATATTTTGCCTAAAACATGTTCCGACCATCAAAACACTAGTTTGGGGTAAACTTTTCAATTAAAACGTAAAAACGCGGAATTCGCACGTTTAAGGGGAGAAAAAGCCATTTAAAATTTTGGGTTGTTGACACGTGAAAAATTGGGATTTTTCTGGCTTTCAACTACTAAACCCGCCCTTAAACTTTTGCCAAATACCACAAATTTATACTTTTTGGAAAACTCAGACGCTGATCTATTCATTAACACCAAAATATAGCACATCGGTTGAAAAATCAAGCCACAGCAATGCCGTAAAGGGAAAAAGTTTCCATAACCTGCCCCCAAAAATAAAAGGAACCTTATAAAAATCAGTATTCTTGTGAAAAGTACTTCAAATTTGTATTCGACATAAACTACAGACTGACAGCTACAAAATGAGACCAACATTTTGATAATCGAATGGAAATTGTGGCTACACTGAACGATGAAAGCCAGAGGTCGGACAAGGAAATTTACGTATTTTAGACAAATACATGTCTATGCCTCCTAAGCGTCATAAAAATTAGTATTTTCATGCAACTTACTACATATTTGCAGTTGACGCAAACTAAACGAACGCTACTATAAGATAAGACCAAAATTTCAACAATCGGATTAAAATTACGGGCACAGTAAGCAATCAAAGCTGAAAATCTGCACAAAAACTGCACGTGCTCTAGAAACAGCATTTTTTCGATATTTTGCCTAAAACATGTTCCGACCATCAAAACACTAGTTTGGGGTAAACTTTTCAATTAAAACGTAAAAACGCGAAATTCGCACGTTTAAGGGGAGAAAAAGCCATTTAAAGTTTTGGGTTGTTGACACGTGAAAAATTGGGATTTTTCTGGCTTTCAACTACTGAACCCGCCCTTAAACTTCTACCAAATACCACAAATTTATACTTTTTGGAAAATTCAGACGCTGATCTATTCATTAACACCAAAATATAGCACATCGATTGAAAAATCAAGCCACAGCAATGCCGTAAAGGGAAAAAGTTTCCATAACCTGCCCCCAAAAATAAAAGGAACCTTATAAAAATTAGTATTCTTGTGAAAAGTACTACAAATTTGTATTCGACATAAACTACAGACTGACAGCTACAAAATGAGACCAACATTTTGATAATCGAATGGAAATTGTGGCTACACTGAACGATGAAAGCCAGAGGTCGGACAAGGAAATTTACGTATTTTAGACAAATACATGTCTATGCCTCCTAAGCGTCATAAAAATTAGTATTTTCATGCAAATTACTACATATTTGCACTCGACGCAAACTAAACAAACGCTACTATAAGATCAGACCAAAATTTTAACAATCGGATTAAAATTACGGGCACAGTAAGCAATCAAAGCTGAAAATCTGCACAAAACTGCACGTGCTCTAGAAACAGCATTTTTTCGATATTTTGCCTAAAACATGTTCCGACCATCAAAACACTAGTTTGGGGTAAACTTTTCAATTAAAACGTAAAAACGCGAAATTCGCACGTTTAAGGGGAGAAAAAGCCATTTAAAGTTTTGAGTTGTTGACACGTGAAAAATTGGGATTTTTCTGGGTTTCAACTACTAAACCCGCCCTTAAACTTTTGCCAAATACCACAAATTTATACTTTTTGGAAAACTCAGACGCTGATCTATTCATTAACACCAAAATATAGCACATCGGTTGAAAAATCAAGCCACAGCAATGCCGTAAAGGGAAAAAGTTTCCATAACCTGCCCCCAAAAATATAAGGAACCTTATAAAAATTAGTATTCTTATGAAAAGTACTACAAATTTGTATTCGACATAAACTACAGACTGACAGCTACAAAATGAGACCAACATTTTGATAATCGAATGGAAATTGTGGCTACACTGAACGATGAAAGCCAGAGGTCGGACAAGGAAATTTACGTATTTTAGACAAATACATGTCTATGCCTCCTAAGCGTCATAAAAATTAGTATTTTCATGCAAATTACTACATATTTGCACTCGACGCAAACTAAACAAACGCTACTATAAGATAAGACCAAAATTTCAACAATCGGATTAAAATTACGGGCAAAGTAAGCAATCAAAGCTGAAAATCTGCACAAAAACTGCACGTGCTCTAGAAACAGCATTTTTTCGATATTTTGCCTAAAACATGTTCCGACCTTCAAAACACTAGTTTGGGGTAAACTTTTCAATTAAAACGTAAAAACGCGAAATTCGCACGTTTAAGGGGAGAAAAAGCCATTTAAAGTTTTGGGTTGTTGACACGTGAAAAATTGGGATTTTTCTGGCTTTCAACTACTGAACCCGCCCTTAAACTTTTGCCAAATACCACAAATTTATACTTTTTGGAAAGTTCAGACGCTGATCTATTCACTAACACCAAAATATAGCACATCGGTTGAAAAATCAAGCCACAGCAATGCCGTAAATGGAAAAAGTTTCCATAACCTGCCCCCAAAAATAAAAGGAACCTTATAAAAATTAGTATTCTTATGAAAAGTACTACAAATTTGTATTCGACATAAACTACAGACTGACAGCTACAAAATGAGACCAACATTTTGATAATCGAATGGAAATTGTGGCTACACTGAACGATGAAAGCCAGAGGTCGGACAAGGAAATTTACGTATTTTAGACAAATACATGTCTATGCCTCCTAAGCGTCATAAAAATTAGTATTTTCATGCAAATTACTACATATTTGCACTCGACGCAAACTAAACAAACGCTACTATAAGATAAGACCAAAATTTTAACAATCGGATTAAAATTACGGGCACAGTAAGCAATCAAAGCTGAAAATCTGAACAAAACTGCACGTGCTCTAGAAACAGCATTTTTTCGATATTTTGCCTAAAACATGTTCCGACCATCAAAACACTAGTTTGGGGTAAACTTTTCAATTGAAACGTAAAAACGCGAAATTCGCACGTTTAAGGGGAGAAAAAGCCATTTAAAGTTTTGGGTTGTTGACACGTGAAAAATTGGGATTTTTCTGGCTTTCAACTACTAAACCCACCCTTAAACTTTTGCCAAATACCACAAATTTATACTTTTTGGAAAACTCTGACGCTGATCTATTCATTAACACCAAAATATAGCACATCGGTTGAAAAATCAAGCCACAGCAATGCCGTAAAGGAAAAAGTTTCCATAACCTGCCCCCAAATATATAAGGAACCTTATAAAAATTAGTATTCTTATGAAAAGTACAACAAATTTGTATTCGACATAAACTACAGACTGACAGCTACAAAATGAGACCAACATTTTGATAATCGAATGGAAATTGTGGCTACACTGAACGATGAAAGCCAGAGGTCGGACAAGGAAATTTACGTATTTTAGACAAATACATGTCTATGCCTCCTAAGCGTCATAAAAATTAGTATTTTCATGCAAATTACTACATATTTGCACTCGACGCAAACTAAACAAACGCTACTATAAGATAAGACCAAAATTTCAACAATCGGATTAAAATTACGGGCACAGTAAGCAATCAAAGCTGAAAATCTGCACAAAAACTGCACGTGCTCTAGAAGCAGCATTTTTTCGATATTTTGCCTAATACATGTTCCGACCATCAAAACACTAGTTTGGGGTAAACTTTTCAATTAAAACGTAAAAACGCGAAATTCGCACGTTTAAGGGGAGAAAAAGCCATTTAAAGTTTTGGGTTGTTGACACGTGAAAAATTGGGATTTTTCTGGCTTTCAACTACTGAACCCGCCCTTAAACTTTTGCCAAATACCATTAATTTATACTTTTTGGAAAACTCAGACGCTGATCTATTCATTAACACCAAAATATAGCACATCGGTTGAAAAATCAAGCCACAGCAATGCCGTAAAGGGAAAAAGTTTCCATAACCTGCCCCAAAAATATAAGGAACCTTATAAAAATTAGTATTCTTATGAAAAGTACAACAAATTTGTATTCGACATAAACTACAGACTGACAGCTACAAAATGAGACCAACATTTTGATAATCGAATGGAAATTGTGGCTACACTGAACGATGAAAGCCAGAGGTCGGACAAGGAAATTTACGTATTTTAGACAAATACATGTCTATGCCTCCTAAGCGTCATAAAAATTAGTATTTTCATGCAAATTACTACATATTTGCACTCGACGCAAACTAAACAAACGCTACTATAAGATAAGACCAAAATTTTAACAATCGGATTAAAATTAGGGGCACAGTAAGCAATCAAAGCTGAAAATCTGAACAAAACTGCACGTGCTCTAGAAACAGCATTTTTTCGATATTTTGCCTAAAACATGTTCCGACCATCAAAACACAAGTTTGGGGTAAACTTTTCAATTAAAACGTAAAAACGCGAAATTCGCACGTTTAAGGGGAGAAAAAGCCATTTAAAGTTTTGGGTTGTTGACACGTGAAAAATTGGGATTTTTCTGGCTTTCAACTACTAAACCCGCCCTTAAACTTTTGCCAAATACCACAAATTTATACTTTCTGGAAAACTCAGACGCTGATCTATTCATTAACACCAAAATATAGCACATCGGTTGAAAAATCAAGCCACAGCAATGCCGTAAAGGGAAAAAGTTTCCATAACCTGCCCCCAAAAATAAAAGGAACCTTATAAAAATTAGTATTCTTATGAAAAGTTAAACAAATTTGTATTCGACATAAACTACAGACTGACAGCTACAAAATGAGACCAACATTTTGATAATCGAATGGAAATTGTGGCTACACTGAACGATGAAAGCCAGAGGTCGGACAAGGAAATTTACGTATTTTAGACAAATACATGTCTATGCCTCCTAAGCGTCATAAAAATTAGTATTTTCATGCGAATTACTACATATTTGCACTTGACGCAAACTAAACAAACGCTACTATAAGATAAGACCAAAATTTCAACAATCGGATTAAAATTACGGGCACAGTAAGCAATCAAAGCTGAAAATCTGCACAAATCCTGCACGTGCTCTAGAAACAGCATTTTTTCGATATTTTGCCTAAAACATGTTCCGACCATCAAAACACTAGTTTGGGGTAAACTTTTCAATTAAAACGTAAAAACGCGAAATTCGCACGTTTAAGGGGAGAAAAAGCCATTTAAAGTTTTGGGTTGTTGACACGTGAAAAATTGGGATTTTTCTGGCTTTCAACTACTAAACCCGCCCTTAAACTTTTGCCAAATACCACAAATTTATACTTTTTGGAAAACTCAGACGCTGATCTATTCATTAACACCAAAATATAGCACATCGGTTGAAAAATCAAGCCACAGCAATGCCGTAAAGGGAAAAAGTTTCCATAACCTGCCCCCAAAAATAAAAGGAACCTTATAAAAATTAGTATTCTTGTGAAAAGTACTACAAATTTGTATTCGACATAAACTACAGACTTACAGCTACAAAATGAGACCAACATTTTGATAATCGAATGGAAATTGTGGCTACACTGAACGATGAAAGCCAGAGGTCGGACAAGGAAATTTACGTATTTTAGACAAATACATGTCTATGCCTCCTAAGCGTCATAAAAATTAGTATTTTCATGCAAGTCACTACATATACGCACTCGACGCAAACTAAACAAACGCTACTATAAGATAAGACCAAAATTTCAACAATCGGATTAAAATTACGGGCACAGTAAGCAATCAAAGCTGAAAATCTGCACAAAAACTGCACGTGCTCTAGAAACTGCATTTTTTCGATATTTTGCCTAAAACATGTTCCGACCTTCAAAACACTAGTTTGGGGTAAACTTTTCAATTAAAACGTAAAAACGCGAAATTCGCACGTTTAAGGGGAGAAAAAGCCATTTAAAGTTTTGGGTTGTTGACACGTGAAAAATTGGGATTTTTCTGGCTTTCAACTACTAAACCCGCCCTTAAACTTTTGCCAAATACCACAAATTTATACTTTTTGGAAAATTCAGACGCTGATCTATTCATTTAACACCAAAATATAGCACATCGGTTGAAAAATCAAGCCACAGCAATGCCGTAAAGGGAAAAAGTTTCCATAACCTGCCCCCAAATATAAAAGGAACCTTATAAAAATTAGTATTCTTATGAAAAGTACTACAAATTTGTATTCGCCATAAACTACAGACTGACAGCTACAAAATGAGACCAACATTTTGATAATCGAATGGAAATTGTGGCTACACTGAACGATGAAAGCCAGAGGTCGGACAAGGAAATTTACGTATTTTAGACAAATACATATCTATGCCTCCTAAGCGTCATAAAAATTAGTATTTTCATGCAAATTACTACATATTTGCACTCGACGCAAACTAAACAAACGCTACTATAAGATAAGACCAAAATTTCAACAATCGGATTAAAATTACGGGCACAGTAAGCAATCAAAGCTGAAAATCTGCACAAAAACTGCACGTGCTCTAGAAACAGCATTTTTTCGATATTTTGCCTAAAACATGTTCCGACCATCAAAACACTAGTTTGGGGTAAACTTTTCAATTGAAACGTAAAAACGCGAAATTCGCACGTTTAAGGGGAGAAAAAGCCATTTAAAGTTTTGGGTTGTTGACACGTGAAAAATTGGGATTTTTCTGGCTTTCAACTACTAAACCCGCCCTTAAACTTTTGCCAAATACCACAAATTTATACTTTTTGGAAAACTCAGACGCTGATCTATTCATTAACACCAAAATATAGCACATCGGTTGAAAAATCAAGCCACAGCAATGCCGTAAAGGGAAAAAGTTTCCATAACCTGCCCCCAAAAATAAAAGGAACCTTATAAAAATTAGTATTCTTGTGAAAAGTACTACAAATTTGTATTCGACATAAACTACAGACTGACAGCTACAAAATGAGACCAACATTTTGATAATCGAATGGAAATTGTGGCTACACTGAACGATGAAAGCCAGAGGTCGGACAAGGAAATTTACGTATTTTAGACAAATACATGTCTATGCCTCCTAAGCGTCATAAAAATTAGTATTTTCATGCAAGTTACTACATATACGCACTCGACGCAAACTAAACAAACGCTACTATAAGATAAGACCAAAATTTCAACAATCGGATTAAAATTACGGGCACAGTAAGCAATCAAAGCTGAAAATCTGCACAAAAACTGCACGTGCTCTAGAAACAGCATTTTTTCGATATTTTGCCTAAAACATGTTCCGACCTTCAAAACACTAGTTTGGGGTAAACTTTTCAATTAAAACGTAAAAACGCGAAATTCGCACGTTTAAGGGGAGAAAAAGCCATTTAAAGTTTTGGGTTGTTGACACGTGAAAAATTGGGATTTTTCTGGCTTTCAACTACTAAACCCGCCCTTAAACTTTTGCCAAATACCACAAATTTATACTTTTTGGAAAACTCAGACGCTGATCTATTCATTAACACCAAAATATAGCACATCGGTTGAAAAATCAAGCCACAGCAATGCCGTAAAGGGAAAAAGTTTCCATAACCTGCCCCCAAAAATAAAAGGAACCTTATAAAAATTAGTATTCTTGTGAAAAGTACTACAAATTTGTTGTATTCGACATAAACTACAGACTGACAGCTACAAAATGAGACCAACATTTTGATAATCGAATGGAAATTGTGGCTACACTGAACGATGAAAGCCAGAGGTCGGACAAGGAAATTTACGTATTTTAGACAAATACATGTCTATGCCTCCTAAGCGTCACAAAAATTAGTATTTTCATGCAAATTACTACATATTTGCACTCCACGCAAACTAAACAAACGCTACTATAAGATAAGACCAAAATTTCAACAATCGGATTAAAATTACGGGCACAGTAAGCAATCAAAGCTGAAAATCTGCACAAAAACTGCACGTGCTCTAGAAACAGCTTTTTTCGATATTTTGCCTAAAACATGTTCCGACCTTCAAAACACTAGTTTGGGGTAAACTTTTCAATTAAAACGTAAAAACGCGAAATTCGCACGTTTAAGGGGAGAAAAAGCCATTTAAAGTTTTGGGTTGTTGACACGTGAAAAATTGGGATTTTTCTGGCTTTCAACTACTAAACCCGCCCTTAAACTTTTGCCAAATACCACAAATTTATACTTTTTGGGAAACTCAGACGCTGATCTATTCATTAACACCAAAATATAGCACATCGGTTGAAAAATCAAGCCACAGCAATGCCGTAAAGGGAAAAGTTTCCATAACCTGCCCCCAAAAATATAAGGAACCTTATAAAAATTAGTATTCTTATGAAAAGTACAACAAATTTGTATTCGACATAAACTACAGACTGACAGCTATAAAATGAGACCAACATTTTGATAATCGAATGGAAATTGTGGCTACACTGAACGATGAAAGCCAGAGGTCGGACAAGGAAATTTACGTATTTTAGACAAATACATGTCTATGCCTCCTAAGCGTCATAAAAATTAGTATTTTCATGCAAATACTTTATATTGCAGTTGACGCAAACTAAACAAACGCTACTATAAGATAAGACCAAAATTTCTACAATCGGATTAAAATTACGGGCACAGTAAGCAATCAAAGCTGAAAATCTGCACAAAAACTGCACGTGCTCTAGAAACAGCATTTTTTCGATATTTTGCCTAAAACATGTTCCGACCATCAAAACACTAGTTTGGGGTAAACTTTTCAATTAAAACGTAAAAACGCGAAATTCGCACGTTTAAGGGGAGAAAAAGCCATTTAAAGTTTTGGGTTGTTGACACGTGAAAAATTGGGATTTTTCTGGCTTTCAACTACTAAACCCGCCCTTAAACTTTTGCCAAATACCACAAATTTATACTTTTTGGGAAACTCAGACGCTGATCTATTCATTAACACCAAAATATAGCACATCGGTTGAAAAATCAAGCCACAGCAATGCCGTAAAGGGAAAAAGTTTCCATAACCTGCCCCCAAAAATAAAAGGAACCTTATAAAAATTAGTATTCTTATGAAAAGTACTACAAATTTGTATTCGGCATAAACTACAGACTGACAGCTACAAAATGAGACCAACATTTTGATAATCGAATGGAAATTGTGGCTACACTGAACGATGAAAGCCAGAGGTCGGACAAGGAAATTTACGTATTTTAGACAAATACATGTCTATGCCTCCTAAGCGTCATAAAAATTAGTATTTTCATGCAAATTACTACATATTTGCACTCGACGCAAACTAAACAAACGCTACTATAAGATAAGACCAAAATTTCAACAATCGGATTAAAATTACGGGCACAGTAAGCAATCAAAGCTGAAAATCTGCACAAAAACTGCACGTGCTCTAGAAACAGCATTTTTTCGATATTTTGCCTAAAACATGTTCCGACCTTCAAAACACTAGTTTGGGGTAAACTTTTCAATTAAAACGTAAAAACGCGAAATTCGCACGTTTAAGGGGAGAAAAAGCCATTTAAAGTTTTGGGTTGTTGACACGTGAAAAATTGGGATTTTTCTGGCTTTCAACTACTAAACCCGCCCTTAAACTTTTGCCAAATACCACAAATTTATACTTTTTGGGAAACTCAGACGCTGATCTATTCATTAACACCAAAATATAGCACATCGGTTGAAAAATCAAGCCACAGCAATGCCGTAAAGGGAAAAAGTTTCCATAACCTGCCCCCAAAAATATAAGGAACCTTATAAAAATTAGTATTCTTATGAAAAGTACTACAAATTTGTATTCGACATAAACTACAGACTGACAGCTACAAAATGAGACCAACATTTTGATAATCGAATGGAAATTGTGGCTACACTGAACGATGAAAGCCAGAGGTCGGACAAGGAAATTTACGTATTTTAGACAAATACATGTCTATGCCTCCTAAGCGTCATAAAAATTAGTATTTTCATGCAAATTACTACATATTTGCACTCGACGCAAACTAAACAAACGCTACTATAAGATAAGACCAAAATTTCAACAATCGGATCTAAATTACGGGCACAGTAAGCAATCAAAGCTGAAAATCTGCACAAATCCTGCACGTGCTCTAGAAACAGCATTTTTTCGATATTTTGCCTAAAACATGTTCCGACCATCAAAACACTAGTTTGGGGTAAACTTTTCAATTAAAACGTAAAAACGCGAAATTCGCACGTTTAAGGGGAGAAAAAGCCATTTAAAGTTTTGGGTTGTTGACACGTGAAAAATTGGGATTTTTCTGGCTTTCAACTACTAAACCCGCCCTTAAACTTTTGCCAAATACCACAAATTTATACTTTTTGGAAAACTCAGACGCTGATCTATTCATTAACACCAAAATATAGCACATCGGTTGAAAAATCAAGCCACAGCAATGCCGTAAAGGGAAAAAGTTTCCATAACCTGCCCCCAAAAATAAAAGGAACCTTATAAAAATTAGTATTCTTGTGAAAAGTACTACAAATTTGTATTCGACATAAACTACAGACTTACAGCTACAAAATGAGACCAACATTTTGATAATCGAATGGAAATTGTGGCTACACTGAACGATGAAAGCCAGAGGTCGGACAAGGAAATTTACGTATTTTAGACAAATACATGTCTATGCCTCCTAAGCGTCATAAAAATTAGTATTTTCATGCAAGTCACTACATATACGCACTCGACGCAAACTAAACAAACGCTACTATAAGATAAGACCAAAATTTCAACAATCGGATTAAAATTACGGGCACAGTAAGCAATCAAAGCTGAAAATCTGCACAAAAACTGCACGTGCTCTAGAAACTGCATTTTTTCGATATTTTGCCTAAAACATGTTCCGACCTTCAAAACACTAGTTTGGGGTAAACTTTTCAATTAAAACGTAAAAACGCGAAATTCGCACGTTTAAGGGGAGAAAAAGCCATTTAAAGTTTTGGGTTGTTGACACGTGAAAAATTGGGATTTTTCTGGCTTTCAACTACTGAACCCGCCCTTAAACTTTTGCCAAATACCACAAATTTATACTTTTTGGAAAATTCAGACGCTGATCTATTCATTAACACCAAAATATAGCACATCGGTTGAAAAATCAAGCCACAGCAATGCCGTAAAGGGAAAAAGTTTCCATAACCTGCCCCCAAAAATAAAAGGAACCTTATAAAAATTAGTATTCTTGTGAAAAGTACAACAAATTTGTATTCGACATAAACTACAGACTGACAGCTACAAAATGAGACCAACATTTTGATAATCGAATGGAAATTGTGGCTACACTGAACGATGAAAGCCAGAGGTCGGACAAGGAAATTTACGTATTTTAGACAAATACATGTCTATGCCTCCTAAGCGTCATAAAAATTAGTATTTTCATGCAAATTACTACATATTTGCACTCGACGCAAACTAAACAAACGCTACTATAAGATAAGACCAAAATTTCAACAATCGGATTAAAATTACGGGCACAGTAAGCAATCAAAGCTGAAAATCTGCACAAAAACTGCACGTGCTCTAGAAACAGCATTTTTTCGATATTTTGCCTAAAACATGTTCCGACCATCAAAACACTAGTTTGGGGTAAACTTTTCAATTAAAACGTAAAAACGCGAAATTCGCACGTTTAAGGGGAGAAAAAGCCATTTAAAGTTTTGGGTTGTTGACACGTGAAAAATTGGGATTTTTCTGGCTTTCAACTACTAAACCCGCCCTTAAACTTTTGCCAAATACCACAAATTTATACTTTTTGGGAAACTCAGACGCTGATCTATCATTAACACCAAAATATAGCACATCGGTTGAAAAATCAAGCCACAGCAATGCCGTAAAGGGAAAAAGTTTCCATAACCTGCCCCCAAAAATATAAGGAACCTTATAAAAATTAGTATTCTTGTGAAAAGTACTACAAATTTGTATTTGACATAAACTACAGACTGACAGCTACAAAATGAGACCAACATTTTGATAATCGAATGGAAATTGTGGCTACACTGAACGATGATAGCCAGAGGTCGGACAAGGAAATTTACGTATTTTAGACAAATACATGTCTATGCCTCCTAAGCGTCATAAAAATTAGTATTTTCATGCAAATTACTACATATTTGCACTCGACGCAAACTAAACAAACGCTACTATAAGATAAGACCAAAATTTCAACAATCGGATTAAAATTACGGGCACAGTAAGCAATCAAAGCTGAAAATCTGCACAAAAACTGCACGTGCTCTAGAAACAGCATTTTTTCGATATTTTGCCTAAAACATGTTCCGACCTTCAAAACACTAGTTTGGGGTAAACTTTTCAATTAAAACGTAAAAACGCGAAATTCGCACGTTTAAGGGGAGAAAAAGCCATTTAAAGTTTTGGGTTGTTGACACGTGAAAAATTGGGATTTTTCTGGCTTTCAACTACTGAACCCGCCCTTAAACTTTTGCCAAATACCACAAATTTATACTTTTTGGAAAACTCAGACGCTGATCTATTCATTAACACCAAAATATAGCCCATCGGTTGAAAAATCAAGCCACAGCAATGCCGTAAAGGGAAAAAGTTTCCATAACCTGCCCCCAAAAATAAAAGGAACCTTATAAAAATTAGTATTCTTGTGAAAAGTACTACAAATTTGTATTCGACATAAACTACAGACTGACAGCTACAAAATGAGACCAACATTTTGATAATCGAATGGAAATTGTGGCTACACTGAACGATGAAAGCCAGAGGTCGGACAAGGAAATTTACGTATTTTAGACAAATACATGTCTCTGCCTCCTAAGCGTCATAAAAATTAGTATTTTCATGCAAATTACTACATATTTGCACTCGACGCAAACTAAGCAAACGCTACTATAAGATAAGACCAAAATTTCAACAATCGGGTTAAAATTACGGGCACAGTAAGCAATCAAAGCTGAAAATCTGCACAAAAACTGCACGTGCTCTAGAAACAGCATTTTTTCGATATTTTGCCTAAAACATGTTCCGACCATCAAAACACTAGTTTGGGGTAAACTTTTCAATTAAAACGTAAAAACGCGAAATTCGCACGTTTAAGGGGAGAAAAAGCCATTTAAAGTTTTGGGTTGTTGACACGTGAAAAATTGGGATTTTTCTGGCTTTCAACTACTGAACCCGCCCTTAAACTTTTGCCAAATACCACAAATTTATACTTTTTGGAAAATTCAGACGCTGATCTATTCATTAACACCAAAATATAGCAAATCGGTTGAAAAATCAAACCACAGCAATGCCGTAAAGGGAAAAAGTTTCCATAACCTGCCCCCAAAAATATAAGGAGCCTTATAAAAATTAGTATTCTTGTGAAAAGTACTACAAATTTGTATTCGACATAAACTACAGACTGACAGCTACAAAATGAGACCAACATTTTGATAATCGAATGGAAATTGTGGCTACACTGAACGATGAAAGCCAGAGGTCGGACAAGGAAATTTACGTATTTTAGACAAATACATGTCTATGCCTCCTAAGCGTCATAAAAATTAGTATTTTCATGCAAATTACTACATATTTGCACTCGACGCAAACTAAACAAACGCTACTATAAGATAAGCTCAAAATTTCAACAATCGGATTAAAATTGCGGGCACAGTAAGCAATCAAAGCTGAAAATCTGCACAAAAACTGCACGTGCCCTAGAAACAAAATTTTTTCGATATTTTGCCTAAAACATGTTCCGACCATCAAAACACTAGTTTGGGGTAAACTTTTCAATTAAAACGTAAAAACGCGAAATTCGCACGTTTAAGGGCAGAAAAAGCCATTTAAAGTTTTGGGTTGTTGACACGTGAAAAATTGGGATTTTTCTGGCTTTCAACTACTGAACCCGCCCTTAAACTTTTGCCAAATACCACAAATTTATACTTTTTGGAAAATTCAGACGCTGATCTATTCATTAACACCAAAATATAGCACATCGGTTGAAAAATCAAGCCACAGCAATGCCGTAAAGGGAAAAAGTTTTCATAACCTGCCCCCAAAAATAAAAGGAACCTTATAAAAATTAGTATTCTTGTGAAAAGTACTACAAATTTGTATTCGACATAAACTACAGACTGACAGCTACAAAATGAGACCAACATTTTGATAATCGAATGGAAATTGTGGCTACACTGAACGATGAAAGCCAGAGGTCGGACAAGGAAATTTACGTATTTTAGACAAATACATGTCTATGCCTCCTAAGCGTCATAAAAGTTAGTATTTTCATGCAAATTACTACATATTTGCATTCGACGCAAACTAAACAAATGCTACTATAAGATAAGACCAAAATTTCAACAATCGGATTAAAATTACGGGCGCAGTAAGCAATCAAAGCTGAAAATCTGCACAAAAACTGCACGTGCTCTAGCAACAGCATTTTTTCGATATTTTGCCTAAAACATGTTCCGACCATCAAAACACTAGTTTGGGGTAAACTTTTCAATTAAAACGTAAAAACGCGAAATTCGCACGTTTAAGGGGAGAAAAAGCCATTTAAAGTTTTGGGTTGTTGACACGTGAAAAATTGGGATTTTTCTGGCTTTCAACTAATGAACCCGCCCTTAAACTTTTGCCAAATACCACAAATTTATACTTTTTGGAAAATTCAGACGCTGATCTATTCATTTACACCAAAATATAGCACATCGGTTGAAAAATCAAGCCACAGCAATGCCGTAAAGGGAAAAAGTTTCCATAACCTGCCCCCAAAAATAAAAGGAACCTTATAAAAATTAGTATTCTTATGAAAAGTACTACAAATTTGTATTTGACATAAACTACAGACTGACAGCTACAAAATGAGACCAACATTTTGATAATCGAATGGAAATTGTGGCTACACTGAACGATGAAAGCCAGAGGTCGGACAAGGAAATTTACGTATTTTAGACAAATACATGTCTATGCCTCCTAAGCGTCATAAAAATTAGTATTTTCATGCAAATTACTACATATTTGCACTCGACGCAAACTAAACAAACGCTACTATAAGATAAGACCAAAATTTCAACAATCGGATTAAAATTACGGGCACAGTAAGCAAACAAAGCTGAAAATCTGCACAAAAACTGCACGTGCTCTAGAAACAGCATTTTTTCGATATTTTGCCTAAAACATGTTCCGACCATCAAAACACTAGTTTGGGGTAAACTTTTCAATTAAAACGTAAAAACGCGAAATTCGCACGTTTAAGGGGAGAAAAAGCCATTTAAAGTTTTGGGTTGTTGACACGTGAAAAATTGGGATTTTTCTGGCTTTCAACTACTGAACCCGCCCTTAAACTTTTGCCAAATACCACAAATTTATACTTTTTGGAAATTTCAGACGCTGATCTATTCATTTACACCAAAATATAGCACATCGGTTGAAAAATCAAGCCACAGCAATGCCGTAAAGGGAAAAAGTTTCCATAACCTGCCCCCAAAAATAAAAGGAACCTTATAAAAATTAGTATTCTTGTGAAAAGTACTACAAATTTGTATTCGACATAAACTGCAGACTGACAGCTACAAAATGAGACCAACATTTTGATAATCGAATGGAAATCGTTGCTACACTGAACGATGAAAGCCAGAGGTCGGACAAGGAAATTTACGTATTTTAGACAAATACATGTCTATGCCTCCTAAGCGTCATAAAAATTAGTATTTTCATGCAAATTACTACATATTCGCACTCGACGCAAACTAAACAAACGCTACTATAAGATAAGACCAAAATTTCAACAATCGGATTAAAATTACGGGCACAGTAAGCAATCAAAGCTGAAAATCTGCACAAAAACTGCACGTGCTCTAGAAACAGCATTTTTTCGATATTTTGCCTAAAACATGTTCCGACCATCAAAACACTAGTTTGGGGTAAACTTTTCAATTAAAACGTAAAAACGCGAAATTCGCACGTTTAAGGGGAGAAAAAGCCATTTAAAGTTTTGGGTTGTTGACACGTGAAAAATTGGGATTTTTCTGGCTTTCAACTAATGAACCCGCTCTTAAACTTTTGCCAAATACCACAAATTTATACTTTTTGGAAAATTCAGACGCTGATCTATTCATTTACACCAAAATATAGCACATCGGTTGAAAAATCAAGCCACAGCAATGCCGTAAAGGGAAAAAGTTTCCATAACCTGCCCCCAAAAATAAAAGGAATCTTATAAAAATTAGTATTCTTATGAAAAGTACTACAAATTTGTATTCGGCATAAACTACAGACTGACAGCTACAAAATGAGACCAACATTTTGATAATCGAATGGAAATTGTGGCTACACTGAACGATGAAAGCCAGAGGTCGGACAAGGAAATTTACGTATTTTAGACAAATACATGTCTATGCCTCCTAAGCGTCATAAAAATTAGTATTTTCATGCAAATTACTACATATTTGCACTCGACGCAAACTAAACAAACGCTACTATAAGATAAGACCAAAATTTCAACAATCGGATTAAAATTACGGGCACAGTAAGCAATCAAAGCTGAAAATCTGCACAAAAACTGCACGTGCTCTAGAAACAGCATTTTTTCGATATTTTGCCGAAAACATGTTCCGACCATCAAAACACTAGTTTGGGGTAAACTTTACAATTAAAACGTAAAAACGCGAAATTCGCACGTTTAAGGGGAGAAAAAGCCATTTAAAGTTTTGGGTTGTTGACACGTGAAAAATTGGGATTTTTCTGGCTTTCAACTACTGAACCCGCCCTTAAACTTTTGCCAAATACCACAAATTTATACTTTTTGGAAAATTCAGACGCTGATCTATTCATTAACACCAAAATATAGCACATCGGTTGAAAAATCAAGCCACAGCAATGCCGTAAAGGGAAAAAGTTTCCATAACCTGCCCTCAAAAATAAAAGGAACCTTATAAAAATTAGTATTCTTATGAAAAGTACTACAAATTTGTATTTGACATAAACTACAGACTGACAGCTACAAAATGAGACCAACATTTTGATAATCGAATGGAAATTGTGGCTACACTGAACGATGAAAGCCAGAGGTCGGACAAGGAAATTTACGTATTTTAGACAAATACATGTCTATGCCTCCTAAGCGTCATAAAAATTAGTATTTTCATGCAAATTACTACATATTTGCACTCGACGCAAACTAAACAAACGCTACTATAAGATAAGACCAAAATTTCAACAATCGGATTAAAATTACGGGCACAGTAAGCAATCAATGCTGAAAATCTGCACAAAAACTGCACGTGCTCTAGAAACAGCATTTTTTCGATATTTTGCCTAAAACATGTTCCGACCATCAAAACACTAGTTTGGGGTATACTTTTCAATTAAAACGTAAAAACGCGAAATTCGCACGTTTAAGGGGAGAAAAAGCCATTTAAAGTTTTGGGTTGTTGACACGTGAAAAATTGGGATTTTTGTGGCTTTCAACTACTGAACCCGCCCTTAAACTTTTGCCAAATACCACAAATTTATACTTTTTGGAAAATTCAGACGCTGATCTATTCATTAACACCAAAATATAGCACATCGGTTGAAAAATCAAGCCACAGCAATGCCGTAAAGGGAAAAAGTTTCCATAACCTGCCCCCAAAAATAAAAGGAACCTTATAAAAATTAGTATTCTTGTGAAAAGTACTACAAATTTGTATTTGACATAAACTACAGACTGACAGCTACAAAATGAGACCAACATTTTGATAATCGAATGGAAATTGTGGCTACACTGAACGATGAAAGCCAGAGGTCGGACAAGGAAATTTACGTATTTTAGACAAATACATGTCTATGCCTCCTAAGCGTCATAAAAATTAGTATTTTCATGCAAATTACTACATATTTGCACTCGACGCAAACTAAACAAACGCTACTATAAGATAAGACCAAAATTTCAACAATCGGATTAAAATTACGGGCACAGTAAGCAATCAAAGCTGAAAATCTGCACAAAAACTGCACGTGGTCTAGAAACAGCATTTTTTCGATATTTTGCCTAAAACATGTTCCGACCATCAAAACACTAGTTTGGGGTAAACTTTTCAATTGAAACGTAAAAACGCGAAATTCGCACGTTTAAGGGGAGAAAAAGCCATTTAAAGTTTTGGGTTGTTGACACGTGAAAAATTGGGATTTTTCTGGCTTTCAACTACTAAACCCGCCCTTAAACTTTTGCCAAATACCACAAATTTATACTTTTTGGAAAGTTCAGACGCTGATCTATTCATTAACACCAAAATATTGCAAATCGGTTGAAAAATCAAGCCACAGCAATGCCGTAAAGGGAAAAAGTTTCCATAACCTGCCCCCAAAAATAAAAGGAACCTTATAAAAATTAGTATTCTTGTGAAAAGTACTACAAATTTGTATTCGACATAAACTACAGACTGACAGCTACAAAATGAGACCAACATTTTGATAATCGAATGGAAATTGTGGCTACACTGAACGATGAACGGACAAGGAAATTTACGTATTTTAGACAAATACATGTCTATGCCTCCTAAGCGTCATAAAAATTAGTACTTTCATGCAAATTACTACATATTTGCACTCGACGCAAACTAAATTGTGGCTACACGGAACGATGAAAGCCAGAGGTCGGACAAGGAAATTTACGTATTTTAGACAAATACATGTCTATGCCTCCTAAGCGTCATAAAAATTAGTATTTTCATGCAAATTACTACATATTTGCACTCGACGCAAACTAAACAAACGCTACTATAAGATAAGACCAAAATTTCAACAATCGGATTAAAATTACGGGCACAGTAAGCAATCAAAGCTGAAAATCTGCACAAAAACTGCACGTGCTCTAGAAACAGCATTTTTTCGATATTTTGCCTAAAACATGTTCCGACCATCAAAACACTAGTTTGGGGTAAACTTTTCAATTAAAACGTAAAAACGCGAAATTCGCACGTTTAAGGGGAGAAAAAGCCATTTAAAGTTTTGGGTTGTTGACACGTGAAAAATTGGGATTTTTCTGGCTTTCAACTACTGAACCCGCCCTTAAACTTTTGCCAAATACCACAAATTTATACTTTTTGGAAAATTCAGACGCTGATCTATTCATTTACACCAAAATATAGCACATCGGTTGAAAAATCAAGCCACAGCAATGCCGTAAAGGGAAAAAGTTTCCATAACCTGCCCCCAAAAATAAAAGGAACCTTATAAAAATTAGTATTCTTGTGAAAAGTACTACAAATTTGTATTTGACATAAACTACAGACTGACAGCTACAAAATGAGACCAACATTTTGATAATCGAATGGAAATTGTGGCTACACTGAACGATGAAAGCCAGAGGTCGGACAAGGAAATTTACGTATTTTAGACAAATACATGTCTATGCCTCCTAAGCGTCATAAAAATTAGTATTTTCATGCAAATTACTACATATTTGCACTCGACGCAAACTAAACAAACGCTACTATAAGATAAGACCAAAATTTCAACAATCGGATTAAAATTACGGGCACAGTAAGCAATCAAAGCTGAAAATCTGCACAAAAACTGCACGTGCTCTAGAAACAGCATTTTTTCGATATTTTGCCTAAAACATGTTCCGACCATCAAAACACTAGTTTGGGGTAAACTTTTCAATTAAAACGTAAAAACGCGAAATTCGCACGTTTAAGGGGAGAAAAAGCCATTTAAAGTTTTGGGTTGTTGACACGTGAAAAATTGGGATTTTTCTGGCTTTCAACTACTGAACCCGCCCTTAAACTTTTGCCAAATACCACAAATTTATACTTTTTGGAAAATTCAGACGCTGATCTATTCATTAACACCAAAATATAGCACATCGGTTGAAAAATCAAGCCACAGCAATGCCGTAAAGGGAAAAAGTTTCCATAACCTGCCCCCAAAAATAAAAGGAACCTTATAAAAATTAGTATTCTTATGAAAAGTACTACAAATTTGTATTCGACATAAACTACAGACTGACAGCTACAAAATGAGACCAACATTTTGATAATCGAATGGAAATTGTGGCTACACTGAACGATGAAAGCCAGAGGCCGGACAAGGAAATTTACGTATTTTAGACAAATACATGTCTATGCCTCCTAAGCGTCATAAAAATTAGTATCTTCATGCAAATTACTACATATTTGCACTCGACGCAAATTAAACAAACGCTACTATAAGATAAGACCAAAATTTCAACAATCGGATTAAAATTACGGGCACAGTAAGCAATCAAAGCTATAAATCTGCACAAAAACTGCACGTGCTCTAGAAACAGCATTTTTTCGATATTTTGCCTAAAACATGTTCCGACCATCAAAACACTAGTTTGGGGTAAACTTTTCAATTAAAACGTAAAAACGCGAAATTCGCACGTTTAAGGGGAGAAAAAGCCATTTAAAGTTTTGGGTTGTTGACACGTGAAAAATTGGGATTTTTCTGGCTTTCAACTACTAAACCCGCCCTTAAACTTTTGCCAAATACCACAAATTTATACTTTTTGGAAAATTCAGACGCTGATCTATTCATTAACACCAAAATATAGCACATCGGTTGAAAAATCAAGCCACAGCAATGCCGTAAAGGGAAAAAGTTTCCATAACCTGCCCCCAAAAATAAAAGGAACCTTATAAAAATTAGTATTCTTGTGAAAAGTACTACAAATTTGTATTTGACATAAACTACAGACTGACAGCTACAAAATGAGACCAACATTTTGATAATCGAATGGAAATTGTGGCTACACTGAACGATGAAAGCCAGAGGTCGGACAAGGAAATTTACGTATTTTAGACAAATACATGTCTATGCCTCCTAAGCGTCATAAAAATTAGTATTTTCATGCAAATTACTACATATTTGCACTCGACGCAAACTAAACAAACGCTACTATAAGATAAGACCAAAATTTCAACAATCGGATTAAAATTACGGGCACAGTAAGCAATCAAAGCTGAAAATCTGCACAAAAACTGCACGTGCTCTAGAAACAGCATTTTTTCGATATTTTGCCTAAAACATGTTCCGACCATCAAAACACTAGTTTGGGGTAAACTTTTCAATTAAAACGTAAAAACGCGAAATTCGCACGTTTAAGGGGAGAAAAAGCCATCTAAAGTTTTGGGTTGTTGACACGTGAAAAATTGGGATTTTTCTGGCTTTCAACTACTAAACCCGCCCTTAAACTTTTGCCAAATACCACAAATTTATACTTTTTGGAAAATTCAGACGCTGATCTATTCATTTACACCAAAATATAGCACATCGGTTGAAAAATCAAGCCACAGCAATGCCGTAAAGGGAAAAAGTTTCCATAACCTGCCCCCAAAAATAAAAGTAACCTTATAAAAATTAGTATTCTTGTGAAAAGTACTACAAATTTGTATTTGACATAAACTACAGACTGACAGCTACAAAATGAGACCAACATTTTGATAATCGAATGGAAATTGTGGCTACACTGAACGATGAAAGCCAGAGGTCGGACAAGGAAATTTACGTATTTTAGACAAATACATGTCTATGCCTCCTAAGCGTCATAAAAATTAGTATTTTCATGCAAATTACTACATATTTGCACTTGACGCAAACTAAACAAACGCTGCTATAAGATAAGACCAAAATTTCAACAATCGGATTAAACTTGCGGGCACAGTAAGCAATCAAAACTGAAAATCTGCACAAAAACTGCACGTGCTCTAGAAACAGCATTTTTTCGATATTTTGCCTAAAACATGCTCCGACCATCAAAACACTAGTTTGGGATAAACTTTTCAATTAAAACGTAAAAACGCGAAATTCGCACGTTTAAGGGGAGAAAAAGGCATATAAAGTTTTTGGGAGTTGACACGTGACAATTTGGGGTTTCTCCGGCTTTCAACTACTAAACCCACCCTCAAAACTTTTGCCAAATACCACAGATTTATACTTTTTGGAAAACTCAGACGCTAATCTATTCATTAACACCAAAATATAGCACATCGGTTGAAAAATCAAGCCACCGAAATGCCGTAAAGGGAAACAGTTTCCATAACCTGCCCCCAAAAATATAAGGAACGTTCTTAAAAATTAAAATTGCTTTCAGTTTTGCATAGACTTTTGAGCTAAGCAGACGTTTGATTTACATAGTGACTACGTAGTGTTTATTATTTCGAGTTTCACAGTAACTTTACACAGTAACTTTCTCTTTATTTGATACGTTATACTGGTGTTAATTCAAGTTACATATTGAGTTCTTGTGCATCTGAAATCTCCTACACTGCTCAAAGCAGGAAAAGAAGCCGGGAATCTTCCCCGGCGGGTAATTTTCTCCGTGACAATTTTAAAATGGCGCGATCTCCCGCAACATTTTCATCAAACTCCAACCGATTCCTGCCATTAGCTGACCTTCCGGAGAGCAATGAAACCGATCAACAACCTAACGTTGAAGTAAAAACCAAGGTGAGAGTCCCTCCAATAACATTTACGGATTTACCTCGCAACACGATAGACGCAATTCTTAAGGAATTGGATATAACGAATTTTTCAATTAAAATAATGTCTATTGGTATGAGGCTTTTTCTTACCAATCTAGAAGATTACGAGACCATGGAGAGACATTTAAAAGCTAAGAAAGTTAATTATTTCACATTTCAACGTTCAGATTTACGACCGCTAAAAGTAGTTTTAACAGGGTTGCATAAAATTTCCCCAGAAGAGCTGAAAAAGCTTCTCAAAGCAGAGCATAACATTAATGCTATTGATATTAAACTATTCAATCCCAAATCAAGAGATCGCGAAACTACTTACTATCTCTTATATCTACAAAAGGGTACAAAAATGACGGAGTTAAATAAAATTAAAGCTATCATGCACACTATTGTACGTTGGAGCTTCTACACAAGCAGCCGAAAAGGCCCTACACAATGTAGGAATTGTATGCGCTTTGGGCATGGCACATCTTATTTCCATCTTCCCACAAGATGCGCTATATGTAGTGATGAACACGATTTTAGCAAATGCACGCTAAAAGAAGAGCAACGTAATCAAATTCGTTGTAGTAATTGTAAAGAACCACACTTCGCTAATTCTCTTGAGTGCAAGGCAAGAAAAGAGTATATACAGCTGAAACAAAAGCTGAATAATCGGGGAAAAAATTCGAAAAGCTCCCCAATTCCTTCCCAGAGAACTACAAACAGCTTCGATATTACGAGCACCAATTTCCCTTTGCTAACAAAAGCTTCAGCACATACTCCAACCCTAAGCAGAGACAACAGCGATGCAACATTAATGGGAAAAAAGTCGGGAAATTCAGCTAAGTTGACAACCACTCCACCTATGTCGTACAGTATGGCGATAAAGCAAAACCAACAGTCTTCAAATAGTTTATGCGATAACCTCTTTTCGCCCGAATCTCTTCTGACCATTTCTCAGGAACTAATTTCGAATTTAAGCAAATGTAGAACAAAACAAGAACAATTTAATGTTATTGTAGAGCTATCTATAAAATTTCTTTATGGATAAACTATTAAATGTATTAGTTTGGAATGCACAAAGCATTAAAAACAAGCAGACTGAAGCGTTCAATTTCGCTGTTCAAAATAATGTAGATATATTTGTCATAACGGAGACTTGGTTGAGGCCAAATGATAGTTTGAAGCATCCCTATTTTCATATTTACAGAAATGATCGCGTAGAAAAAACTGGCGGTGGCGTAGCCATTGCTGTAAATAAAAAAATTAAACATTCGGTATTGCCGAAAAGTCCAACATCGGTAATAGAAAATATTGGCGTTATTATCGATGAACCAAATATAAAGTTTTATGGTGTCTACTTCCCTGGGACAAAACTAAGCAAGGAAAAAATCGAACTTTTCAGAAGAGATCTGAAATGGTTTAGCAAGGCCAACCAAAGGTTTCTACTTTGCGGGGACCTGAACGCTAGACATTGGCACTGGAATTGCACACGAAACAACAAAATGGGGCATATTTTATTTAATCTCGCCAGAGAGACAAATATCTACGTGCATTTCCCTAAAGAACCCACGTTCTACTCTCTTCGTGGAGTCGGTTCCACTCTGGATCTGGTTCTTAGTGACCAAAATATTACTCCCTCTGAGCTGAGTGTCTTGCAAGCCCTCTCATCTCCACATCTACCCGTACTCTTTTCTTTAGAAACGACGAGAAGTAATCACAATACACCAAATACATACTACTGCTTCAAAAAAGCAAAATGGTCTGGATTCCGGAGTTTTATTGATGAAAGAGTGACTTTAGCATCAAGAACGATAGAATCGCTCAATACTCCCTCAGTATGTAAGGAGCAAATTGTAGAATTCACAAACACTATCTGGCAAGCTATCGAGTCTAGCGTTCCAAAGCGATCAAAAGCTTCCTATAATTTAATAGAATTTGATGAAGAAACATACAAGCTAATAAGGAAGCGTAATTCTTTGCGACGTAAATGGCAAAAAACCCGCATTAAGTCTCTCAAAATTGGAGCTAATATCCTCACTCTAGCAATTAAGAATAAAATTAAGGAGCTCCGGAATCTCCGATGGAACAACATGCTATCAAATCTAGACTACAACTTGCGGAAAGTCTGGTATTTAAATAGAATTTTTAAGCGAAAGTATCATGCGTTACCGTATTCGATTACAAATAACAACGAAGAGCATATTTACTCTAATCAAGGAAAAGCAGATATACTTGCAGATAAGTTTAAGCAGTTCCATAATATCTCCAATAGGTTCTGCAACAGCTTAGCAGAAATGATGGTGGCCAGAGTTTTAGAACATCAGCCTAAACAAACATCTTTACCTCCTGGTGCATTAATAAAAACCAGGGAGTTAATAAGTTTACTTAAAAAAATTAAAAACGGTAAAGCACCTGGTATCGATGGCCTACCGAATATAGTACTTAAAAATTTACCCAAAAAAGGAATAGTATTCCTATGCCACCTATTCAACGCATGCCTTAGGCTTTCTCTCTTTCCACCCATCTGGAAACAAGCTCTAGTCATACCTATCCCGAAGCCTGGAAAAGATCCGCAATCTCCTGACAACTACAGGCCCATTAGCTAACTACCAGGATTAGGTAAGCTCTTTGAAAGAATAGTCCTGAAAAGATTAAATAATTTAATGGCTAACAATAATATCTTACCGGATTTCCAATTCGGCTTCAGAAACAGACATTCGACTGAGCATCAGCTCCTCCGTGTTACGAAGGACGTCAAAGCAGCGATGTACAATAAATTGTCTGTAGGTTTGGTGACACTGGACATAGAAAAAGCCTTTGATACTGTCTGGCATGATGCTCTGGTCTACAAACTTCAGAAATACAATACACCCCCATACTTGTTGAACCTTTTACAATCATTTTTAACTGATAGGAAGTTCCAGGTCAAAGTCGGGGAAAGGATTTCCTCACTAAAAAGTATATCTGCCGGTGTTCCGCAAGGCTCCTGCCTAAGCCCATCTCTATATAACATATATACGTCTGACTTCCCTTCTTTACCAAACTGCCAAGTTGCAGCTTTCGCAGACGACATTTGCATATACAGCATAGGCGCAGATCCAACTTCCATTATTTCTAGCCTTGAAACGGCGTTAGAACTTACTTATCAATACTACCATAGATGGAAAATTAAAATAAATGTTGCAAAAACGAAGTCAATATACTTCACCAGGAAGCGTAAGCCTGCCCACTTACCCAAGCGACCAATAAATTTTTTAGGGCAAACTATTCCTTGGAGCGAGGATCTTAAATATCTTGGACTTATATTCGATACAAAACTAACTTTTAGAAAACATATTGAGCATATTAGCTCCAAAGCGTTTAAGGCCGTGCTTTCGCTTTATCCCCTTCTTAATCGTAATTCACGTCTCAACACCAGAAACAAAGTCCTCATCGTCAAAATGGCAATCCAACCGATCATCCTATACGGCTCGCCTACCTGGATCCAATGTGCTAAATATCTAGTAACAAAGCTTCAGATCACCCAAAATAGATACCTGAAAATGGTCCTTAACAAACCATTTTACTTCTCTTCTGAAAAGCTACACAGACTGGCTGGCGTTAATCCAATTCGTAAGCTCGCTGCATTGCGCCGTGACAAATTAATCGCGAAAGCAAAAGACTCGCCCAATCCGCTAATACATACCCTGGCGAATTGAAAATCAGCAGTTGCTACCACCTATCTTTTGGCCGCAACCTAGCCTCATAAATTTTAGCTAGTTATAAGTAGAAAGTTAAGTTATGTTAAGCTAATATAAGTTCAGTAGAGGTTTTTGCCTAAATTTTCCTCTAGCTAATTGTAATAATCTCATAGAAATACGATAATATGCATAGTTTTAAGTAATGTTCAAACGATGGTGAGATGACTTTGTCAGAACACCTACTATATTATAAGGCCTCTGTACCGCATACATTCCAATATAGAAATTATATATAATATATAATAAAATTGCTTTTTCTTCCCTTAAACGTGCGGATTCGGCGTTATTACGATTTCATTTTAAGGCTTTGCACATCTCTTGCTTTGATCGTTCACTGCACCCGCAATTTCTATCCGATTGTCAAAATTTTGTTCGCGTTTTGTAGCTGCCAGTCTATTCTTTATGAAAGTACAAATTGCATGCGTTCACTGCACCCACAATTTCTATCCGATTATCAAAATTTTGGTCTCATTTGGTAGCTGCCACTCTATTCTTTACGGAAAGTACGAATTTGTAATATCATTTACAAATAGACTTTTTTTATGAAGGTTGAAATAGGAAAAAAACCCAAAACTTTAAATTGCTTTTTCTCCCCTTAAACGTGCAAATTTCGCGTTTTTACATTTTAATTCAAAGGCTTAACCCAAACTAGTGTTTTGCTGGTCGGAACATGTTTTAGGCGAAATATTTAAAAATTGCTGTTTCTAGAACACGTGGAGTTTTTGTGCAGATTTTCAGCTTTGATTGCTTACTGCGCCCGTAATTTTAATCCGATTGTTGAAATTTAGGTCTTATCTTATAGTTACGATTGTTTAGTTTGCGTCAAGTGCAAATATATAGTATTTTGCATGAAAATACTAATTTTTATGACGCTTAGGAGGCATAGACATGTGTTTGTCTAAAATACGTAAATTTCCTTGTCCGACCTCTGGCTTTCATCGTTCAGTGCAGCCGCAATTTCAATTCGATTATCAAAATGTTGGTCTCATTTTGTAGCTGTCAGTCTGTAGTTTATGTCATATACAAATTTGTAGTACTTTTCATAAGGATACTAATTTTTATAAGGTTTCTTTTATTTTTGGGGGCAGGTTATGGAAACTTTTTCCCTTTACGGTATTGCTGAGGCTTGATTTTTCAAATGATGTGCTATATTTTGGTGTTTATGAATGGTTCAGCTCGTATTTATAAATAATATTAAAAATTTGTACTTGTTTTAAAGAAAAAACTGGCAGCTACAAAATGAGACCAACAATTTAACAATCAGATAGAAATTGTGGGTGCATTGAACGACCAGACCTAGAGATCTTCCGAGCCTTCAAATTAAATCATAAAAACGCGGAATTTGCAAGTTTAAGGGAAAAAAACGATTTAAATTTTTTGGGGATGTATTCCTATTCTAGCTTTCATAAAGTATGGTGTATTTGTCAATAATATTGCAAATTTGTGCTTGTTGCAAAGAAAACACTGGCAGCTACAAAATGTAAAGATATCTTTGACAATCAGATAGAAATTGTGGGTACAGTGAACGTCAAAGCTAGAGCTCTGCCAAGCCTTTAAATTAAATCTTAAAAACGCGGGATGCGCAGGTTTAAGGGGAGAAAAAGCGATTCTAAATTGTTAGGGGTGTAAACCTATCTAAACCTGCATAAAAAATAGTGTTTTCGTAAAAAATATTACAAATTCGTACTTGTTGTGAAGAATACACTAGCAGCTACAAAATGAGACCAACATTTTGACAATTAGATGGAAATTGTGGGTACCGTGAACGATCAAAGCTAGAGATTTGCCAAGCCTTTAAATTAAGTCGTAAAAACGCGACATTCGCACGTTTAAGGGGAGACAAAGTTATTTAAAGTTGTCTGGGTGTATTCCTTTTTTAACCTTCAAAAAAAAATAGTGCATTTGTAAATAATATTACAAATTTGTAATTGTGTAAAGAATACACCGGCAGCTACAAAATGAGACCAAAAATTTGACACTCGGATAAAAACTGTGGGTACAGGGAACGATCTAAGCTAAAGACCTGCCCAGACTTTAAATTAAATCGTAAAAACGCGAAATGCACACGTTTAAGGGGAGAAATGGGAACCTAAAGTTTTTTGGGGTGTATTCCTATTTCAACTTTCATAAAAAATAGTGTATTTGTAAATAATATTACAAATTTGTACTTGTTGTAAAGAATTTACTGGCAGCTACAAAATGAGACCAAATTTGGCAATCAGATAGAAATTATGGGTACAGTGAACGATCAAACCTAGAGAAAACGCGGTATTTCCACATTTAAGCTGAGAAAAGCAATTTAAAGTCAAAACTTTAAATCGCTTTTCTCTACTAAAAAATGCGTATTCCTAGTTTAACCTTCATAATAAATAGTGTGTTTGTAAATGGTATTACAAATTGTAATTGCCGTAAAGAATAGACTGGCAGCTACAAAATGAGACCAAAATTTTGACAATCAGATAGAAATTGTGGAAGAAGGAACTATCAAAGCAAGAAATCTGCCAAGCCTTTGCACTAAATCGTAAAAACGTGGAGTTCACATGTTTAAGGGGAGAAAAAGCGATTTAAAATTTGGGTTTTTTTCCTATTTCAACCTTCATAAAAGATTGTGTACTTGTAAATAATATTATTATTTATTAAAGCATACACTAGCAGCTACAATATGAAACCAAAATTTTGACAATCGGATAGAAATTGTGGATACAGTGAACGATCAAAGCTAGAGATGTGCCAAGCCTTTAAATTAAATCGCAAAAACGCGGGATTCGCACGTTAAAGGGGAGAAAAATGATTTAAAATTTCGTGGGGGTGTACTCCTATTTTAACCTCCATTCAAGATAGGGTTTTCGTAAAAAAATATTGCGAATTTGTATTTTTCGTAAAGAATACACTGGCAGCTACAAAATGAGACCGAAATTTTGACAATCAGATAGAAATTGTGGAAACAGTGAATGATCAAAGCTAGAGATCTGCCAAACCTTAAAATCAAGCGTAGAAAAACAGAATTCGTACGATTAAGTGGAGAGAAACCGATTCAATGTTTTGGGGGAGTTTAATCCTATTTTAACATTCATAAAAAATGGTGGAGTTGTAAATAATGTTACAAATCCGTTCTTGTCATCTGGAATAGACTGGCAGCTCCAAAATGAGACCAAAATTTTGACAATCAGAGCGAAATTGTAGGTACAGTTGACGATCAAAGCTGGAGATCTGCCAAACCTTTAAATTAAATCGTAAAAATGCTGAATCCGCACGTTTAAGGGGAGAAAACGCCATTTAAAGTTTTGGGGAGTTGACACGTGAAAAATTGGGATTTTTCTGGCTTTCAACTACTAAACCCACCCTTAAACTTTTGCCAAATACCACAAATTTATACTTTTTGGAAAATTCAGACGCTGAGAAAAAGCGATTTAAAGTTTTGGGGGAGCGTATTCCTATTTCAACCTTCATACAAAATAGTGTTTTTGTAAATAATACTATAAATTTATACTTGGCGTAAAGAAAACACTGGCAGCTAGAAAATGAGACCAACATTTTGACAATCGGATAAACATTTTGGGTACACTGAACGATCAAAGCAAGAGATCTGCCAAAGCTATAAATTAAATCATAAAAACGCCGAATTCACATGTTTAAGGGGAGAAAAAGCGATTTAAAGTTTTGGGGTTTTTTTTCTCTATTTCAACCTTCATAAAAGATAGTGTATTTGTAAATAATATTACAAATTTGTACTTGTCGTAAAGAATAGACTGGCAGCTACAAAATGAGACTAACTTTTGACAATCGGGTAGAAATTGTGGGTACAGTGAGTGATTAAAGCTAGAGGTCTGCCACGGAAATTGACGTTTTTTAGAAAAATAACTGTCTCAGCTTTTTAAACGTCATAAAAATGAGTTTTTCATGTTAAGTACTACATATTTACACTTGATGGAAACCACATGAGAACAGCTACAAGATGGCACCAATATTGTAACAATCAGATAGAAACTGCGGGCAAAGTAGGCGACCAAACCTGGAAATCGGCATGAGAAGTGCACATGTTCTAGAAACAGCCATTTCTTCGCTTCCTACACGCTGGATAATTCGCCTACAATATTTTCCGACCACGAAAACACTAGTTCGGGTTAAATCGAATAAAATCGAATTCGCACGTTTAAAGGGAGAAAAAGCGATTTAAAGTTTTGAGGGGTCGACGCATGGAAAATTAGGATTCTTTGCATTTCCAAACAATGAAGCCGATCATAAACTTTTCCGAAGTCCCATGAATTTATTTAATTGTGGGTACAGTGAACGATCAAATCGAGAGATCTGCCAAGGAAATTGACGTATTTTAGGAAAATCCAAGTATATGCCTTCCAAACGTCATAGAAATTAGTATTTGCATGCAAAGTACTACGTATTTACACTTGACGGAAACGACATGAGAGCAGCTACAAAATGAGACCAACATTTTGACAATCGTGATTAGCTCTGTCACTCTGTTATGCGATCTGTTGTTACCTTTCGGAGCAGTGCAGCGGGTAACGTCTAAGGGCTGGCCTATGGCGCTCGGTAAGTTTTGTTTCAACCAGGAATATAACAAGCGGGTTGTGGTCGTCCAAGAAAGATTGGAGCTCATGCTGCTAAGCCCTTGAGATAATTGAATTTACGATGAAATGGATGAACCAAAACACCATTGTATCCCGTAATAAGGTGCAGGAGCATCAATCTTTTTTATTTAGAGCTGGATGCCCGCTATAACTCCTCAACTTTTGTTGAGAGTCCAGCTAAACTTATTCCAAAGAGGGAGGAGACGTCAGCTTACATGAAGCTGGACTTCGTCTGTTGACTACTTTTTGGGCTACACTAACGTAGAAGGTTGAGTTAGATACCTGAGTGGAGGATAGGGATTTAAGTTTCTTATTCGATGAAGATTTCTGCATGATAATTGGCTTCACCACCCTGTCTCTGTACTCCTTGAAAGTGTAGCAGTTTCTATAATTTACGAGGTGAAAATCTGTGCCTCAGTTAACGCATTTTGGTTAGTCCTCTGTGGATTTCTCACAACGGATAAGACCGTTTGATATGTGAGGCCGTAATTAAAGCTGAGCATCCAATACGTGAAAAATTCTTGCATTGCATAATATCGTTATTTATGATGTTTTCAAAATGAATAATCGTTCTGAAGATTAGTCTAACATTTTATAGAGAGGATTCCGCGAAGGAAGGCTTAAACATTATTAACCATAGGTCTAGGCTCCTTTTGTGTTTTCATGAAGCAATTGTCTCATACGGACGTCTATTTTCAATATTCGTGATTTCCTGAGCTGTCAGGTCATCAAAAATTTCTTCTTTTGAGCAGAAGGAGTTTGGGCCACGATTGACATACACCTTTCGAGGTTGCTCTACAGGGGTGTAAGTTAAGTGCGAGTTATTCTGAGAGAAAAGGTAGCTCTTTGTCTTCTCATAATCTGGTAAAGTGTTTAATAATATGGAGGTTTTAGATGGACCATGCAATTTAAGGAGGTAATTAAGTTCTAAAGTTTTTAAGCATTCACCCTAAACTTTCCTCATAATTCCGAATCGATGGGATTCATCTTCCCTTTCACTGCTGCAAAAATTCCTTCCATCCGATTTATTTTAGACCGTTACTCTAGAAATTCCTGATCCCGCTGGGCCAGCACTAACTCAAGCGTAGAAATATGCTGTTTTAGCGTCCCAGCGCCCAAGGATACGTACTAAAGTATATCTCAAAGCATATGCTTTAGTATGTATAACTCTGTATTTTTAAATTATAATTACAATACTTTGTTTTGTTATGATTTTAATAAAACTTATGGAGAAACGAAGTATATGGAACTTTTAAATTACATTTCGGGGAAAATTTTAGCGTTTATTGCCTCGTGTGAAGGATATATTTTCGAGAAGTCTGTGGAAGTTGTTAGATGAGCCTGCAACAGATGGTGAAGCCATAAGAAAACCCATGAACACGGTTGAGCGAATTTTCAGCCATTACAGATTCACGTGACTCTATTATAGCATTGTTGCTACACTGTGTTTTGTAACCAAAGATAAAAATTACAGCGAAAAAAGATAACAAAGTTGCCTACTGGCGTCCAACAGTTGCTGTTTCCCAGGAAAGCTTCACCGTTCAATCTCCTTCGGAAAGAAGAAAGCGGAGCAGCATTCTATTGGAATATGAGTTCGGCATGCCAAAAATACATGATAGCAGTAGGTAGCTCTTTTGCCGAAACTAACGTCTTTTTGTTGTAATTGAAAACATTTCATATAAATTCGCAAATTTTGTAGATGTTCTGGACCTCGATTTTCTGATGTAAAACGCTTTCTGAAAGCATCAGTAAAATCGAGCTAAGTAATTATGTGGTTTTAATAAAACACGATTTATAAGAGTTATATTTATTGACGGGAATTTACATCTGATTTTCACCGCGGTTCATTGAAGACTAAATCTACTTCACATTATTTTTTTCTCAATATATTTGCTTCTATATTCTTATCAATTTGCTCTGTATGCGGATTTTAACTTTTGAAATTTCATTATTCGTAATCGATATTATTTTTCCTGCGGAAAAATCATTTGATATTTTTCTTTGAATTAAACAAAAGAGTTTGTTTGTTTCGAAACTCAAAGTGAGTATCGAATATCAATATTTGTTTGATTTGCAATACTAACATTGCCGAAAAGATTCATGCATAGATTGCAATTATAACTTTTTGGAAAAGATAAGAACTATCACCTGCAGGACCCAGATGGCGTTTTCGCGAAAGTGAAAAGCATATTCCGCAAGAAGTCTCTAGTGATGAGATAAATCTGTTCGAAAGGGCTGGTATCGAAATTGATAGTACGTCTCCAGATAGAAATGGAAACAGGATTATTTGTAAGGGATTGCATAAACTTGCCCTGATGAGAACACACTTTGGATTCGTTCATCTACCAAACCCTGAGAGAGGGAATCAAATATTTTCAGAGGTCGTTGCAGCAAAAGATTCCGACTTCAAGTCAATCCTGAACGGCCAATCGATTCTTGAATCTTATTGATTGTGTTTCATATTTCGCCGGATAAACAACAAGAAATCATGTGGTACTGATGGTATTCCAAATGTAGTTCTCCGACATTTGCCTGAGGTTACTATTAGGAGTTATTGCACATTATTCAACAACATGTTGAACAGCTCATTTTTTCCCAAATGAGTGGAAAAAGGCTAAGATATTTCCGATCTTGCAGAAAGGAAAAGAATCTTCATGCCACAATAGCTATCGCCCAATCAGCTTGCTGCCTAACATCAGCAAGGTGTTTTAAGTGATACTCAACAGAGCATTAAACGCCCACATTGAGGAATATGAGTTGATGCCGAATTGCCAATTTGGTTTTCGTGCCAGGCATTCGACCACACATGCAATAACGAAAGTAACTTCAGACATCTGTTGCAAATTAAACAATAAAGAATGTGTTGGAGCATGTCTCATTGATACGAAGAAAGCCTTCGACAGGGTGTGGTTAGATGGCCTAGCTTTTAAATTCCTTCAGGACAAGTTCCCCAGACACCTTGTCGCCATGATGTGCAATATGTTGGACGGGAAATCGTTTGTTGTAACTGATGGAAATCTGAGAACAACGCGCCTCTGCTCTTCTCAATATTCACTCGGAAGCTATTGAACGGCTTTGACTTTAACGTATCGCCAATGCGATCATTGGTAGCGTTTTCTGATGATCTGATCATCCATACGGCAGACCGAAAAGCTGCAATAGTTCAGAGCAATCTCCGAAAAATGTTCAATGATGTGCAACTGTACAATGACTATTGGCGAATGAAAATCAATGCACAGAAGTGTGAAAAAATTTTGTTTCGGACAACGCTGCAGGGAGTCAGTTAAGACCTGAAACGTTATTGGAAGGATTTCCACATCTTGGCTGGCGAGGGTAGTTCAGAACGAATTCCACATAAATCTTGTGCTCGGTGTTCATCTTGATCAAAGTCTGTGCTATACTGAACATGTGAAAATCATGCTACGAAGACTCTTCCATTCCAAATACATTGATCAAAAGGTCAAAATCATCTGTTACAAGAGCCTGGTTAGACCAGTTTTGACATATGGATGTCAGATTTATGGAGAGTTTTGACATATGGATGTCAGATCTACAATGGAAGAATTAAGAGTTTTCGAAAGAATGTGTCTTCGTGCATGTACTGGCTTGTACAAAAAGCCTGAGATGGATTGGAAGCATTATATATCGAATAGAAGAAATTATCAAACTGCTGAAGTGACAAGAGTCGATATCTTAATATTGAAACTTCTTCGGAATCATATCGCAAGATCTGTAACTGTGAGTGAAAACCCTTGGATTTCATAGCCGTTCCACCCTACAGACGGGTATATTGTGACTTGCCTCGCTACTGGCTTCGTTCCTCCAGAAGCATTCGTGTATTTGGACATGAATCGATATGTTTTTGATTCTGACGGCGTCCCAATCATATATCACATATATCGACGGGCCACCGATAAGAAGATAAAATATCCTCCAAATTTGAGTTCACGAGACCAACAATTCCAATGGAGATACTCATTTGCCAGATTTGTTGAAACTGATCGAGATGAGATGGGGCAATCTAGGTATTGGTGGCTGAATGACAATGTCCAAATTATTCGTGTTTATTTTCAGTTTTTGTATGTTCGTTATTTTGTTTTTGAGTTTCAGCTCATTATTGCTACACTTAGTGTTGTTGTTTATTTGAGTTAAATATTAGAGATAGGTTAGGTATGTGTTATGTTTATTTTCTTAGGTTTGGGGACAAGGTCAAACGCGTAGGTTACGATTATTGTGATAAATTTTTTTAAGTAAAAGATAATTTTTTTTTTGATTGAATTTTTATTAAAACTTGGTGATAACATATTAGGTGTAGGATCGAAGTTCATTGTTGTGTTAAAATTATCAACAATTTTAGGATAGTGTTGGTTGGTTTTTTCTCCTTTTTCCAATAAAATCATAATATATGTAATAATCTTAATTAATTTGAATTTGCTATAGTTTCTTTGATATTTGTTTAACTGATAACGTATAAATTTAGAGAGCCATTTGGGCCATTAAGTTATTGTATTGTTATTGTTTGGAATTTGCTTTATATTCTTTTAAAAGTTGTAACGGTTTGTATACAATAAAGCGCCTTTGACTTACGACTTTGAAAAAGAATTATTACTTATACGCAGAACGTGCACGTTGAATAGTATCTAGACTATAGGAAAAGTGTTGCCGTTTTCCATGCAAAGATATAACTAAGCTATAAATGATTGAAATATATCAATTACAACACCAATTACACGTGAGAATGTGTAAATACACGTTCGCAAAGGACCCAAAAACTACAGATGTGTAAGAGTTTTGATCAAAATTTTAGAAATGTTTTGAAACATTGAACTCAATAGGCTGAAAATAAAGTGACGGCAAATTAAAATACATAATAACTTTGCATTTTTTTTCTGAGCTCAATTCATGGAACATTTGTGTGAGTCAAGTTGTGATTTTCAGGAGACCTTGTTTGATTGTCTAATTATTTTACAATACCCTTCTAGTAGGACTCTCCTCCTTTTTGAACTTGTCCTTAAATAGTGCTTGATTTTCAAAAGAGGTCCAATAAAATGATTATTTGCTTTTAAAAATAAGTGTACCTACGAAAAATTTGCCTTTCCGGTTGATAGTGCCAACGGGATTTTTCAATATTTCTAATAAATTTTATACAAAACTAAAATATAAGTGTATTTTTGTAACCATTATGCATCATAATACCACCTTTTTTAGAAAGCGAACGTTGTTGAATTATTAAGGGGTAATATATATCCAATTAAACGCATGTGAAAACCGAAACCAAATTCATTTGTTCCTACATATTTCGCATTACTGGTTCAGTTATAAAAAGAAGAAATGAAAAACGCCATGGAATATGATTTTTACAAAAAAAAAAATACTTCGGGAGTAGGTAAATGTGCTTTCTTGAGAAGTGTCCAATTCTTTCGAAAAAGAAACCAAATCTCCAAATCTTTTAACCATTTTTGCATAATTTATAATTGAATTCCGCTCGTTATTCAATTTATTGAAATACACTATAAAGAACTTGTATTTCATCCGCACATACCTGCATCCCTAACAAGAAAATAGAGAACATTGAACAAAACCAAGCACACTAAGTTTGCTTTCCTAACTGAAATCTCCACACGAAGTTTTATACGAGTATCGTCTCCTCCTCAGAATAGTACTCTTTGGGGAGCCTGCATCTGCAAATGATACCACCCATAAGGTCAAGTTTTTATGAAGAGGAAAAACAAGAACATGGAAATATTTTGTACGAATACAAACCAGAACTCCAATCGTTCCCTTCGTCCCATATTCATTTAAATTTCCAGCTGATGAAGAAATTTTCACTCAGCAACTCACGTTGTTTTTCTGCAGCATTTGCTGGCGAGAATGACTATTGGTCAAATATTGACGTATCTAGGATCTCCAATATCGCGTTTTTTGCGTGGAAAAAGAAAAACAATTTGGGTAAACAGACCTACGCTCATGTAAGAAGAGTTTTGTATTCAGCTTCTCAGAAGTGCAGTCACCATCAACGAATAAAGTCAAGAATACGTCAAAGAAATGTGCACGTTTCAAAGAAAATCCATTGTTTTTCTATTTTCAGCCGACGCTATTTTGTTGCAAGCCACCAAAAATCACTCAAATCATGAACTCCTAAAAATATTAATGTTCTTGTCCTTATTTGAAAATTTCAAGAAGATCAAATCAAAACTGCAGTGTCTGATTCAATGGAAAGTCCGTAAAATACCAAAATCATGTGTAATTGTTGTTGATACTGGAGAAATTTCAAATGGCTATAACTTCCGTGTATATCATTCAATTTTCATAAAACTTACATAGTTTAAGGGCCTTTTGTAGGGCTACTTAAATTTTGTACAGTTTAAGGGTTTCTATACGATTTTTTTGGGGAAAATGTAAAATTCGAATATCATACTATTATTTACAAAGTTGAGCGAATTTCGGCTTCTAAGGTATTTGTTGTTGTTGTACTCATAAACAACTCCACCCCTAATTTTTTTCAGATTTTTCGGATCACAGGTGTCCAATCGCAAGGGGGGTGGACACAAATTTTTCGTGTATTTCCCCTCCCTGTGCACCCCTCGAAGCAAACTTTTCCAAACTAAGACGAAATTTTTTTTCGAGGGGTCACTTCACTATATGGGGAGACCCCCCTTAAGTACCTTACAAAATTTTTTTGTAGTAGAACTTTGAAGGGAGCACCACTTTACACCAACATACAAAATTTAATGTTTCTAGCTTATGTAGTTTCCGAGAAAAACAGCTCTGACACACGGACGGACGGACGGACAGACAGCGGGACAGAAAGGACGCGATTTTAGTAGGGTTTTGTAAAATTATTCTACAAAACCCTGAAAATGTAGAAAGGACGTGTTGCAGAATATTTTGGAAGACTTTTCATATTGCTAAAATACGAGTATAAGCGATCGAACAGCAATTTCTCTCATGGGAGGAGCTCCATTACCAAGGCAATACGAGCAAATTTAATGCGTAACTCAACGAAATGCACTGCAAGCAATTTAATGTTTGCCTAAATATAGCTTTTCGTTTTTTATTTCAACGTTATCGTAGTTAGGATAGCTTGAAATACTTTTAATGTAATCATAAATGAATGGAATGAAAGCAAGCAGTTTAGAGATGGTTGTTGACTCGTGGGCTTTTCCACAGTTGTCGAGATGTCCTCGTACAATACCAGGCCTCTTTGCAGAATAAAGTAATCCCAGTCCAATACCAGGATCGACTTTATACAGCACTACCAAGACTTCACAGACTTAACACATCTAGTGTTGGTAAATTCTGGTTCAATGCCAGAATCTAGATTCTAACACAAAATATTCAAAGATTTCCTTAAGTTCTGGTCCAATATCAGAACTTGAAAGGCTCAGTTATTTAATCAAAATTGCTCCACTTCGAAACTAGTTACCAGTATGATTTATTTACATTAATTTCATTCTTATTTACAATTATTGTTTTGTCTATGATGCATGAGAACTAAATTGGCGAATTCCGTTCCCATGCATGACATCATATTAAATAGCGAATTTCATTCCCATACATTAGATCATATTCACTTGAAACCGTCCGACAAAAATGCTGACATTGCGTCTAGACAACTTCGGGTGAGCTGTATGTATGTGGGATTTTTGTATAAACATTCTTTTACTATACTGAGGTGTCAGTTTTTGATGCTCGAAACTGAATATATTCCCCGCCTTGAACCTGGGGTCCCGGATCCATTGAGAAGGGAGGTTGTCGAGATGATCGCGGTACAGGAATCGGTAAGGTTTTAATGGACACTCGGTTTCGATGCTGGAACCCCTTTCGGCACAGGTTAAAAAATTAAAGCAGCGACAATTGCAAGATTGGTCTAGGCAATGCTGCAGTGATGGATGTGATTAGCAGGGTGACTGAGAATGTTCGACCCATTGCGTTGCAATTGCCGCATCCACTTGCGTAGATGTGTTATGTTTCTGGCAGTATTGTCAATAAATCCTCTATCGGGACAAATTTTACCGCTAATCGGTACAAGGTCCATTGAGAAGTTACTTGATACTGAACACGATGCAGCGAACACGCCGGAATAGAAATTGTTGGCCTGCAATGTTACAGCTTGATTGTAGATAGTGCATCCGTTTGTCACGTACAGCTTGCCAGTTCCACTAAACCTTATAGTTTGAACAATGGTACTGCAAACTATGTGAAAGTCACTTGGTTTGTTCATCACATATATCCAATAGTTGGGCGCTGCCGTTTAATCCAAGCAGGAATGGCTTTAAAGTGAGCGACACGACACGGAGCGGCAGGAGTTGATTGTGTGAGAACTGCGATCTCCCAATTCGTTACATCGGGTCCCTTCCAAAATACGGGATGCGTTTGCTTGCAAATGTAGTCGGCTGGTTCGAACATGAAGCACTGAGAAAACTCAGTACTTTCGACGAGGTAAAACAAATCATGGGCCAGGTTGACTAAGAGGCAGTTGGTGATTGGAGTCACTTCAATGAAGCCTTCTTTAGTGCTTATGGGAATTGAATGTAATTTCAATACTTCGTATGAGTCCTGGGATACTAAGGGATTCTCGTTTGGTCGCAGATAAGTGCCAGTAGCTGATGTTCATTGTTTCTAATATCGCGCACAGTTGTCCATTTTCTGGGCATAAGCCGAGTCAAGTACTCCAAACAAGGAATGCGCGATGTTGCTCTTCGTTTGCTACGTGGAGAGTGTTTGTCTTGAAAAAGTTCGTTCCGCTCCTGAATGCTTCTGAATGCTTCATCCAGTTGGAATAATGTTGAGGCGCATACCCGAGATGTCTTTATAGTATCGCAGATTCGACCAAGTTGAGTGAGACTATGGGCTATGGTGCTTGGTTCCTTCCAGTAGGTGGAGAGGTTGAAAAAGATTACGAGATTCCACTCGTTGGAACTAAGGTTACCTTTACAGATTTTCTCGAAATACAGTCCGTGGTGGTTCGCTAGAGGTATTCTAGTCACTAATGCCGAGGCCTGCGTCTAATGGGCTGTTAAGAAGAAAACCAACAGTACGTTGAACATTGTAGCAGCAATCATCTTGCACGGTCATTTAGAGGTTGATGGCACTGACAGACCAGTCCGATCGTCATCTTCCGGCATCCTACCGTGTTAGCGTTCCTGGGATATACGCTGCTGCATTGGCTGATGTTGTCTTGAAATTGGTTGTTCCTCGTCTTCTTGTGTCTCAATTGGGAGTGGCGCTGGGTTAGTTACCACCCAGCTTAGTACTCCAAATCTTGTTTTTACGTCTACCAAATGCATTCATCCATCTTGGCCCCTTACAACGCTCATAATACGCCCTAGTGGCCAGTCCAGCTCAGGGGTATTGGCTTTTTCAACACCACCATAGTCCCAACACACATGTTCTCTTTTGCATTTTTCCACTTGGAGCGATATTGGAGTTGTGAAAGGTATTCGTTTGTCTATCGATGCCAGAATTGGCTTTTGATCTCGAGTAGCCATTTCCACTGTTGATCCAGGTTGGGGTACTTAAGTGGTACTATCGGATCGGCACTACTTGTTAACGGTTTCCCGACGAAAAAATGTCCAGGAGTTAAGGCATTCAAGTCATTGGGGTCAGAAGATAGCGGAGTTAAAGGTCGCGAATTCAAAATGGCTTCAACTTCTACTACAGCTGTTACGAGTTAGTCGTTGATTAATGAAAGTTTTTGAAACGACGTAGGAAGTAGTTGCTTTGCAGATTTGATGGCAGTCTCCAACAATCCACGGAAGTGTAGCGATCTGGGAGGAATGAAATTGAAATCCATTCCTTTGCTGGAACAGAATCGGATAATTGATTCCATTGTTGCGCCTGAATATAAGACCTCGTTCAATCCGCAAAGCTGGTTGTAGGCACCCAGAAAATTTGTTGCATTATCACAAGAGATGGTCTTGCAGTTGCCTCTTCATCCTATAAAGCGCTTAAATGCCCCTATGAATGCATCTGTAGTAAGATCACCCACCAATTCTAGGTGTACCGCTTTAGTGGGAAAGCACACGAAGATGGCCACATACGTTTTCTGGGGTGGTTTACCTCGTATTTTAAAGTGAACCCAAAATGGGCTGTAGAAGGTTACGCCTAAGGTGATGAATGGTCGAGCAGGTTGTACGTGGCTTGCTGGCAAATAGCTTAATTGTGGTTTAGCCTTTCTGCAGATGACGCAAATAAAAACGATGCTTTGGGCGATAGTTTTACCTTTGATGGGCTAAAATCGTTGCCGTGTTATGGCGTGCAGTGCTAAAGGTGCTACGTGGATTTGTGTCATAATTAGTTTGATAATGAAGTGACCATACGGTAGAATTGCACGATGGTTTGCCTGATAGCTAAGGTGAGATTCCTCAAGGCGCCCTCCGACACGTATCACTCCATAATCATATAGTCGTGGCGCTAGTGAAGCCATGTGGCTTTGCTGATTGACTTGGCCTTCCTTCTTCAGCTGCCGTATATCTTCCTTTAATGCCTGTTCTTGGCAGTATTTTAAGATAGTGTTCAATGCCGCATCCAACTTAGACACATTGAGTTGAATGGACGATGGAGGTTTATTGATTTTGCGCACCAAGTAAGTGAAACGGAGAACATATGCCACTATTTATAACAAGTGACGAAACGAATTTTATGGTCAATTGACTCGATAGCATCTGAAAATTTCTTTGTTGTGATGAGAACTGCTGGTCTAGTTTTGCGCTCAAGATCGGTTTCGAATTTTATCGGTTGCTTAGTCCCCGCATCTTGACGTTCATGTAGAAAAATAGAACCATAGAGCCAGGTTAAAGTCTTTTTTAGTTGAGCAGAAGATAATCCTCGGCTGATCACGTGCACAATATTCTGCTTTGAAGGTGCGTAAAGCCATTGGTCCTTCGAAGTTAAATCTTGGACGGTAGCACCAAGATGATGATTCTGACTTTAACCATGCAAAGTCTACCGCTGTATCACACTGGAAGTAGCATGGGACAGCTTGTCAGTTTAGGTCCCCTCAAATCCGACTAGTGAATTAGGCAGCTAAGGTGGCAGCTTGCAGTTCTATCTTTGCTATTGCTGCTTATTCGATGGTACAACCTTTCCCTTTGTGCAAAGCAATCTTACTACGATAGAGTCATTGGTTTGCTGGGATCGAACAATGATGAGCACTCCGTAGGCATGTAGAGATGCGTCGCAGAATACGTCCATTTGCATATCCTGAGGAGAGCGGCTGGCGAAAATATGTCGCGGAAGTTGAATGGTTTTCAGCTATTTCATCTCCTCATGGAGAGTGCACCAGCGCATGTGAAATTCTATTCGTGGTGCCGCGTCCCAATCTAGATGTAAGTCCCACAGAGACTGTAAGAACAACTTTGCGCGGATGGTTACTGGGCTTAATATTCCAAGCGGGTCGAATATATGTGCAATCTTGGAGGAGATTGTTCGCTTGTTTATAGCTTTTTGCTGACCTCAATAGTGTTGATGGTGAGTTCATCGGAAGCAGGGAGCCAAGCTAGACCTGGTGTTTTGACATGCCAACTATTCTGATCTTGCAACTGGAACTATAATGCCTGATCTGCCGCTGGAATGTCTCGGAGTAAGCGTGGCTCATTCTAGGACCATTTCCACAAGTAGAAACACCCCGATCTAAAAATAGTGGTCTGCTGGGTTTTCATTGCTTTTGTCTCTCGTAAGCTGTCTGCACTGGCCATTATATTGTCTACGTAGATGTTCTGCCAAAGAACCTCCGCCCCTAGTGGGCTAGAGCCGTGTGCTTCTTCCACTAGACTTTGCAAACATTTGCTTGCTAGGTAGGTTGCTGCAGTTATGCCGTATGTTACTGTCGTAAGTTGGAAAAAACGCAAGAGTTGATTGGGCAAATCCCTCCAGACGATTGTTTGGTACGGTTGATCTCATTGGTCGACCTTTACTTGATGATAAATCTTCTCGACATCAGCCGTGAAGACATATTTTGGTGTTCGAAAGCGCAAAAGGATTGTCAAAACGTTTTCTTGCAAAGCAGGACCAGTATGAAGGACTTTATTCAGCGATACATTAGTCGATAATTTTGCAGAAGCATCGAAAATAACTCCAAATTTCGTGGTGTTACTATCTGGTTTCATCACAGAGTGGTGTGGAAGGAAATAGTGTGGAGCCTGGAGCTCTGCTTCGTCAATTTCTCGCATGTGTCCCAATCGCAAATAATCTCGCATAAGCTCAGTATATTGTTGCCTGAGTAAATTGTTCCTTTTGTAAGTCCTCTCTTGAGCAGAAAATCGTCCCAAGACGGTTTCTAGTGTTTCACCCAGCATTGCTGGATCCCGTAAAAAGCGCAGGTGGACAATGAATCGGCCGTCTGCATATTGTTTTATTGTACGAGCAAAATTTCTTTCACATTTCTTCTCTTGACTGGTCATCGGCGATCGTGGATTGAAGTCATCCAACTCCCAGAAGCTGTTAACATGCTCTTCCGGCCATCGTTCTTCATTCGTACAGACACTACATACTCCTGCCATTTTTACTGCATTGTTGGATATCTCCGCAATTCTTCCGTAGACTACCCATCTAAAAACAGTGTTTTGTAACGTGGGCAGATCTTCTCCTAAGCGGATTTGGCCAATAGACAGCAGTTGAAAGAAATTTCCAGCACTGATCAGAAGGTCAATTCACCCTTTTTTTTAGAAGGTAGGGTCTGTCAGTTTTATATTTTGTAGAATTGGCCAGTTGGCGATGTTCACTTCTTTGCTGGGTTGACTGCTTATAATATGAGGCCAGACGTATGATTCCAAAGTTGAGACGTATCCAGTCGTCTATGATTTAATTTCGATGACTGTTTAAGTGTTGACAAGTTTTTTTCCTCGTTCAATTCCGTCTATGGCTAGCTCTTGCGATGCCATTATTAGTTTCAGCTTTAACACTTACCGCTTGGTGACTATATTGATTTGGAAACTGAAATCAAGAACGGCTCGGTACTCTAGCTCCCGAACATCTAACGTCTTTACTATCACATAAATTGTCCCAAGCAAGATGTAGCTGTCGTTTGATCCAGGACTGGATCCAATGCCTTCAACGGTTGAGGACAAACTTGTTTTTTTATGTTGGTTCGGGTACTGTCTTTGGTTTGCTGGCTTTGCTTTCATCGAGGTGTGACAGAGTATGATGCCTTTTACCACAGCGCTTACCGCCACCTGAAGCACACTGGTTGGCAAAATGGTCAGCCTTCAAGCAATTTATACATAGCTTGTTTTTTCGCACGGTTTCTAGCCTGAGCTTTGGTGACTGTCCTTGAAATGTCTGGCAGGTGCATAACGGATGCGCTTGCAAACAGTCAATACAGTTGCTTTCTGCTGCTGATGTTAATATTGAAGCTGGTTTAGACACTTTGGTGGTAGGCTGTCGACTTCCAATGGTTTCAAGGCTTTGGAATCGTAGCTCGAGGAATGCCAAGTTGTTCTGTATAGTGTCCAATTCTCGTGGTGTTGCATCTCATTGCTCGTTAAGGAGTAAGCTGGAATGGTAAAATTTTTTAACGTAGCAAAAAGAGTAGAATTGGATCTCAAGAACCAACATCAATGCCCAAGTTTTTCAATCCAAGAAGACATTCGTTGGTTGTATCATGGAGGGACTTAAGACCTTTTGATAATTCACTCTGCAGGTTGGACTGCGATATCAGGTGCTGCACCAAACTGTTGACCAGAATCCTTTTGTTGTTGTACCGGTCATTAAGAAGCCTCCAAGCATCATCATAGTGGCGATCGGACACTGGTAAGTGTTGAATGAGGCGCAATGCTTCTCTGCTGACGTTGTTTAGCAAGTAGTACATTTTTTGCGATTTTTTGATCCCTTGCTCATGGATCATCTGAGTGTGGAGCTCCTTAAACTGCACCTATTTCAGGTAATCTCCATCGAAGTTGGGTAATGATATTTTTGGAAGTTTAACTGCCGTCATCGTGTCTGCAGAATTAGGAACATTTTGTCCATTCAAATTGTTAAGTTGCTGCTGCATTTGCGAGATTCACGTTAAAATTTCCCTTTTGAGTGCTCTGTATTTAGTACCGTCGTACCCGTTTGCCATTATCACAAAATCGCTCAATTGCTGTATCACTTCCCCCATTAAGGTATTTTGCCTCCTTACTGCTTTCGCGCACTCACTGTTTGGGGCAGGGACTGTCTCACTAGTACCTGCTGACTTTTCTGATGAATTTGATGCCACATTCGTTGACTTCATCTCTCAATAGAGTTTGATCGGCTCGATGATCTTTGAGCGTACCTCGAGTATCGAGATGTAGTAGGAGTTCTTTACGTTTTCCATGAAGCTTCTAGGTCAGAACAAGCTTTATCCAAATAGGCAGGTTGCAGCTTCCGTTTGTATGAATCTTCACGAAGGCGTAGAAGTGTAGCTTGTATTGTCTGGCCCAGCTGTTCCTGCTGAGCCACCTTTGCTGCAACCACTTCGGCCATCGTTGAATAAAGAAATCTCGAAATATCAGATCCTGGATCCGATTATTTAGTCTTGACCTCCTTGTAGAATCCAATCACGTCGGGGTCACCAAATGTTGACACGTGGCCCTTTCCACGGTTGTCAAGATGTCCTCGTACAATACCAGGCCTCTCTGCAGAATAATGTAATCCTGGTTCAAGACCATGATCAACTCGATACAGCACTAAAACCTTGCAGCACTAAATCTTGGTTCGTTACCAAGACTTTAAACTTCACTCCATGTTCCGATTATCCAGTGTTGGTAAATTCTGGTTCAATACCAGAATATTGATTCTAACACAAAATATTCAAAGATTTGCTTAAGTTCTGCTCCAATATCAGAATTTGAAATGCTCAGTTATTTAATCAAAGTTACTCTGCTTCAAAACTAGTTAACAGAATGATTTATTTACATTAATTTCATGCTTATTTACAATTATTTTTTTGTCTATGATGTATGAGAACTAAATCCGCGAATTCCGTTCCCATGCATCATATCGTATTGAATAGCGAATTCCATTCCCATACATTAGATCACATTCACCTGAAACCGTCTGACGAAAATTGCTGACATTCCGTCTAGACAATTTCGGATGAGATGTACGTGGAATTTTCGTATGAACATTCTTTTACTATATTGAGGTGTCAGTTTCTGATGTACGAAACTGAACACAGGTTTTTACAATAATGTTAGTAGAGTCTGGAAAATCCTCTTCATATGCATTTAAGAAAAGAAAACTGATTGACATTTAAATGTAGTACTAGACACTTTTCAATCAAACGTTACCTCACAATTAAACTTTAATGTAATTTTAGAACCAAGTCATATTTCTCTCGTGGAAAAGATGTTTGTCTTTCATAGTCTCATACCCCATTCCCTCCATCTATTACAATTTTTTTACTTTTCCTCGTATTTGGTTGGGAAATGTTCTTGAAAGTATCTAAACTTAAATTCCATCATTTACTCTTAACCCTATCCGTTCTGGCATTATTCACAATCCTAAGGATTTCTTACATCCGTTGACATTTCCTATTGTTCATAAGTGCACGACAGAAGTCGCAATTTTCACAGGACCCTCTAGTCGAAGTTGGAACAATTTCCCTTTGAGGATCATACAAAGTGCAAGCTTCGGCAAGTACTAGGGGCTTACTTAGAATCTAAGCTTACAACCTTAAATGCTAGTAATTATTCCAATTGAGTATGTCATTACAATCCTACAGAACACAGATTGTAGATACGACGATAGGGTCATTGTGTTCTCTCTTACTTAATTACCAGGAAGTTTGTTAAGTTTTGTACAGAAAATGAATGTTCCAGATACAAAGTAAACAATCCTTGCAAAGCAATTATTAATACTTGACAGTATTTGAATGTGTCTTTGAGAAAAGGATTGACTTAAAGTTCAATGAGTCTAGTCAAAGAAGTTCTGGGAAGATTAAGCCATTAAGATAAGTTGAACAAGCGTTGGTATAATAAGTATTTCAGTGACAATTGTTGTTGTTTAGCGAAATTTAATTAAAAAAAAAATGTTGTGGGAAAAAGTATTTTAGACCAGTTTTCTTGTATAGTGAATTGGAATGACCAACAAAAATATTTTCCCATGTCGAAGGGTGACTTGAATCTACATACAAAAGTGCGCTTGAATTTTCGATCTATTTTAGTGCAACACTTCTCTCAATGGTTTTATCTAAACATGTATATTCAGCTGCAATTGAATCAATGAAGTTAAGTAGCATAAACAATCATGAGCGCATAAGGGGGAACGCAGTGTATACGAGGTGTGTTCTAAAAATATCGCGAATTTTGTTTTTTTCAAAAATTATTTATTTATTCATGAATATCTATTTTGTCCCCTTCAAAGTAATCCCCATGAAATATTATACACTTGTGCCAACGGTTTTTCCAATCTTCGAAGCACTTCAAAAAATCATTCTTTTAAATCTTGTTCAGCTCCTCCTTCGATGCCGTCTTTATCTCGTCAAGCGTAGCATAACGTCGTCCTTTCATGGGCCTCTTCAGTTTAGGAAACAAGAAAAAGTCACAGGGGGCCAGATCTGGGGAATACGGTGGCTGCGGCATCATTTGTGTGTTGTTTTTGGCCAAAAAGTCGCGCACAAGCAACGATGTGTGAGCAGGGGCGTTATCGTGGTGCAAAAGCCAATTTTTGTTCTCCCACAAATCCGGGCGTTTCTGGCGGATTGCTTCGCGCAAATTGCGCATAACTTGCAGGTAATATTCTTTATTGACCGTTCTTCCCTGTGGCAAGAACTCATGATGCACCACGCCCCTGCAATCGAAGAAAACTGTCAGCTCGGGCGTCCGGCGCGCTCTTCGTCGTTCACATCTTCTCGGCCTTCTAAAAACATTTTGTACCACCGATAAACGTTGCTTCGGTCCAAGGTAGCTTCTCCGTATGCCACAGTCAACATTCGGAATGCATCCGCGCACTTAATTTCGTTTTTCACACAAAATTTGATACACGTTCTTTGATCCATTTTTTTGAATAAGTAAAAATCGAAGACGATTGAAAACACGTGCAAGTAAAGCAGCTATCACCAATCAAGTGAACATTCAAAATGGCCGAGCTTGTTGGCATAAGTGACAGACATGAGTACCAACATAACGCCACAAAAAATCGAAATTCGAATATACGTAATCCGTGAAAATTCAAAATTCGCGATACTTTTTGAACACACCTTCAAAATTCGTGATACTTTTTGAACACACCTCGTATGTATAGGATTTTCTAATAGGGACATAACAATTTTGTATCTTTATATGAGCGCACCCTTAAACTTTTCTAATAAATCGTCAATGTCAAAACGTTAGCTAAACTCAACATTTTTATCATGATATCCTTCAAAAACCAGCAACGTTGGTCGCAACTTTAAGAGCGCTTACTCCAATTTATTTATTTATTATATCTAACAGACTGAATACATTCCAATAACAAAATGGAACTTAAAGAAAAAATAATAAAGCGACGATAGTTATCACTTAAATTAGTTGAAAGTCTCTTAGTTTTTTCTTAAATGCTGTGTAAAAAAAGAGGAAAGGACCAAGCTCGAGATTATTATGATTTCTTACGATTCTTAAAATTGGTGAATAAAAATATAAATCAGTTCTAACATATGGGATAACGAAAGAAGAGCTCATCCGGGATGAACGGGATGATTGTCGGAAATGCAGCTCAGAAAAAATATTTAACGGAACTTGATGGTAGCAGAGTTTAAACAAAAAACATTGGTCTAAATAAGTTCATCAGGATATTAGAGATGGGAGAGGTAGGAAGGATAAACGACTTTCATAGGGCTGATACGGTAAATTAAACTTAAGAAAAGAAAACGCGTAAGCTTTCTTTGGACAGTTTCTAAAGAAGACACGAGATAAGAATATCGGCAGGACCAGATAACAGAACAGTATTCCAGCAAGGGGCGATCAAGACAAACAAATAGGTGGATGTACATGCCTAAAGATAAAGCTGGAAACTCTAGACGCCTAAGTAACTACATTTAAAATATTTGCATCAAATTTGAGTTTTGGGTCAAAAATTACTCCAAGGTTTTTATAATTGAACACTTCAGATAGCAAAGTATCATGTAATATATATTTTCCTTGAAAGAAAACGTCATTTTATGACATTTAATAATGTTAAGACAGTTTTAAGCACACCATTTATTTAGAGCATTCAGATAAGTTTGGAGAGGCTCATAGTCTAAATGGAATTTGACTGCTCGAAATACTTTGATGTCATCAGCATACAAGAGGCAAAAGGAATTAATTACAAAGTGATAATCGTTAATGAACAAGAGAAAGAGAAGATGCCCAAGATTTGAACCTTGTGGAAGACCAGATGAAGGATAAAAAGGACTAGATGTAGTACCACAGAGCCTTGCTCGACAGGGACGACATGATAGTTAAGGTGACATCCAAGATACAAGAACACCCGAGATACCAAGAGCTACAAGCTTACGACAAAGAAGAAAATGATGCACAGTGTCAAACGCCTCGGAGAAGTCTTTGAAGGCCACATTTACTTGCAGTTGGTTATCCAAAGCTCTTGGAATACTATTTGTGAACTCCATTAAATTGGAGGTAGTGAAGTATCGGTTGAGAAAACCATGCTACACTGGAGCAAAAATAGAAGCTAAGGTGTTTGAGAGTCGATTGTGAACCAGTCGTTCAAGTGGCTTTGGAAAGCAGGAAATCGAGGGAATAGAGTGATAATTGGAAACTGACGTAATATCTTCACTTTTAAGAATACAAGTAGGCACAATTTTAGCTGTTTTCCATTGATTAGGGAAAGTACCAGTACTCAAACTTAGATTGAAGAGGAGAGATAAAGGAAAACTTAGCAACTTAGCAACGGGAGGAGAAAAAGTCGAAGGGAAAAATTGGGCAAATGAGTCAGTAACTTCTTGAGGAGATGAAACTTCTGCGCTATTCCAACTGACCTTACTAGGACTGGAAGAAGAGCATTTTAGCGACCGAATATAAGATCAAAAATGCTTTGTACTATTAGCTACAAGAGAACTATCCAGACTACTGAAATAAGTCTTCCGAGCATATTTGATAGTGCAGCTGCAATAACACGCAGCCTGCTAAAATTAGATCTAGCTTCAATAGTGCTAAGTGTTTCAAAGACATGATGTGCCTTATCTTTTGCTCGTAGGGCACTAACGACTCGTCTTGTGAACTAAGGTTTTTGATATACTTTATAGTATGTCTGAGGAAGTGTAAGACCACAAATAAGGCTATAAATATAAACGAAAAATTTATCTAAGGCTGCTCCACAATCAAGGCCTCTAAAGAAACCTAGCCAGTTGACTAAAAGTAGTTTTGTGTTAATAGCTTCATAGTTAGCTTTAGAAAAGTTAAGTTTTGGACTAGCATGAGATTGGTTAAATTTAATTTCATCAACTATAAGATCTGTAGATAAAGGAGGATGATGCTGATCAGGAGAAACATACGGATGTACGACTTGAGATACAGATAAGCAGCTAACTGGAACATTTGATAGAACAAGGTCAAGGAGAGGAATATTAGGATTGCGGGTATGAATAAATTGAGAAAAAGAGCAATGAGATAGGAAAGATGACAAGATTATAGAAAAAGGATAAACTAACGATATAAAGGGAGCAAGATTATTCTTGCCTTCTATATATGGTAAGTCAAAATCTCCGCAAATTAATATTTTGGCTATATGTGTCATAAAACTACATAAAAGGAAAGATCATCAAAAAACGTCTCATAGACAGTTAACCATGCATTACAGCGAATATAAATAGACAAATACAAGAACTGTGTACTATGAGGTAGAGAAATTTTGACAATAACACATTCTAAAACATGGGAAAAACTGAAATCAGAACAAAGAGAACTGGGTAGAGTTTTGCTGAGTAAAACCGAAACTCCACTACCATCAGCCTTATTAGTAGCAATAAGGTTTCAGTCACATCTATACACAATATGATTAGGAAATATATCACTACTCAAAATGTTTATATTCAGCCAAATCTCGGAGAAGCAAATAACAGAATCATTCTTATGTTGGTTGGAGATTAAGAGTTCCTCAAGGTTGGTCCCTAATTTTGGTAAAAAAACAGAGATTCACATTTTATTAGGAGAAGAGAAGTTAAGCTGAACAATATTAAGGCTTCAAAGAGATTCATTGGGGCTTAAAGAGAATACAGTGCGATAAACATTATGATTATAAGAGCATTCATCAAGATTACTTGAGACTAAAGCTTTTGGATCTCGTTCATTGGCCGACGAAAATTTCTGTATCTCATTTCAAATAATTTAACTGGTACACTAGCAGGCCAGTAATTTGAATTCAGGACAATATCAGTATTTGCAGAAATCACCAATTTAAATGAGACGGCTAGTTTGCCTCTTAAATTTTAGGCCATAATAATTGTTCCACACGATAGGCTGTGCGTACTATAATGGATAAGATTGAGTCCTAATTTTCACTATCGGACAATCAGGTGTCAAAAAGATGTCGCACCGCTTAAAGTGAAGAAAATATCGCAACCGAAAGTGCATCGATTCAATATGAGCCAAATCAATCGATTCCACGTCGTTCTCGAGAATTGGGCATCGCTCAAACGACACTGTGACGTATTACATGAAAATATCTCGGCTTTTTTGGTTGCAAGATCAAATTGACTCAAGAATTAAAGCCACTTGATCATTCAAAATACCGAAACTTCTCCAACTGGGTTCTGGCAAATCTGGAAGAAAATGAAGAATTTTATCGAAAATTTATGAATAAGCAAAATATGGGTTGTTGGTCAGCAACAAACCCACATGTGCTTCTTGCAACACTGTCGTATCCACAAAAAATACTGTTTGGTGCAGTTTTCATGTCGTGGGTGTGGTTGGGCCATTTTTTTTTTTTTGTGAATGAAGACGACCGTCATGTTACCGTCAATAGAGAGCGCTATCATATGTTGGAAGATTATTAGTGGCCAGAACTGGATGAACCTGATATCAATGATATGTGGTCTCAACGAGATGGTGTCTTTACCCCCCACAGCCTGCCTCGCAATGAATTTATTGAAAGGCAAATTTGGTGAACTTGTTATTTCGAGAAATGGTCCAGTCAAATGACTGCCTCGTACATGCAATCTAACGCCATTGGACTTATTTTTACGGAACTATATGAAGTCACTGGTATATGCCAACAAACCAGCCACTTTGGACGAGCTCAATGACAACATCTAACGTGAAACTGCCAACAATTTGGTCGAAATGTGTGCCAAAGTGGTGGAAAATTTGGTCCAAAAAATCTACCTTTGTAAACAGGTGGTCATATAAAACAGATCGAAATTCTGTTTATAGAATGTAACACTCACACTACATCCACAATAAATTTGAACTCAATATCTGAAATATTTCTGTGTTTTATAAATAGATCAAATTTGTATGTCCTTATTGAGCTCTTTATGTGTGCTGAAAAAGAGGTGACTTTGTGTTTTTAAGTATTTATTTGTCAATATTTATGTTGTCCCCTTCAAAGTAATCAATACACTTGTGGCAATACTCTCGTGCCAACGCTTTTTCCAATCCTCGAAGCACTTCTCATAAGCACTTTTCGGCACAGCCTTGAGCTTTTCCAGATATGCAGTCTTTATCTCCTCAATCGTTGCAAATCTCCGTCCTTTCATAGGGCTTTTCAGTTTTGGGAACAAGAAAAAGTCACATGGGGCCAAATCCAGTGAATATTATGCTGAGGCATAATTGTGATGTGGTTTTTGGTCAAAAAATTCTTGATCTTTGATCCATTTTTTGCAATAGCAAAAAATCGTCGAGCATGCAAACCACTTCTAACCGTTATTGCTCTCATAAACAAACTAAACATATTATAAAGTTGAAACCGTAAATACTATATATGTTTGTGACGCGTGTACCAACATAAAAAAATTAAAAAATCGATAATCGAATGTTCGTTGCCCGCGAAATTTGAAAAATCAACTTACTTTTTGAACACACCTCGTATATGTATATGTATAATCTACTGTCAATTTACCTTTTACTGCCCACTCTGAAAAATTGCTCAGGGTTTTGTGGTATTTTTGTAGGAGCTTTGTGCTATGTTAACGTTCTGGTTTCACATGGATAGCGTGCTCGGCAATCATCACTGCGTGCGCGTTTCCATTTCACCAAATATCTTGTATCCATTTAAAAAAATAACTTACAGTTTGCAAAACGGACAAGTAACGAGATATAAGAAATTTTAATAAAAGTAAGAAAACATTTGTTTTTAGTAATTTAAGGGGTGTTCGCAATTTGGCACAATGGATACTTATCAGTGAAATTTCGCGAAACTCGACTTTTCAATACAAAGTGTCTTCTTGCATTTTTTGCAACCCCAACGACCTCTTGTATGGCATATTACACAACGAACACGTGTCGATAGCTTTTCAAGGACATGGGCACGTCCATTCAACTGAAGAGCTTGAATATTAGATGATGAAGGGCGAGTAGAAAGCCTTTGTTGCGGTGATAATTTGAGATAATATCTCGCAATACTGCAACGAAAAAATAATTGGTCCATTGGATCTTCTTCGGTCATCACATGCAATCGCCAAGCATTCGACAAGGTCATGTCTATTAGATATATGAAAAGAACCCACCACCATTTTCAGGGTTTTGTTAAAAAAATTTACAAAACCCTACTAAAATTGCGCCTGTCTGTCCGCCCATTCATCCGTCCGTGTGTCACAGTACTTTTTCTGGTGAACCGTATAAGCTACAAACATTGAGTCTTGCATACAGGTGAACAGTGGTGCCCTCTTTAAATTTTCACAACGGAAAAATTCGGAGGGTTCCTAAGGGGAAAAATAATTTCGTCGAAGGTAGTCAAATGAAAGTTCTTGATAAAAACTTTTCAAAACAGGTCTTAAACTGAAATTTTTGGTTTCGAGGGGTGCACATGGCGATCAAATACACAAACAATTTGTGTCCCCCCTCGCAATTGGACACCTGTAAAATCTGAAAAATATTATGGGAGTAGGTCTTTATGAGTATAACAACAACAAATACGTTAGAAGACGAAATCCACTTAACTTTGTTAATAACAGTATGATCTTGTAAATTCACATTTTTTCCCAATAAAATCGTACGGATACCCTCAAATTTAACGAAATTCGATGTATGAGTAGTTTTAAAAAACCGTGCAAGTTTGATGAAAATCAAATCATATTCACGGAAGTTATAGCCGTTTGAAGTCTCCCGAATTACAACAATAGCACACAATTTGGGAACTTTATGGACTCTCAATCGAATCAGACACTGCAGCTTTGATTTATGTTCTTAACATTTCCAGGTAAGATCAACAACATAAATATTTTTGGGAATTCAGTATATGAGTGATTTTTGTTACTTTGCAACACAATGGCGACCGTTAAAAACGAAGAAATAATCGATTTTCTTTTAAATGTGCACATCTTTTCGACGTGGTTATTGACTTTATTCGTTGTTGGTGACTGTATATCGTAAGTTGAGTACCAAAACCTTCTGATATGAGCGAAGGTCTGTCTACCTAACTTGTTTTTCTATGAATATCAATTCTTTACAAAAAAATTTGATTTATCTAATTAATCTACCTATTCCATACCTTTATTGTAATTCTAGAACAAAGGCGGAGTATTCATATCCACCTTCACCTTTTGTTCAGTACACCATCATTTTTCTGGACCTACAGACTCATAAGGATCATAATTGGTGGTCACAGTACAAATACCATTGTTTTTCCAACGTACAAGAAGGAGAATATCTTGTCAAATCTGTAATCAAAATTGGCTCTTGGTTTTTTATTCCTATTTTTTGTACTGAACAGTGGACATTTTTGGTGCGATTGTCATGAATTGTTCCACTGACATGGTGTCTTAACTGAACTGGATCATTTAACAGGCTGTAACTTGTGAAAAAGATATCAAAGAATACTTTGATGCTTGCAGGACTAGTATGTAACTTGTTTAGTAATAATTTCTTATCCAAAGGTACAGTTCCAGGTATCATAGAATTACCACAGTACATATCAAAGGTATAATGATAACCTGTGGTACATGTGGCTACTCAATTCTTATAACCAAATCTTACAGGTTAAACTTTAATGAACTGCTTCGATGCATGATGGCCGTAGTAATTTATCATACTTTCATCAATAGAAATATTCTTGTGCAAAACTCTGCATTAATTGTATTTTTCTCAGCTGTTCTTTTAGGCTACATATTTGTAATACCCGATCATCCGTTCGTTTTTTATAACTGGAAGAATAACTGGGGGCAGCAATAGATGTAGAATCTTCTTGTTGGCCTCGTCTACTAGAATTACAACGAGCTCTATTGGCAGCTAGCGCTTCTTCGTCACTACTATTGGAGTCTAAGAGGTAACCAACAGCATGTACAAAAACTTCTATATTACCTGGAACATCATTTGGCTAAGTGTGAAGTGGTACATCATCATCCCCTTCTTCATCAGGCAGAACGCTAGGATCTGGTGGAATAATATTCAAGTCATACTCCAAGCCCCCAATGAATTTCTTTCGCGATGGTTTTTGCTTCTTTGAAGCCTTAAAAACATCGTTGCCAAGGAAGAAATGTTTTTGATTCATAACGATAACCTGAAAATATGAACAAGTTTTAGTACACAAGCCACTGTACCAAAAATGGCACCCTAATGTTTCTGAAGCTTCAGATTGTTTTTTATGTAAAGTTAGATCATAAAAGTAACTTTAATCGAAACAATATTTATATGTTATTTCTTACAAAAACTGTATAATACAGAACTTATCCTCTAACCATGTAATAAAAAACATTAATCCTCCACTAACCTATTCACTCTATCCAATAATAACTTTTATATGATGGCAAACGGTAGTTTTCATGTTTTTTTGGCTTTACCAATAATTCATGGTGTTAGCTTCTCTGTACCTGTCATATTTGTAGCGAATAATATAGTCAAACGTTCTTTACTATGCTTTTCTTCATGGCATTTACCATTTTTGAACGTTAGGGTTTTGTCGAGAAGACATTTAAAGAAAAGTGCAGTTTTGTTGCATTAAAAATATTGTCTAGTGCGTAGCCACATGAAAATTTTTTCAAATCACCTTTCCACTCGCTGCATACTTCATTGTAAACACTGGCGCTTTCCCCACAAATGTTTTTGAGAATATGATCTTGTCTTCGTTTAAATTTTTCTAACCAGCCATTACTTGCACTGAAATCTAGCATCCCAATTGACTTAGCGTTAGCCTCTGCTTTTTCTTGGAGCAGTGGTCAACTTACGCTAGTATTGTTGCTCTGGCACTGTTAAATACACTTGAGTAAGCACTTTTCCATATTAGGAAATTCGGCTGCTCTTTTTCTTTTACTAAGTAAATTTTAGTCATTTTTTATTTTGCACATTATTTCACTTTCAGTGACATCTTTCTTTCTTTTACACGTTTTCACAGCCTCTATAACTTTTAATTCTTCAGACAGGCTTCAACTTTTTAATTTTCATTTCTCGGCACCCATCTTCTAATTGCACCCATTACTCACATTTCGACTTTTTGTTTAATAGGAATTCACAGCTCAAAAGCTACACCACTAATAAACACATAAAACATATGCACAATCTGTGTAGACGCGTCAGGGTCATTTGTTTTCTGGAATAGAAAATCTCACCATGGAAGAATGTTCCTGCATAGAACAATTAAGACAATATAAGTATTAAAACTCAGTAACGGGTTAATTTTTTTTTTTGAGTTACAGAGGCGGTATATGCGTAAATAATTCGATATATCGAGGTAATAAAATCAAATATTGTTTTCTTCGAGATATAGAGGTTGAACTCATTTTTTCAAGTTATAGAGGGAAATTTTATGCTCAGGCACACCTTGGTTGTAAGTATTTAATGTTTCGACGAATAGAGGTAACGGAGGTTTTATGCTTTGAAAGGAAGGGAATGACAATTTGCTTCGAGTTATAAAGGTTTTCGACATATCGAGGTTCGGGTAATGGAGGTTCAACTTATCAGAGTTCGACTTATCAAGGTTCCACTGTATATACATACATATATTCAAGTATATATATATATATATATATATATATATATATATATATATATATATATATATATATATATATATATATATATATATAAATATATATTATATATATATATATATATATATATATATATATATATATATATATATATATATATATATATATATATATATATTATATATATATATATATATATATATATATATATATATATATATATATATATATATATATATATATATATATATATATATATATATACTTGCATATATGCACTCATTTTTTTTTTTTTTTGACTTAATTGTGTTATTCTATCATTTTCAACTCATTTCGCTTTCACAACACCACGATGGAGCATATGATTATATCTTACTTTGTTTTGCGAAAACCAAATTCGTCTTTACATATTTGGCTTCATAGTTGCATCAATTTTCCACCATTGGTTTCGTATTTATAAACGTTTTTGAAAATCATTGAATAAATACCGAATTAAATCCGTTATCTAAAATTAATTGAATCTGTATACATAAGTTATTAAGAAAGAAACCACCACTCCTAATATGTGAACTGAATCAAATCAACTGTTATACCAGCAGTCTACAGTTGGTGTGCGCCTTTAATAATCACAGGCACATTTATCTTTTCACTAAGCTTTCGCGCAGCACGTATCAAAATCGTCATTGTTGATAATCGCCTAAGGAATGTGGGCTGAAAAAAGATTGTAGTCTGCGGTATTTCCAGATTTAACCGTTGGCAGTGCAAGCATTTAGTATAGTAAATAAAATTAGATACAAAAAATGAGTTGCCATTTTGATTGCTCACGATACAAAATTCTGGCTACAAACTGTGTTTGGAAATATAATTATTTGTCTGCCAATTGTAAACTGTTGTTTATCAAATGACTAGGATGATGTTAATAATATCGTTAAATATTTGTTCATTTAAACTACAGAAAAAAATTGTAGCGACCTGACAGCTGAGCTGTTGAGAAATATTTTCTCTCCTTCTTTGACCGCCAGCAAAGACGCATCTTGCTATTTACTAACGTGATTTCGTCGCAACATTAAATTTTGAACGTTAGGAAACATTAAAAATAGATACCAGGCCAGACAATATAACAGACACGCCAAAAACCCATAAAAACATCTCACATCGCCTCACTCCGTGATGTTCGGCATCCGCAAATTTGTGGGTCGAATAATCGCGAATTATTAAATTTCTGGCATTCTACAAATTAGAATAGGAGTTTTGGTTCGAACAATGGAAGCCACATTCCGCACGCATGGCATCACACAGGATGAAACCAAGGTTAAAGTACGTAATCCAATATGCGGAGTCAGAAATTTTGCCACATATCAATGTCAATCAATCCGCCACTGGAAGACAAATTGATGTTGTAAAGCAGTGAAAATTAAAAGCTTTTGCAGAGTTCTGTGACCCGAAGATGAGATGCCTATTCTAAGGTCAAAACTTAAGTAAAAGGAAACCCTAACATTACCTGCAACATCTGCAAAACACAGAGGGAAGAGCAAGTGTCGAATGTTATGTGACGATCGTTTCTTTTAAAGTAGCTGCCCGAAAACATTCGGGCCGTATTAGTAATTTCCAGCAAGCCTGATATTGGCAAGCTGGTGAAGATGGCGGACCTGATGATTGAATCGCAGCAACCACCCGCCATTGCATCGATGCATAAACAAGAAAGCAGAAGTAAATGTTTGGATCAATTATTGAACCACATTGATTGGCTGTCAGGATGTGCGATCGATTAGGATCAAAATCTTAGAATAGGAAACAATGCTTCAATTCGAAAAAAATGGGAATTATGTTTTTTCGGCAACCGTTTTGGGAGTTGTGCCCTTAATTGCCGGCCACCGTGTCACTGAAAAAAATAAAGTGGATTTGAGTTCATAAAACTAGGAACGATAAACAAGTTGGACAACAACAAACTAGCCGACTTCTAGTTTTCAACCAAAAAAAAACACATTGTCTTTTCTTGTAGATTCTGGTGCGGATCTTTAAGTTCTTCTGGGGAACAAAGAACAAAAGGCATCAACGTAGTTCAATCTATAAACCACCAACAACACAATAATTAAAACCTGCGGATATAAGATCTTCACACTTGACCTAGGTTTATGATGTCTATTTGCATGGAAAATCGTCGCAAATTATTGGCGTTCACCTATTGAAACATTTTAAGCATCATAGTGGATATTCATAGAAGGAAAATAGTTTTTAAAGAAACTAACTTATCGTGTGTCGCAAAGCTCGATAACGCCAAAATTACTAGCATAACGACCCTTAAATTAAGCCAACCATACCATGACCTACTTAGAAAATTTGTTGACATCACAGTTCCAGCACCCACCCACGAGTTGCTAAAAAAGTGAGACGTTTAACTCCTGAAAAGCTTCATGAAGCGAAATCCAAAATCTAATACATGCTTCAGTTAGACCGTCCAGCAGCCCATGGGTAAGTACATTACATCTGGTGCGATAAAAGACCAACCAATGAAGACCTCGTGATAATTATCGTCGCTTGAACTCCATTGCCATCCTTGACAAATATTGTTCATGAAGGGTGGTCCAACCAAAACGCACGACGTTATTTGTAAATAAAACAAAAAGTAATCAGAGTATCACAACATTTTTTTATTATAATAGAAGGATCCATGATAATTATATTTGAAACAAAATATTGCCCAAATGCTCGCCATGGATACGGTGACATACTTTTATCCGATGGTCCATATTTTCAATGACTCTGAGACATAATTGAGGTTCAATGTCGTTAATGTGCTGAGTTATCTCACCCTTTAGCTCTTGAATTGTTCTTGGCTTATTGACGTACTCGTACACTTTTTTTTAAACATGATCGTGGCAGCCAATTAACATTGCCACAACGTGAGATAATACGCCCATTGAATTTCTCGTGTGAAAAAGCCATTGTTTCGTGGGCTGTGTGGCAAGTGGCACCATCCTGCTGGAACCACATATAGTCCAGGTCAATAACCTCAATTTCTGGCCACAAGAAGTCTTTTATCATCTCGCAATAGCGAACACCATTTACGGTAAATGCTTGGCCATCCTTGTTTTCGAAGAAGTACGGCCCAATGACTTCGTGAGCCCATAAATTGCGCCAAACAGTCACTTTTTGTAGAAGCATCACCTTTTCAACAATTACATGTAAATTTTCATCTGCCTAAATGCGGTTAACGAATCGACTGAGGTAAAAGTGTGCCTCGTCGCTGAAGATGATTTTCTTTGTAAAGTCACCACTCCCTTATGTCTGTTCAACCAACCATTCGGCGCATTGTCAACGTTTGAAACTGTTAGTAGACTTCAGTTCTTAAATCAGTTGAACCTTGTAAGCATGTGTATTCAAACGTTTATTCAAAATTCGTATCAGTGATGTTCGTGAGATGTTCAATTGTAAGGCACAACGACAAATCGAGGTTGACGGCTCTTCTTTCGCACTATCCCGAACAACAGCAATGTTTTCCGCAGAACGAACTGGGTGAGCATGCACAGGTGATTTCACATTTCTTACAGACCCAGTTTACTGAAATTTGCGCACAGTTGTCCCGATTGTGGACACATTTGGTCGATTATGCTGTCCCAAAATATCACGAAGTCCACGAAATGCCTTTTGATTTGAACATCCATTTTTGTAAAAGCCTTCAACAACCTTAACGCACTGCCCAGTTGTGTACCTCTCCCTCTCCATGGTTAAATTTTTCAAACACTGAAACAAAGAAATGTCAAATAAATTTGAGCAAAAAACTTGACGTTAAACTATGACTCACAATTAATATCGCGCATTATGGTTGGACCACCCTTTTAAGTGACTTCAAGCATAAACCAAGACATTGTAAGGTGGTTTCGATTGTACATTTGACAAAAGCATACCATCAAGTTCTAGCTGCATCGGAGGATATCCCGAAGACAACTGTCATAGCTCTCTTTGAATTCGTTGAGTTCAAAGTAATGACATTCGTGATCTGGAACACTGCCCAAGTTTTCCAGCGGTATATAGACCACGTTCTTTGAGATTGGACTATTACTACACTTACATTGACGATATTTGAATAGCATATACAATAAATCATACGACGAGCACCGTAAGCATTGGCAACTAATTTTTGAACTACTTTGTGACTATGGCTTGCCAATCAACGTTGCAAAATGCATTTCTGAGACACCACTAGCCAAATGTCTCCGATATTTAGTCAGCAAACGAAGCATCATACCTCTACCTGCAAGAGTACAAACCATTTTGGATATAGAAAACGATCAACAATAGCGGGATAGCAACGATTCCTGGAAACATTATGCTTCTATAAGAAATCTTTGCAAAATGATGCACAAATTAAAGCACCTCTCCATGAAGACCTCGTTGCTGCCAGAAGAAAGTACAAGCAACAAATGGTTTGGAGCTCTCAAAAAAAAGCTGCTTTCTGGAAATGTAAGCAGCAAATTGCCAATGCGGCATTATTACGACATTCTCTCAAGAACGCACTCCTGGCTATTGAATTAGGTGCATCTGATTTTGAAATGGGCGTGGTCTTTTAACAGTTTGACAACAATATTTGAGAACTATTTGGGTTTTTCTCACGGAAGTTCACCAGTACTCAACGGAAAGATAGCACATATAATCAGGAGCTGCAGGCAATCCACAGTGCTATCAAATCCTTCCATCAAATGATTGAAGAACGTTCACTGATTATAAAAACCGACCACAGGCCGATAAAGTTTGCCTTCCGCAAGAAAGCTGACAAAGCAAACCGGAGACAGTTGCCACAATTGGATTTCATTGGATGATTTTCCAGCAATATTTTTTGTATCGCTGGTGATAGAAATGTAACGGCAAGTGCTTTCTCCCGAATCAGTGCAGTCACATTACCAGTTGCTGTGACTTCTGTGGAACAACATCTGGCTCAGACACATGATGAGGGAATTCATCGGCTTCTCCATTTGGAAATGGCCCTAATTTTGAGAAAACTGCAAGTTGATGGTAACGATACCACCTTATACGATGATGTATCCGAAATTCAACCGTACATTTCCAAAGTATTAAGGAAGAAAATCATTGAAACATTCCTTCGATTATCACAAACGAAAAATTGATTTGTTGAAAGTTTGTTTGGCCTAGCGGGTCAAAAGGTATTCTTGAATGGGGGCGTACATGTTTTTCGTATCAACGTGGCAAAGTTGGAAAATATGCAAAACCTCCACATAGACATATTGAGATGCTTGATTCTAGATTTAGCCACGTCTATATTGACATCATTGGACCCTTAACACAATCCAGGGGATTCTTGTACGTCTTGACTATCATCAATAAATTGACGCAATGGCCCGAGGTGGCCCCAATATGAACAAAAAAAATAGAGGCTATAGCTACTGAATTCCACACTAACAGAGTAGCGCAATTTGGAGGTCTTTAATATCGTATCAAGGATCTCAATTTGAGACTGAGATCTTCCAAACGCTTACCCACCTAGTAGGGCCAAGAAGATTTGAGCCACCACCTACCACCTTATGGCTAATGGAATTATTGAGTGGTAGCATCGATCATTGAAAGCTGCCATCATATGCCAAAATAACCAAAATTGGGCTGAGATTCTCCCAACCGTGTCACTCGGCCCTTGCACAAGTGTGAAGGAGGATATTGGTGCAACTACCGCAGGGTTGGTATATGGCACATTACTTCGAATCCCTGGAGAATTCATCTTCAATGAAGATGTACCTCCAGTTCCGAAACTATTTGCTCAAAACTTCCGCGAACATATGAAGCTGTGAAATACCAATAACTTGCCACAATAAAAGGGAAACATTCGTCCACAAAGACTTCTCAACTTATTCGGACGTATTTGTTCGTGTCGACTGAGTGATAAAGCCATCAGAACCACCATATGAAGGACCAGTTAACATTTTAAATGAATTCCTGATAACATTTTTAACCTGGATATCCATGTGAAAGCAACAAACTTTAAAATCGTATGACTTAAACCAGCGTATTTCGAGTGTTCATCTGAACTAGTTGACAACTCCGGGTCCATTCCACGATCACAACTAAGCGTTACCCCGAGGATATACCAGGGCACAAATCGAAAGCTGCTGTTGCAAAAAGGTTCGATTTACCGTTTATGTGATGCTTACATAGTTTCCAAATCAACCGTCAAAACTATTCAGGGAAAAATGTAGTGGCATGATAGCTGAGCTGTTGAGAAATGTTTTCTCTTTTCCTTCAACTGCCATCAAACATGTATCTTGTTATTTACTTATGCGCAATATTTTTGTTGGTAAAACCCCTGTTAATAAGTTCGAAGTCTTTAACTCATACGAGTTTTGCATAGTGAACACGCTCTAGGGGAGTCTGATGGCCTCCCTTTTCAGACAGATGAGATAGTATTGTTCCCAATCAATCTTTTAGGCAAGTCCGTAAGAATAAGAATTGATGTGAAAATCAAAATATTTTAACAAAGCAATAGACATGGAAATTATACTTGTATCTTTTTGATATAAAGGGTATCTTTTAGATTCCCTGATCGGTCCACTTTATAGGCCAATAGGATAATTGCTCCATATGACTGCAAAAAAATGATGGTTGCAATGGTACAGTCAACAGTAAATGGTACAGAGACATGATTACTAACTTTTTGGTAACTCAATTACAAGGCACTAATGTTACTGACATGTGGTTTCAGCGCGCGATGCTATCAATTTACTGAAAGACACATTTGACCAACGATTAATTTCACGAAATGGCCCTGTTCACGAGCTACCTTGTTCATGTGATTTGACACCTGAGATTACTTTCTAAAGACAAACGCCTGGGCCAACAAAATAGAACCAGTTCACCACCATTGGAAACCAATATTTGACGCTTTGTTGCCAAAATACAGCCTAATTTACTGCGGAGGGTTTGTGTGTTGTTTAAATTTTCAGATTACGCCACATATGCACTAGCCAGAGCGGCCACATGCCTGTAATTATCTTTAGATATTAACGACAAAGAAATACTTTTCATATAAAGCTAATTTTATGGATATTAAAAACATTTCAATTAAAAGCTCCTAACCTCTGAAAAAAGCCCCCGTGAGATATCAGGACTTGTAGAAATATTTAAAAACAAGTTGGCTGAACAGAAATACGCTACTGTCAAAGGGGCTTGCACTCAACTATGTTATGGTTACTGTTTTCATTGCAGTCACGAACATTGCCACATAGCAGAAGGACTCCTTATCCTGGGTGGCATACGGAGGCCGGATAACCTTCAGTCGTACAATAGGGTATGCCCAACCTCCCCTCTGCCTGCAGCCGGGTCCTCAAAAGCCATACTATCTAGGAGATAGGTCCCCAGCAGCACGTATCGCGTCAGTGAATCTTCCCTTGATGAGTTTCTCTAGCACTTTCCCAGCCGTGTCTAGCATGTATAACGAGCGGTATGCAGAGGGCGATTCCCCTTCATCTTGCTGATCAGTACAAGCCTTGCTACCTTCCATCCCGTAGGCATGGGACATTAAAGAAAAGAGTGTAGAAAGGAGGCACACTCTATTCTTTGCAAATATGCTAGTCCAAGTCTTGGGTATGTCTTGGCATCAGGGAAATTTCGGGTTTTCCTGGAAGACCTAGCCATGGCAAAATCAGAACTTTGATGACCTGCATCCTACAGCTAAACCTAGTTCAACCACCCAAAACCTGCATGAGCAGTTTGCGAGCGACACGAATGCCGATTTTTTGCTGTTGAGTGAGCAGCACCTTGATGAAAGTTCTGCATCGTGGTATCCTGATGAAACTGGTGGATAGGGAGATGATTTTGTATGGGTTTGGTGCTCAGGGACCACCATCTTCAGTATGTACCTAATGCTGAACAAACTGATATAATTCCAAGCCAAGCCTAATGCTTTCGACGACACTGTCTCGAACGCAGACGGCAACATCTCGTTTGGGAAGACTTCAACGCCAAAATAATCGAATGGGGTATTCTTCAAACAGATCCGCGGGTAAAACAAATCCTGGAAATGGTGCTTGTTATACTAAACACCAGAAAACTGCGAATTCCGACGTATTTGCTGCGAAGAAACTATACCAGACATGACATTTGCCTCGGAGTCCTTAGTACGGAGGATACACTATTGGAGAGTATTAGAGGACTACTGCTTGAGATCAGTGATGTTGTTCCCCAATGTCCGTGCTCTCGACTATCTATAATTGGATGAAACATTAGAAGGATGAACATCGAGAGGCTCATCGATGTGCTCATGGCAGGTTTCAAGGTGATTTGCTGGGGACAAAAGAACTGATGGCTCAAGACATGGTAAACTCAACTATGAGCATCACCACGGCTGCTTGTAAAGCTTATATGCCCCGTCGGAAACTCCGACACGGTAGACCCCCAGTGTTCTGGTGGTCGACCAAAATTACTGAAAAGCAAAAGGAGTATCACAAGCTTTGTCGTGAGGCTCAAAGGACATGGAACCATGACGAGGCATGCAATCAGGTAGCAGAATATGAGTCGGCCAGGAAATTCCCTCATACATTGATTAACAACAGCACGCCTCCCTGCTGGCATGATTTAGTTGGCAATGTGAACAAGGATCCGTGGGGCCGTGGCTAGAAACTAGTTATTCGGAAGCTTGGTGCCCTTCAGACGACTTGCATAGATGATGCAGAAAATATGGATGAAATAGTTCAGGCACTCTTCCCCGCCCATCCTTTCGGCTGTCCACGGTGAAGCAGCAATTGTGTGTCCACTCTTCACTCAGCCGGAACTAGAAGAGGTAGTCTTTTCACAGAAAGCGAGTAGTGCTTCAGATCCAGGTAGAGTTCCAGCTGGGGGGTTGCAACTTGTCTATCACCATTGTACAGATTTGCTGCTCAACACATTCAATGCTTACCCACAGGACAGGGTTTTGTGGTACGATGGAAGATGTCGAGGCTTGTGCTGATTAGTAAAGAGAAGGCAAATCCCGGATCGCCGTCTGCATACCACCCGTTATGCATGCGAGACACTGTTGGGAAAATGCTAGGGAAACTTATCAAGGCAAGACTCACTGACGTGATTCGTGCTGCTGGGAACCTATCTCCTCGGCAATACGTTGAAAATAAGGAAAACTTACACAAATTTCCAACTACTGATCAATATATTCAAGTACTTTTCGAACATTCTGAAATTTTCATCGTTTGTTGATCTTTGTACTCAAAGCTAATCTTATGATTTTATTCTAGAATATGTAAAATTGTTGAATCAAACTATTTTCAATAAAGTTTAGCTAATTTCAACCTCTGAGGTATTTGTTGTTGTATCTCGTAGAGAGCTGCCCATATGAGTTCTTTCGGTTGACAGGTATTCTATCGCGAGGGGAGCATGCATATTTTTTCTTCCACTTCCCCTCCACCTCGTTTTCGATATTGAAGGTTTATCAAAAGATTAAAAGATCTTATCTAGACCTTTCATTTGGTAATCTACTCGACTATGTTCGGTAAAAGAAAATTTAAAGTATCACGTCCTTATATGCGGGACCTCTTGAAATCCTTTGAAAATTTTTTTTGTTGAGTGTTAAGTTGCTCACAAGATTTGATGACTTTACTTCTCTAGCTCCTGAGGAAACTTGCTATGACGCACTGATGGACAGATAGGCAGGTACCGTTTTCAAAAGGGTATTGTAAAAAATTGCTTTGGCAAAACACTTAAGACTCCTGGCTTACGATTAGCAAGATATCGCAAGAACAACTAAATTTCAGCAGTTTCAAAACGTTGAAAATTTTTAAAGATCTGCTTTTGTTAAAAATACGTAAATAGGGAATTCACATACATTTTTGTCATGATCTACGAAAAGAATATTGAAAAAGGAAAAACTTTTTTAATTTTACGTAGTTTGTTACTCATATTTTTCGAAATCGATTTTCGACCGTTATCGTTCGGTCTCCTTCAGCGATATATATACGTAACCGCTGAAGGAGACCGAACAATAACGGTCGAAAATCGATTTTGAGAAATATAAAGCTACGCAAAATTAAAAAGAAGGATTTTCTTTTTTTTTTTAAGAAATATTATACGAAAATGAAGTCTGTTACAAACAACAATATTGATAAAGATCCACTTAACACAAGACTTTGACTAACGTAAGTGAAATATAAGTATTTGAGTGACAGTACCCTAAAAGTAAAAAGAGGTATGTGAAATTGCTAAAAATCATAAATTCTTTTATAGTATAGGCACCTCAAAACTGATATATGCATGTTTTTACCAAAGCACTGCATGAATACACTTCATGTGTCAAAGTAGTCTCCTTATTTTTCAACAAGAATAAAGAACCTCAAAGAACTCCAACAAACATCATGATTTGCGTCGACTGCTCATCAGTCTAATGTTGCCAAGTGCATAATTTAACAAAAAATGTCACACATACCTTCTATTTTTTGAATCGTTAAAATCCTATTAAGCAAGTCTTACGAAAGCCTACAAACTAGAAAATCGAGAAGGGAAAAAATATAAATTTTACTTTGTGGGTCTGTTCACTGTAGGAAGAGTTTTCCATGAATACTCATTTCGTATACAAAGTATGATCCACTCTGAGAAAATTCAGGAGATCGTAGAAGTGAAAAAAAGGTAGTGGCAAAGGTATACCGGAAGTGGCACACTGAAGTAGATGGTAAATACAAAGGAAATGTGGTGTATGCATATAAGCCACGCACAAGTAACTTTTTCGTTTTCCGCTCGAAATCAGCAGAAGGAAGTTTTGCGAGTATTACATTCTAAGCAGCAATGATAGAACACAATTTCTTTACAATGAAAAAATATACTGTGAGGGATATCTGAAGTTTTCACGTTAACTTTTCTATAATCAAAGCCTAAATACTTTTGCTTAACTCCCCTGAATGAATGAAACCTACTACTGAAAGTTTACAACATTGTTGTGAACAAAAGAAGTGAAAAACAGATATAGGATCATCGTAGATATACTTCAACCTGCTTTCCTTTCGTATCGAATTGTATTTTCAAGTTGGGTAGTTTAATCGACATTCCATCCTTGCCTAAGTCACATATCACACGTACTTCACATCTGTAGCAAACTTTCTCTTCACTTCTTTTGAAAGCGAAATGATGATGAACTGTGACGTGCAGACTCCTAGCGAATTCATTCCAAAGTACATTAACACGACTTCCAGCAAACAGCATCGCATATCCTTTGGCATCTGAGCGGAAACGGAGGACTCGAGATCAGGTGGGAACACAAGAACTAAATAAATTTCCATATATGTATTGAAGGTGTGCATGCACAAGTCACTTTTAACTTGGGTGTTAATGGAATGCTATATCGCGAATGTGATATATTCTATCGATGACAGTTTCGTAAGTGTCATAAAAACATGCAGTAATTAGAGGAGAATAATTAATAAATGGGGACAAAGTTCACATGAAGCTAAGATATGGTGATAGATTCCGCCGTTTACGTTTAAGTGATTCATTAAACTGTATGCATGTCGTTCAGTGGTGTGTTAATGGTATCTTCGGAATGTATAATCTAATTGTACTGCACTAGAAGTAAGAGGACCTCTAGTTGAATTCATAATAATTTGAAATTGCCACTCGTATTTAAGGTTTCATAAGATATATCAAGATTATGTTTTATTGTTAATTTTTTCTTTGGCCTGAAGTTGCTACATCTACTTGTATTTGCAGCGTTTTTTATATGATCTTAATATGCATGTAAAAGACGGCACCGGTAGTCTGCTGCATCAGTGATTAGTGCTACGCTGGATATGGCCTTGTCTGGGAAAGCGTAAGTGCGCTGGCAAGCTGGCTTTGCAGAGTCATGGAGCAGCTTCTTTTCTCACAGTACAAGGGCCTACTACAAACTATTTTCACACTTACAAATTTCAGGGTGACCAAAGTCAAACCAATGAAAAGGTGTCAATGGCCGAAGTAGCCAACCGAAATGGATGACAAGGAAACGCGACGAAGAATAACCGGTTGACCATGTGCGTAACGTGAGGTGATTTCGTCCTTGCCGGGGGTGGTCAAACCCCACAAATAAGAGTGGGGCATCCAGGTGGTGGCGGTGACCTTCCGCATCCCTCCCAACCAGATCAGAAATCCAAAAACAAATTGATGCTTTGGCGGAAGCTCCTGAAACAAAAACAAGTTGGGTAGACAAACCTACGCTCATGTCAGAAGGGTTTTGTATCCAACATTCTCTGAAATACTGTCACCAGCAACAAATAAAGTCAAGAAATATGTCAAAGAGATGTGCGCATTTAAAGGAAAATTCATTGTTTCTCCACTTTTAGCGGCCACCATTTTGTTCCAAACCAACAAAAATCACTCAAATCATGAGTTCCAAAAAATATGTGTTGTTATTAATCTTATCTGGAAATTTTAACAAGTTCAAATCAAAATTGCAGTGTCTGATCCGATGAGAAGCCCATAAAATACCAAAACCGTGTGTTATAGTTGTTGTGATTGCAGAAATTTCAAATGGCTATAACTTCCGCGAATATGATTCGATTTTCATAAAACTTGCTGAGTGTTAAGCTCTTATGTGTAACTATTTAAATATCAAATTTTGTTGAGTTTAAGGGTACCTATACGATTTTATCGGGGAAAATGTGAAATTCGAAGATCATACTATTATTAACAAAGTTGAGTGAATTTCGACTTTTAAGGTATTTTTTGTTGTTGTTATCATCAACTTCTACCCCTATGATTTTTTTCAGATTTTTTGGATCACAGCTGTCCAATCGCGAGGAGGTTTTGAAAAGTTCTTATTAAGACCTTTCATATGATACCGATATCGACCACCTTTTTGTCGGGGGGGACCACGCTCCTATATGGGGAGACCCCCCCTTAAATACCTCATATAATTTTTTTTGTAATTGAACTTTCAAAAGAACACCATTTTACATCTACCTGTCAAATCTGGTGTTTCTAGTTTTAGTACTTTGGGAAAAAAAACTGCTGTGACACACGGACGGACGGACAGACTGACACACAGTTCGCGATTTTAGCAGGGTTTTGTGAAATTATTTTACAAAATCCTAAATAAGGGCAGACCTCACCCGATGATTAGCTCATGAGCGGAAGGGCGAGCTAACGAGTTCGGGGTACTAACGGGAATACAGAATCTTCGGTTCTTTCAACTACACATTTTTACTCCATTCAACTCATTACCTAAACGTTAATTGAGTTAAAGATCCAACTTTCACTCGTATTTGATAATCACTCAAATATTGTCAGAAGAAAATAAGTGCGGAATATAAAGGATTTGAGAGGCATAGATTCAAAAGGAAAGTTTATCGAAACTACTTAAACCAGTAAAAAAAATCCACATATAGAAAGAACCAAGATATCAAGCTAGAGCTATCTTATTGATTTGAGGTGCACATAGATTTCTCTTTTATCGTTTATACTAATTATTTTCTATTATTACCATCCATGTCTACTAAATATATTTTATCATATGCCTTTTTTTCATAACAGTTAACAGTATTGAAAAAAATTTTAACATGCATAATTTCACGCCAGCGACAACCTATTTTTTAGATCTTTGTAAAAAACAATTTGCAAAGATCTACTAGCTTCGCAACTTGTCTTTCGAACCGTACATCGATCTATCCATGCGTCACAGCAAGTTTCCTCAGAAACTATAGAAGTTAGAATGCTCAAACTTTGTGGGAAGGTCAGATGTGATGGTCTCTCGAAAGTTTATGTCTTACCAAAAATTTAAATTTTTGCTAAGGGGTCCCCCTTATAACGAAGTAGCCCTTAAAAAAGTTTTTTAATCAAGGGTAGTCAAATGGGGTAATAAATGAAAGATCTTGATTGGAACTTTTAAACCTGAAAGACAAAGAGTCATTTTATGCATCAGAGGGTCCATGGGGAGGCAAAATTTACCAAAACTTTTGTCACCCTCTTTGAACCAAAAAATCTAAAAATAATCACAAAGGTGGATTTTTATATGTCTACAAACGACACTAAAACAATTCTGGGTGATTACAACGCTAATGTTGGCAATGAGCTATCTGATTGGAGAACGACTCGAGGGGATAGCCTCCACGATGAAACCAATGACAAGGGCCAGCGCTGGATTGACTCTGCGTGTAGTAGAAATCTAATCCTACGTCCGACTTGCTTCCCACATCGACGCATTTATAATATTACCTGGGTATTACTTGATGGCCACCCAAAACTAAATTGACCATGTTCTGATCCAACAACGTTGGGCCTTGAGCATATTTGACGTCTGTACATATCAAGGAGCCAATTCTAATTCAGATCATTAATAGAACAAATTAGCCTATCGACACCGTTTGTCAGTGGCGTCTTCGGCAAAGATCATCCAGCTCTAAAAATTTGACATCGAAAAGCTCAAAACGGCGTCTGTGCCCAAAAATTTCACGGAGCCCCTCGACAGCCAGCTGACTCCAGCCCTATCGCTAAAGGCAAACAACGAGCTCTGGATGAAAGTGAAAGCAACTATTAAGGCCGTGGCAGAACAGACGATCGGACATCAAGCTCAGTGCAAGAGATATGATTGGTTTAATGATGAGTGCCCATTGCATTAGATAAAAAGAATCAGGTATACTACGAATATGTAGGTAGGAAAACCAGGATGAAAAAAAGAGTAGCGAAAATAATAATAAGAACTAAGAAAAGAAAATATTATGACGGCCAATTGGGAAGTACCGATGTAAGTTTAGCAAGCAGCAACACAGGATAAGCATACAATGTAGTGAAAAAAATCTGAAATGTGGTTATCAGCCCAAAATCAGATTCTGGTGTGATGACACCGATAATAACATCACTGATGAAACCATACAATAATTGAATATGTATAGCGTTTGAACAAATGATACTCATGTAAATTTAAAACAGGAAACATTTCCCAGGCAGCCATATTATCTCTAACCTATTCCCATTGCATACTATTATATTTATTCTTTATTATTTTATCCCAACTTTACAAACATCCTTAAATGAACTTGCAATTTCTCTAACAAATCATCGCATTTGGTTTCTATTTCGTTGCAATCGAGACATAGAAATCAAAGTAGTGTAAGAATTGTACATTATTTAAGGAGCAATTAACTTGAAATCCTTCAAGTGCACTTCTCTACTCCTTCTACTGCATTGTTAGTATAAAAGAGCGACAACTTTGTGGAAATGTGTTGTGTTTGTTCGATTTTCCAATCTCGACTCTGAAACGGTCATTAGCTGGTAAAATCGTTCTTCCGGAACTCAATAAGAATAGAGTGCTTTCTATAATAATGGGAAGTTGTGTATTGCCATCGAATGAATGGCAAAATCAATTTTCAAGATTGAAAGAGTTTTACCTCAAAAGCAAATCAACTAGTTTGATGTAGAATTTAATTACATATGATTATTTCTTCTACGTTTCTTGAAAAAGATAAATTTTAGAAAGAACCCGAAAAAAGTTGAATATTGAAAAATATAATAGTAATTATAATGTTGACAGCAAAAGTGTGATATTTTTCCAAATATGGAAATGGAAATAAGTTAAGTAGACAATACTACGCTCCTGTTAGAAGGAATGTGTACTCAACCAACGGTATGTAGGTACCAATAACGAATATACTCCAGAAACATTTTACATAGGAATATATTGAAGTTCTTGTACTGAACTAAAACTTTATCGACAAGATATAAAGCAAAGTCCAGATATTGAACCAGGACTTAGTTTGAATAGAAATTTTGATGCTCTGGACTAGAACCAAGAATTTAACCGTTCCGGAAAGACCTAACTTTACCAATGACTTTAATCAGATTTTTAAAGAAATTTAATTTTGAAAGAGGATTCTTAGAAAAATACTTGCTACAAATGGCACCAATTTTCTAAGTAAACGTTTGCACCCTTGCTTACAAACTGAATTACAAACAAGATCGTTCGAAAAAAGTGGCTGACAATGTTTTTAATATGAAGTCCCAAATTATCTATTCACAAATTATCACCCACATGCCTTGGAAGGGAATGTTGAAATATGAAACCCACCTCAATGTACTAATAAACTAATGTACCAAAATTGTTTGACACGAGAATAAACTTGCCTAGTTTTTCTTCTTCTACAGTCCGTCGCCACAACCAGACGTGTTTTATTCATCGCTCCTTGTAAAAGCCTATTTAAATTCCACTTGCTGCGAACCAGAACAACAGGTTATGGGCCCAGGTTTGCGGAATAAATAGAGTAAGGTGCGGCGTACATTTTAAAAGATAAAATTTCCGTGGCCCAGAAAAAGTGCAATAAACCGACATTTGTTGTCGTCGTAAATTACGAGTTTTTCGGTCATCATTATGGAAAGCGAAAAAGGTGATTTTAGCCCAGTCATATTAGGGCTTTCACCTCGGAATGAAAGATAATAAGCTGCAAATTGGTATGAACCTTTGTTTTGTCATTCTAAATGTTGTCTCAAAAGTCACAATCGTTATCGTGTTCGCGTCTCAAGATATTCAAGGTCAAAGGTCACAAAAATCGGTTTTTCGCGAATATCTGGCTTCCTATCGGTTAAATGAGATTTGCATTTATTATAAAAGTTGTAGGCTATAAAATTCCCTACAACTTTTGTTTAAACTTTTTTTTCATACGACCAACCGTTTTGAAGGTAGAGCGCGAAGAGTGCACATCGTACAGTCATATACGGCCTAATGCAAGGTCAAGCGTGAGTTATGGTTATCAGTACGTTATAAAGTCAATTATTTACTTGGAAATTATAATTATTAAACAATGCCTATTATTTATGTACTAACTATTAATTATTTATATTTAATTAAAGTAGAACCTAAAGAATGGGGCTGGATGCTTGAAAATGAAATCCTGGAGCCCATACGAACGTTATTACCTCCAGCACCAGCCGAACTACTAAACGTAATATTTTGCAATTGCAAAAATGGTTGTGGTTCCCGCTGTGGATGCAGAAAATCAGGGCTACAATGTTCTTTAGCTTGCGGCCAGTGCAACGGACAAGCTTGCCTCAACGCTTCACTGTATCCAAGTAATCCCGATGAAGAAAATACATATGATCCCGATATTCTGGAAGGTTTGGAGATGAACATGACAGATAATGAGGATGATGACAATGAATCGAACATTTTTGAGCGACAAGAAGAAGAATTCATTGTCATCATCCTCATTATCTGTCATGTTCATCTCCAAACCTTCCAGAATATTGGGATCATATGTATTTTCTTCATCGGGATTACTTGGATACAGTGAAGCGTTGAGGCAAGCTTGTCCGTTGCACTGGCCGCAAGCTAAAGAACATTGTAGCCCTGATTTTCTGCATCCACAGCGGGAACCACAACCATTTTTGCAATTACAAAATATTACGTTTAGTAGTTCGGCTGGTGCTGGAGGTAATAACGTTCGTATGGGCTCCAGGATTTCATTTTCAAGCATCCAGCCCCATTCTTTAGGTTCTTCTTTAATTAAATATAAATAATTAATAGTTAGTACATAAATAATAGGCATTGTTTAATAATTATAATTTCCAAGTAAATAATTGACTTTATAACGTACTGATAACCATAACTCACGCTTGACCTTGCATTAGGCCGTATATGACTGTACGATGTGCACTCTTCGCGCTCTACCTTCAAAACGGTTGGTCGTATGAAAAAAAAGTTTAAACAAAAGTTGTAGGGAATTTTATAGCCTACAACTTTTATAATAAATGCAAATCTCATTTAACCGATAGGAAGCCAGATATTCGCGAAAAACCGATTTTTGTGACCTTTGACCTTGAATATCTTGAGACGCGAACACGATAACGATTGTGACTTTTGAGACAACATTTAGAATGACAAAACAAAGGTTCATACCAATTTGCAGCTTATTATCTTTCATTCCGAGGTTGACCCCTTTTTTTACCTAATATGACTGGGCTATTTCACGAAAGTGGCGAGCTGACAGGCTCAGATAATTATTTATCGTGGCGTTGGAACGCCAGGCTTGTTTTGGAGTGGCACGATCTCGATGGATTCCTGGAAGAAAACGCGACGGACAGTAAATTAACGGCACCCGCTGCAACGGCGGCGGTGAATGTTGCAGTGGCCGCATTGGCGGCTGATTTGGACAATGCCACACTGCAAGCAGCGGCTAAAAGTGCGCGATATGCAGAAAATGCGGCAATCATTTGTGATGCAATTTCAGTAAGTGACCGTGTGAGGAAATCCAAACAAGCTAAAGCAAGATTAATGATGCTAATAGATCCAAAACTACACGATGAAATTGGTGAACATAATACGGCAGCGGATCTGTGGAAAAAGTGTTCGGAATTGTACCGTAATAACAATTGGCTTAACAAAACAAAGGTTCTCGGGGACTTCACATCGTTACGGTTATCAAACTTTGACTCAATGGTGACATTTCTGCGCGAACATACAGCCGCGATGTGCCGTTTACAAGAAGCCGGTTTTGTGATCGATGACGAAATAATGTGCGGGCTTATAATTTATGGTCTAACGCCTGAATATGAAGCATTAATTGGTGAACTTGATGGTAGCAATGTCCTCACAAGTGATGGTTCAAGTGGACATCGATTAACATCAGCAACGCTAACGAGAAGTTTGTTGGAGCATGCGAACTTGAAAGGCGTGTGGAACAGCGAAGGGATGCCACAGGCGCATTCAAAGCTGCATCCAAACCAGCTACGAGTGAGTCGAAAAGCAAGAAGAAGAAGAAGGGAAGCGGCTCGATCAAGTGCTTCACATGTGGTAAGAAAGGGTACAAGAGCCTCCAGTGCAAAACCAACACACAAAATGATGAAGGCAAAGGCGGAAGCGCCAAACCAGCCTTCTATGCTATGACGGCAACTGGTTCAACGGACGCGTGGTTCATTGACTCGGGTGCGATTTCTCATCTCACATCAGACAAGAAGATGATCAAGCAATTCACCAGTAGCAATGAATTCGCTGACATAACAACGGCTGACAACACCCGCTTGAAAGTTGTTGGCACCGGTTCCATCGAGCTAAATGTTGGGGAGCACATAATTCCAGTGAATAACGTATTGCTAGTCCCTGGAATAGCGGCAAATTTGTTGTCAGTATCGAGCATTGTGAAAGCTGGGAACAGTGTGCATTTCAACAGCAGTGGTTGTGTCATTCGAAGCGGTGCGGGTGATGTGTTACTGAATACACCCTCCAAAAATGGTACATACAAGATCACGAATTCGTCGAAGGCTAGTGGGCTGTTAGCAGGCAAAGACGAAGACAATCTGATGACGTGGCATCGGAGATCGGGTCATTTGTCGCATGGTGAGCTGATCAAACTGAGTGGAATTGTAAATGGAATCAAAGTTGACGGCGATAAACAAGCGTTGGCGAAATGTATTCCGTGTTCGCAAGGCAAACAAAGCCGACGTCCATTCAAGAAAGAAGGTGCCAAAATCAAGACAAGTCAAATACTGGAATTAGTTCACAGCGACGTTTGCGGCCCGATGGATACGCCTTCAGTTGGGGGCGCAAAATACTTCGTAACATTTATCGATGATTTTTCGCGAATGGTCTTCGTGTATTTTGCCAAACAGAAGAGTCAGATCGGGAGGATTTTCGTTGAGTTCAAGATGCTTGTGGAGAGGCAAACCGGACTACAAATTAAAATGTTCCGTTCCGATAATGGCAGAGAGTATCTCGGCGAGTTCGAAACCGAATGCAAACGCAGTGGAATCGTGCATCAGACCAGTTGTGTGTACACACCACAACAAAACGGCGTGGCCGAGCGTATGAACAGAACGCTCATAGAACGTGCAAAGTGCATGCTGTTCGATGCGGGCTTGGAGAAGCCGCTTTGGGCTGAAGCGGTTAATATGCTCGGGAACAAGGTCCCGGAGCAATTCTGGAGAGAAGGAGCCATCGATCTTTCGTCGATGCAATTATTCGGATCGCTGGTGATGGTGCATGTCACAAAGGAGAAGCGGCAAAAGTTGGATGCGAAATCGAAAAGGATGTTTTTCGTTGGATACACCGATACGCAAAAAGGTTTGCGTTGTTTTGATCCTGAGACTCGAATAGTTCAAAAGAGTCGGGATGTCGTCTTCAAAAGTGCACCAGAACTGAAGGTAAATGATGACGTTCAAATTAATCTTCTCGATGATTTCATTCTAGGGGAAGTCAAAGAGCAAAAGTCGACCGGATGGCTTGAAAATCATGAAATCGAGTGTCCCATGACAGAGTCAGCTGTCGATGGTGCATCAATAATTCGCTCACCAACTTCCCGGAATGAGTCTATTGTGGGCGATGGCGATGAATCAACAACGAATGTCAAAAATAATTTGTCCTACGGGTTCGACGAAACACTAGCTGAATCGCAGTCTGAATATGGGTCGGACGAGGACTATGTCCCACCCAGTACACTACAAGTTCCAGTTGGGGATGTAAGGCGTTCAACGCGTCCCCCGAAATCAAGGAATGTGGAGGCGAATTTCGTTTTTGTAGCGGAAATCGATGAGCCCGAATCATATCATGAAGCTGTCAAAGGCAACAGGAGTCAACATTGGGAGAAGGCGATAGCGGAAGAATTGGCGTCACACGAAGAGAACCGAGCATGGACTTTGGTTGAGCTACCAGTCAACCGAAAAACAATCAAGACCAAATGGGTCTTCAAGTTGAAGCGTAATAAGCTGGTGAAGTTGTTCGCCATAAAGCGACGTTGGTGGCAAAGGGTTGCTCCCAAAAGGCCGGCATAGATTATGAGGAAACTTTCTCGCCCGTTGTACGCTATGGGTCAATTCGCTATCTGCTGGCCATGGCCGCTCAAGAGGGTTACAATGTTGACCAAATGGATGCGGTGACCGCATTCCTTCAACGGGATCTCGACGAGGAGATCTTCACCGACCAACCCGAGGGATTCAATGACGGGACCGGACGGGTCTGCAGGTTGAATCGTGCGATGTATGGCTTGAAGCAAGCGGGCCGTCAATGGAACCTAAAGTTAGATGCAGCTCTCATCGGGATTGGGCTAACCAAATCAAAGCTTGATCCGTGTATCTACCTCTTGCCATCGCCGGAAGTGATTCTGGCAGTGTATGTGGATGATGTCGTGATTATTTGGAAGCAACGTGACAAGATGGAAGCACTGAAGAAGGCTCTTTGTACCGAGTTTAAGATGAAAGACCTTGGTAGAGCGAACAGTATAATTGGCATTTCCATCGAGTACGTCAAGAATGGAATCGCTATACATCAGCGTCATTATATCGAAACCGTTCTCGAGCGTTTTGGAATGAGTGACTGCAAGCCAGCGATTACTCCAAGTGATCCAAGTCAAAGATTGTCAACAGATATGAAGAAGGAGGATGAATCAACGGATAACATTCCATATCAACAAGCGGTCGGTTCGTTGTTATATTTGGTTCAAGGAACGAGACCAGACATTGCATTTGCTGTCAACTACGTGAGCAGATTCAACTCATGCTATGGGCGGATTCATTGGACCGCCGTGAAGCGCATAATGCGGTACTTGAAGGGTACTATGCATTATCGTATTGTGTATCGTGCGGGTAACCAACCACTTCATGGTTACTCAGATGCTGATTGGGGTGTCGACATCGATAAGCGACGTTCCTGCTCTGGATACGTGTTTATGTTGGCTGGAGGAGCAATCTCATGGGCCAGTAAGCTTCAGAATACCGAGGCTCTTTCAACAGCTGAATCTGAGTATATGGCCTTATCGTTTGCTACTTGTGAGGCCATATGGTTGCAAATGTTTCGCAATGAATTCAAGAGAACGGAAGATCCTGTGGTGATCAGATGTGACAACATGAGTGCAATAACGATTGCCGAGGTCGATGCGTTCCGAAAGCGTAGCAAACACGTCGATGTAAGATTCCATCATGGCCGTGAGAAGGTGAAGGCTGGAATCATCGATGTAAAATACGTACCATCAAAGAACAACATTGCAGATTGTTTGACGAAGGCCGTCGTCGGACCGATTTTGAACGTGGGTGTTCATCCAGACAAAACAAGAGATGAAATGATGAAGAATGAACTATTGTAAAATCAATGTTGATTATCGTTTGAAGTAATTTGTCAATTTGATCATTTGAGATAACGTAGAATGGAGTTGATTACTTGAATTAACGTAGAATCAGTTTGTATTTATTTTTACCTATTGAATCAAATTGTCTTTTGTCCGAATGAGTTGGGGTGTTGAAATATGAAACCCACCTCAATGTACTAATAAACTAATGTACCAAAATTGTTTGACACGAGAATAAACTTGCCTAGTTTTTCTTCTTCTACAGTCCGTCGCCACAACCAGACGTGTTTTATTCATCGCTCCTTGTAATAGCCTATTTAAATTCCACTTGCTAAGAACCAGAACAACAGGGAAACATCGTTTGATAAGCAAATTGTAAAATTAGTTTTTGATAAGTCAGCTAAAGTGTTGAATAAATATTGATTCAATGTGCCAAGAATACAGAATATGAATTTAACAGAGGGGCGATCAAAAGTAAATGCCATTTTTTTTATACATATATTGATTAATATTACACAGAAACCATATCATCAACATTCCTTGATGTAGTCTATGTGGAATATAGTTTTAAGAAGCTTGGCAAAAGGTAAAATGATTTCTAGGACGAGTTGTCAGCCAACTGTCTTCCTTGAATTCTTCATTGCTTTCGAATAGTTTTCCTCCAAGTGACTTTTTCAGAGGCGCAAACAGAAGCAAGTCGGCACTGCAAGGAGTGTTCGAGTATTCCCCAGCTAATTTCTTCCAGTTCATCCCTTGTCAAAGGGTGTAGGCTAGTGTTACCATGGAGAAGGATAACCTCTCTAATGGGCACACCTTACTTTTTTATTTCGATGTTAGAGAGAGCTAGAACCGGGAGCGAGGGTAAACTCAACCGAACACTACCGCGTAATATAGCGTTCTTAGAATCAAACATCACCGAGCCGAACTATAGTAATTGTAATTAATTAATCAACTTTTCATTTACTTTAAATTAAAACATTTCAATTAAATATTATAAACAAGGCAGGAAGTAGTCTAGGGAGACTAAGGTAATCCACAACTACCTCTCGGTTAAACGAATGAGATGCGAAGCATCCTGCTTGCGTAGACAATGGAAACACTATTGGATCGAGTCCTCAACACCGTATCAAGTCGGTTTCTTAAACACCAGCGTGATACTTGGAGCTACGACCCAAAAACAATATGTCGTGAGTTTGCAATGAACACTCCGTGCTTTTATCATGGGGCAACAGTCGCAGATAACTATCGGCTAACATGGTTCGACCACCAAGGTAATCTTTGTTTGTTGCCAAGCAATAGAAACTATTCTTATCCGACCACCCGTATGAGCTTCAGTGACGGTCGAAAGAACGAGCGGAGGTGTTTCAAGGATCAATACGCGCTTGTTAGCACAAAAGTAGTTCGAGAGAAATATTGGTGGTCTACCAGTTACATCCTCGAAACCGCTGTTAACTGTAGCAAAGCATATGTCTGTTGGTTACCCAGCTTAAAAGAAAGTAAACTGCGCATGAAACTTACCGGGAAAAATCTAGCCGCATTAATTTCACGCACAAATCAAGTACAATTTCGTCACGTTACGTACAAACCCACAAATAATATTATACAAACTGTCCGATATGACCCAGTAAACATTAGGAAGGAAGCATGAATTATTTGTCCACGGTGCATATAAATACTCGACATCAAAATAAATAAACTGATAACTGCCAGCAAACGTTAGGTGGAAGTGGAAACATGGGAAGATAATACAGACTTCGAAACGTCAGGCTGGCTGCGTTCGATGCGATATATATTATACCAAAACCATGAAATAACCGGCAATGAAATTGTAACTGGGGAAGGTGGGTTCTTGGAGATTAACCAGGAAAAATACTGGCGATCCGTTGGACCGAGGGGATATAAGTTTTGACGAAAAACGGAAGAGATCCTTTTTAACTAGCTGTTGTGAGAGCGATTGGTAAGAATTTAGCGGACGAACGTTGCGTGTGGTTTTGCGGAGTGAAAACAACGAAAGGAATGTGCAAGTTAGCAGCACAGGTGAATTGCAGGAAATTCACAAGATGCCGGCGGAAGTATTCCAGCAAGGATAAGTAGAGCGGTGAACAAGAGAAGACAGCGCAGACTCCAAAGAAGGTATCCAAGAAGGATATTTTCGATGGTGGACATCATCTACGAGAAGTCAGCAAGAATCGGAGACATCGGAAACTGGAAGGGCCCCTTACGAGCAAACCAGCAGGAGTCATGGATTTGTACTGATTGTGAGCAGGTTTGCGTTTGAATAGAATTTTGGCTTAACTTGATACGATTATCAAACTATGCTTTGAACTTTGTTGAATATGATTGTAATTTCATTATTTTAATTATGACGTTGAAAAGATTGAGCAATTCTTTAACTCACTTAGAAAAAATCCTTTACAAGTCGGTTCGGATGATGAATCCTTGAGTGAAATAAAGGTAAGGTGCTGTTCGGAACGTTGAAATGGCTACTTAAGTAAAGGAGGTGATAAATAGTGAGTATCAGGTATTGCTTGGTGGTAGAACCAGGGGCAATACAAAAGAAGTGTAGGATTTTCACCAGTGTGTAAGAGCGTGGTGTAGGTTGGAATAGCTTCCTCCTAAATTTGTGCCGGCAAGCCAAGTTCTCGCTTGGCAGCTTAGCGGGGCTCTACTGGACAAGTAAGTGGCGCTCCCACACCCGTCTCCGGGCGAGCTGACCCGGGTTCGTAAGCGCCGCCGGAGCACCCAACGTTTTTGGGTGTAACATAGATTGGAGGTTTTTGTTGACTATAACAACTGGCAATAGTAGGCCAATGAGACAATGCAATGAGACGAAAAAAACAATCGGCCAGAGAAAATGGCATTACAGTATTTGATCCTTTTAAAAAATATTGCGCTTCTTCACAAGACGCAATAATCAAAAAAAAGGCCATAACATAAACATACTAAATTTTAACCCACTAAAAATTGTTGCGAGTTTCTCACCTTTAACTTAGACTAGTAGAAGCATCATGAATGGCTTTCCATGGTGGATATTTTCCCGTTGTATGGAAATAATTTCAGTGACGACGAGTTTTTGTCATCTTTTGTAGCCAACCGTCCTGATCCAGAATCCGTCAAATTGGAGGATAATCTATGATACTCTTGCGATTTACTTACTTTTATAAATATGTGTGGCCAATTATACAAGAACTTGGAAAATAAAATGTGCTAGTTAAAATCTATGACAGTCTTTATTTTCCTGTCCAATGTTCAAGTACGCACAGATGATTATTAAATGGAGATGTCCGGTCACTTCGGCTTGATAGGAAGATGTTGCGTGGGCACAATTTCTGTTTTCTCCTTGAACGTTTCACTTGCAGAGGAGATGCCACAGCTACTCTCCCCCCAGAGATATTCGCGTTGTCTGAAAAGGTGACCCGCTTGCTGTTATGAATATCCTTCAAGTGTATTGATTGCAACTCGTTTTGGGCTTGAGCTGACTCAAACTGGAGTTGATCAGCTTTTTTCAAGCATGCCAGCTTGAGCTGGTCAGTGGAACGAATTTTATAGTAGCTATTTAAATCTGCCATGAACGTGTGATTGGCAATACGTTTGACTACTCGATGAAGCCCAGTGTACGGTGGCTCCAGTGGCTTCCACACTGCATCTGCTTATCAAAAAGTGAACTCACAAGTGTTTAAATCCTTGAGAATAAACGGGCAGTAAGTCGAATATCGCCGACGCATTTTCGCGGGAAAATCATATTGGACTTGTGGAATATGTACCCTGACCTATAAAAAAAAAATTCACCTGGGATTCACGGCAAAGTATCAAAAACAATTCCTGTGGGTGATGCCTGCAAATCCTTTTTAAATTTCGTTCTCAGTCCAAGTAAAACTGTTGGCAGGACCTTGGCCCACTGAATTTCCAAGCAATATATAAGTGCTGTTCTAAGTATTTGGTGGATTCTATCTACCATTCCGTTCGATTGCAGATGATACGGTGTACGAGGGTCATTCAACAAGTACTTCGCCTCACCCCCGATGGTGCTGCTATTACAAAAGAGTTTTACCATCGCGCAGTACATTCTTTTAGTAGCCTACTGTCAAAGTTTCAGTCAATTCTCTTCATTCGTTTTGTTGAATGTACTGCACGATGGTAAAACTCTTTTGTAATAGCAGCGTCATCGGGCGGTGAGGCGGTGACCCCCGTAGTGTCAATTTGCTTCCCATATATGATTTGTTCAAGCTGTTGTATGCGTTTTGCCTCAAATAGCCTACCTTGGTCTACACTGATGATTGCTTGGGCGCCGGAAAATGTAATCTAACCATCGATTAGTGCTTGCGCTATAATTGACGCTTCTGTGTCGCTTATTGGGATTGCTTGCGCCAAAACCCTAAAAAAAGTTTCAAAAAAAAAACTTAAAATTGATGCCAACAAGAGAAAAGGGCTTCTTCAGTTATCTGAGAAACCAATAAAGACGCCTACCTGATTTATCGCGTACCTTATTCTCGAATTTTGCCATGACAAAAATGGATCTGTAGCCAATGTGCATAGCCAATGCTAACTTGAATGAAACACGGGTACCTTAAAAGGTATTCGTTGAAACATGAAATGTTGTGAGTATTTGAAATGTGGTGCCCTTTTATAAAGTAGCAGTTAAAAATTATTTTATAAGGTTTCCAACGGGGTTCCTCTATATAGGAGAGCGACCCTTAACCAATTTTTTTGCCAAAAATAGCAAATATGGATATCAAACCAGGTGTTAAATTTAAACTTTTTGCTTCGAAGGATGTAAGAAAAATGTACGAGAAATCTTTGCCCCTCCCATTATGCAAATACACAAAATGAAAGAAGGTCTATATGCTTATAAGTCCAAGAAATGCCTTGAAAGTTAAAATTTGATTAAGTTAGTTATTATTAGTACATTTTACAACTGTTCCTTTTTCGTCCCTAAAATCAAATTGTAACCCTTAAATTTATCAAAAACTCGCATCTAGATCTTTTGATACCAAAAACAATTTTAAGTTACCATTATAGAAGCTATAACCAAACAGGCAAGAGCTTGGTCAACAAGTACCACCCTACTCTACTTTCTTATTACGATGAAGCAATAGAAACATATGTATAAATAAATTGAAATTTAAAAAATTTTATAAGTAGCGTAAGGATGTGTTTTTTAAAAACTCCTGCCACTAGTTTTGAAAAATTAAGTAATTTTTTTAAAATGCCGGTTGGAATCAATTTTATTGAATTGGAAAAAAATTACATCGACGAATGATTTATCGAATATCTGAGTTTTGTTTATAAAGAAGTTTTGCGAAGCCAGAAAAAGCAAGAACGGTTATTCCATCGGTTTCATGGAGAAGTCAGACGGCTTCCCACTGCTGGGGGACCTGAGACCAGAAACATCAAATCCTATCGATGACAGATTAATGAAAAGAAAAATTGAAAATGATCATTCTTGAATAAGGAAAACAAAAAAAATGCTGAACAATAGAAAAAACAAAGAAAGAAAACGAAGAATCGAAACTTCGAATAAAATCTTCGAAAGAAATGGTTTGAAAATCATTCAGCGCTAATAAACCAAAAACGACCAACCAAGATACCACAAAAAAAATCCACACAACATAACACGAGCAAAAAAAAAATGTTAAAGAAATAAGGAAACCAGCAGCAGGAAGGCCACAATAAAAGATGCCGACCACATCATTCGCACAGGAGATAACGATAGCACCAATTATTATGCGGTCGTTGCTGCGATGGATACCAAAATGAATACTGAAATTCAAGAGAATATAGGTGAAAATTACAATTCTAGTAATAACTTTATAGAATATTTAAAATCTAAAAATAAGGAGATGAAGCCAATTGGTGTGTCTGCTGGTTGTTTAGAAAAAACGTAATAAGAATAATGAAAAAGCTCAATCCGATTAACGTCTTGGGAGGCATGGAAGTAATATGGTTCGGCTTTTGGCAGCCAAACATAAGACAAATGATTTTGAAGCAAAAAGCGTGAATGCAGACAAAATTGCAATAAAAACAAAATTAATGTTTGATTTAAAGCTAGCCAAATACACTTTAAATAGTGTGAAAGCATGTAAGTTCTGATACAAACTAAAGAGAATATAGTTGATCTCGTTGAAAAATAACAGAATTGTGCTGCCAAATTTATTATTGAGAATAATTTTACAAGAAGGAGTTCAGTTATTGAATTTTTACCACTTTATTTGGTACAAATTTCAAACGACAGCGCTTCAAGTGCTCTCCAACAGATGAGGTACATGAACTTTAGAGTTGTAAGGTGGGAGCGTATTTAAACCATTATTATAGGTGGCGAAGATTTGGCTGTTTAGCGATTTTGCCAGAAGTTGTTATTAAAAATTATTGCATATTATTCAATGACATGTTGAGCAATTTATATTTCCTAAATCAGTGGGAAAAGGCTAAAGAATTTCCGGTCTTGAAGAAGAAAAGGAACCTTCAAATCCTAAAAACTATCACCCAATCAGCTTCCTGCCTTACATCAAGTGTTTGAAATAATACCGAAACGAACATCATATGCTCACATTGAGAAATATGAGTTAATGTTAAATTCCCATTTAGATTCCATGCCAGGTATTCTGTCATAAATACGATAACGGAAGTAACCTTGAAGATTCTTTGGAAACTAAATAATAGAGAATGTGCTGGAGCGTGTCTTATTGATATGGAGAAAGCCTTCGATGCGATTTTTTTATTTGCTTTTGCACTACAGTCCCTTTTGAGCCTTCGTTTAGAGATAGTTAGAGTATCTCATCTTGGTCAAATGTATCGGTACTCAAGAAGATGATATGGTTAGTATCACACTTTGGGTGTAGTTCCGTCCACTCAGTTCAGAAACGTTCTAATTTTAAACCAGAGTACGTATAACTACTAAGTGGGCTTATAGTCCGTCTGGAGAATCATGTAAAAGAAATCACGTTGTCACCAATGGGATTTGAATTAAAGACCTTTGGCTTACGCAGCAAGTACTCTATCTACTAAGCCAAACGGATTACGATTTGACTAGAAAGATTAATTTTTATGCTCTTGCATGAAGAGCTCATTATAGAGTGTAATATGTTATATTGAAAATTTTACTTGTAAATGATGGAAATCTGACGGCGATGCACGATTTTAAGGTGCTGAAAGGTTTACAGCAAGGAAAAGTAACTGTGCCTCTGCTCTTCTCTATATACATTTGCAACCTTATTGAATGGATTTGATTTTAATGTGGTACCTGCGTAATTATTAGTGCTGTTTGCTGATGACTTTGTTCTTATACGGTGAGTCAAAAGGTATCAGTATTTCAAAGGAACCTTCAACAGTGTGCAGGCCTACATGGACAATTGGTGAATGAATGTGAATGGGCCAAAATGTGAAGCAAATTTGTTTCGGATAACGCAGCGGTTATCCAGTCAAGAGCTTAAACGTAATTGGAAGGTTTTTCATAATATGACTGGTGGGAGTAGTCCAGAATGGTTTCATCTGGATCAGTATCTGTACTATAATGGGCATGTCAAAACCACGCTCAGTATAGTGCTTAAATTGTTCATGTTCCTACGACGGTTCTACCATCGATCTAAAAGTCAAAGTTATCTTTTAAAAGTTTCTGGTTGAACCACTTTTGCCATATGGATATCCGATTTGGTATAATCAGAGTGCTAGTCTTCAACCATGTACTGGTCTGTACAGAGAGCCTGATAAGGACTGGAAACACTCTATATCGAATCGAAAAATTTATCAAACGGCGAAAGTGATGAGAGTCGACACATTCATTCTGAAGCTTATTTGAAATCGTATTGTAAACTGTAAGTGGAAATGCCTGGATTTTGTAGCCGTTCTCCAATACCGACGGGTACATTGAAGCCTGTCCCCCCAATGGCTTCATTTTTCCAAAAGTATTATGTATTTGGAGATAAAGCGGTATATTTTTGATTTTGGCGGTGCCCCAATTATATATCATTTATAAAAGCGGGCCGCAAATAAGAAGATAGAATATTCTCTAAATTCGAGCTTCAACGCAGATACTCATTTGCAAAGTATGTTGAGACTGGTTGAGATAATACCGAGAAAAAAAAATTCTCCAAATCCATCGACGCGCGCCTTTTAAATTCAAATGTCACCTTATGTTTTGGACACAGTATATATATATATATATATATATATATATATATATATATATATATATATATATATATATATATATATATATATATAATATATATATATATATATATATATGAATTGTGCAGAGTTTATGTACATTTATAGATGTATGTATATATTTTTATAGATATATATATATATATATATATATATATATATATATATATATATATATATATATATATATATATATATATATATATATATATATACACATATATATGTACGAGGTGTGTTCAAAAAATATCACGAATTTTGTTTTTTTTTCAAAAATTATTTATTTATTCATGAATATCTATTTCGTCCCCTTCAAAGTAATCCCCATGAGATATTATACACTTGTGCCAACGGTTTTTCCAATCTTCGAAGCACTTCAAAAAATCATTTTTTTTAATCTTGTTCAGCTACTCCTTCGATGCCGTCTTTATCTCGTCAAGCGTAGCGTAACGTCGTCCTTTCATGGGCCTCTTCAGTTTAGGAAACAAGAAAAAGTCACAGGGGGCCAGATCTGGGGAATGCGGTGGCTACGGCATCATTAATGTGTTGTTTTTGGCCAAAAAGTCGCCCACAAGCAATGATGTGTGAGCAGGGGCGTTATCGTGGTGCAAAAGCCAATTTTTGTTCTCCCACAAATCCGGGCGTTTCTGGCGGATTGCTTCGCGCAAATTGCGCATAACTTGCAGGTAATATTCCTTATTGACCGTTCTTCCCTGTGGCAAGAACTCATGATGCACCACGCCCCTGCAATCGAAGGAAACTGTCAGCAAAACTTTCACATTCGGCTGAACTTGGCGCTCTTTTTTCGGTCTTGGTTCATGCGGCAGCTTCCATTGAGATGATTGAGCTTTGGTTTCCACGTCATAACCATAAACCCACGATTCGTCACCAGTTATGACCCTCTGGAGCAAATTTGGTTCGTCGCGGACAGAGTTTAACATCTCATTAGCAATGTTCATGCGTTGCTGTTTTTGGTCGCAATTGAGCAATTTTGGTACGAATTTCGCGGCGACCCGTCTCATGCCCAAATCGTTGATAAAAATCGAATGGCACGAGCCAATCGATATGTTTAGGTCCTCAGCAACTTCTCTAACGGTGATTCGACGATTGGCCAATACCATTTTCTCCACTTCATTAATTTTTTCGTCTGTTGTTGAAGTGCTCGGGCGTCCGGCACGCTCTTCGTCGTTCACATCTTCTCGGCCTTCTAAAAACATTTTGTACCACCCATAAACGTTGCTTCGGTCCAAGGTAGCTTCTCCGTATGCCACAGTCAACATTCGGAATGCATCCGCGCACTTACTTTCGTTTTTCACACAAAATTTGATACGCGTTCTTTGATCCATTTTTTTGAATAAGTAAAAATCGAAGACGATTGAAAACACGTGCAAGTAAAGCAGCTATCACCAATTAAGTGAACATTCAAAATGGCCGAGCTTGTCGGCATAAGTGACAGACATGAGTACCAACATAACGCCACAAAAAAATCGAAATTCGAATATACGTAACCCGCGAAAATTCAACATTCGTGATACTTTTTGAACACACCTCGTATATATATATATATATATATATATATATATATATATATATATATATGTATATATATATATATATATATATATATATATATATATATATATGTATATATATATATATATATATATATATATATATGTATATATATATATATATATATATATATATATATATATATATATATATATATCATATATATATATATATATATATATATATATATATACATATATATATATATATATATATATATATATATATATACATATATATATATATATATATATATATATATATATATATATATATATAGATATACATATATATATATGTATATATATATATATATATATATATATATATATATATATATATATATATACATGGGATATGCAGAAATTTTTGACCGCGCTCGAGGCTGCAGTTCTACTCCAATTCTCACCAAGTTCTTAGCAAAATCGGATTTATCAACTAAATCCGCTAAGCAAAAATGAAATGGCGAACAATTTAGGCAAAAATCGACATTTCTGTTCTGACCAAAGTATTGCTCCGATTTGAATGAGGTTCAATAAGCGGTATGATGAATCTCACATACTTTTCTACTGAATTTGATTAAATTTGAGATTATAAATTAATAGGTTTAGTTCTTGTATTTTGAAAAAAAAAATCGGATAAAAAGAAAAAAGTTGAATATTTTTAATTGCCATGTTCACCAGTAATTTAATATTTTTGCCCTGTCAAGAGTAAAACTCAGATTTCAAATAGTGATTGATGAGACTCTGAAACATATATATTTTAAAATAATCCAAAATGAAACGCATAAATTCAAAAATTGCAGCTCCCAAAGGTCAGAAAAGAAGTGCAATGCGCTATATAAGTAGCAACTACAATGTTGAATTTTTTTATGGAAACATTTAAAAAGAGTATTTTTTTCAAACAGTGTTTGACTTTTAAAGTGGTGGGCATAAAATTATGATTAGCCTTAAAAAAATAAGGTCAAATCAATTTTTTTCAGTTATATGTAATTTTCAATAGAGTCAGTTGGATTTCCTCTTATTTTCCTAATCAATAGACAATGATCAATAATTTTTATTTGATATTATTTGACTAATTTTTTTGATTGGCAGTGCAGGCCATCAAAATTCTGAGTACCTTAATTTTTCAAAACTTATTTTATGTCTTTATATAATTTATAAAGATTTCTTCACTTTATCGTGTTTGAATTTGGATAGCTCAGACAAGGAGCTAAACACAATAAAAATAAAATTGCGGCAAATTGAAATATATATTAACCGGGAATGTATGTACGGGTCAGGTTTTTAAATTGAGAAAAGGTTGTTTGAATTATTAATTATTTTACAAAACCACTCTAGCGGGGGCACTCTGTTGCTACTTCGTCTTGCCAATTGATTTTAAGCATTGTTGACTATTACATAAATGTTTAGTAATCATTTTTAGTAAAAACACTGATTTTGTTCTGAAAATTATATATAAGGAAAGTTTTGTTTCCGTTGATATTTTTGTGTTTGATTATAAACATAATAATAGTTTATGCTTCACTTTTATGTTGCTGTGAGTTTTTAAATACAAAGTTAATAGTCATATTATCGTTCCATTATAAGTCTAGTTAATATCAACATCATCACATGGTTTTATTTGCTATATAAACTCAGTCCACTCATAATAATGAGATGCAAAATTCTCCTCTGGTTGAACCGATAATGGCACCTGTTAATAGCTTCTCCCAAAAAACTTCTGTACAATCAACTACACTAGCACCTTACTCAAATTTTGTCCGTGGTGATACGTTGGCTCCATCTTCTGAGGGTATAATCCTTGTTCCGCCACTTTCCGAAACTCCGATCTCTACTATCAATGTCAGTCACCTAGACCCACTAATCCCGCCTTCTGTGAAGTTGGCTACAGGTATGAAGGATAATCTTGAGAGTAGATATCTACTTTCTAGACGAAGGGGCCACAAATTGTTTGATTGCATTCGCCTTTATCTTGCTTACATGCACAAAGCGCCTGAATCAACCTGTTTCAATGGTAAAACCAAAATTAATCTCAAAGTACTAATTCAGCCAGAAGGCCTGCTTATTGAGATTGAGCCATTACGCCATCTATTTGTAAAATGTCACGAGCAGCTCAGACTTTCTGCTGACCAGGTCAAAAATGATCTGGAAACATACGCTTGGCATGTGAGATCTAAGCATGTCTCTATGCTCCAAAAAGCAAGAGAAGAGTTTAAAAAATATCATTCCTAATACTTACTTACCATTGAATGGTATTAAACTCTTTTACCATAATTGTAGCGGTATGAGAGGGAAAATAAATATATTATACCTTGATGCTAAGTCCTGCCATTTTAATGTTTTAACGTTCACCGAAACCTAGCTACATGATGGTTACATAAACGAAGAAACTCTAGACAGTAGCTGGACCATTTATAGAGCTGATTGTGACTACTCATCCACAGGCCTAACCAAAGGTGGTGGAGTGTTGTTTGAGATCAAAAGTTCCATGGCCTCTGAAAACGTTGATACTACCTCCAATACAACTTTTGAACATAAGTTGGTTCGAATACGCTTAGGCAAGTGGTTTTTATACATAGGGGTATTCTACATTCCACCAAAATCTGACGAAACCTCCTACAAGAAGATATGTGAAATTATAAATTCTATTGCTGCATCTCTAGAGGAACATGATCAAATTATAATTTTGGGAGACTTTAACCGCCCTAATTTATCTTTTACTCCTGATGAAACTGATAACCATCTTCTACTAGTAAACCCCTCAAATACCATCGATCTTAACCTAATCAATGCCTTTTATGGTAATCACTTACAACAAGTATCACTGACTCCCAACCAAAACGGAAACTCGTTGGATCTTATTTTTACAAATGCTTATGACGATGTTATGGTAAGTCCAACCGATGACAAAGAGAACTTTTTCTCTAGCACACGAAGCCATTTTGCATCTTCGGTTGAACTTCCCATATCTGATGTAACTTTTTCTCGAACGTACAATGACTGTATTGTATTTGATTCCTTAAATGCTGATTATAATAGCATTAAATTTTATCTCGCCAATATTGATTGGAACTATCTTTCAAGTTTAGATTTAGAGAAACCAGTCTCTTCATTCTATAAAACACTCTTCGAATGCATTGAGACTCATGTTCCTAAAATAAAGAAAAAACCCAAAGTTTCCGATCCAAGGCTTGATCGCGACCTTCGACATCTGCGGAATCAAAGGAGCAAGCTCTATAAATTAATGAGAGATAACAACTTTGATACGAGCCTTAAGATTAAATCTGATGAGCTGGCTATGGAATTCACTATAAGATCTCGCGAAGCATATTATCAATACATCAATTCAACCGGGGAAAATATTATTCGTAATCCCAAAGAATTTTTCAATTTCGTAAAAACCAAGCAAGAAGCCACAGAATTTCCAACATCAATGTATTACGGTGATAGTTATTCAATTTGCCCTCAAATTATATGCGGCCTTTTTGCCGAGCACTCCCAAGAGGGCTTTCACCTGGCCACCAATTCTTCTAGCACACCAATTCGCCATTCAACGACAGCACCATTCATTGATGAAATGAGTTTGTCAAGTGAAGATATCGTAAACGCTATTAAAGAACTTGATATTATTAAGGGACCTGGACCTGACTCTCTTCCACCGAGATTTGAGTGTATACATTAAATTTCTTCCTCTCTATTTATTTTATTCAACGCATTTTTATCACAAGGGGCTTTTCCAACTGTCTGGAAGTCTTCTCATTTGACTCCGATTTTCAAAAGTGGCGATAGGCAGTCTATAACAAACTATAGAGGTATTGCAATACTATCAGCTATTCCAAAGTTGTTCGAAAAAAATTGTTTGTGGTAAGCTTACCACGTTGTTTGAACCACGTTTAAATGAACAGCAGCATGGTTTTTGCAAAGGTCGATCAACCACCACTAACCTAATGCTTCTTACCTCAACTATTCTCTGCGAAATGGAAAAAGGTAACCAGATTGACGGTATTTACACAGACTTCACCAAAGCTTTTGATCGAGTCGATCATGGAATTTTGATCTCCAAACTTCTGAAGTTCGGCATCTCTGGGTCCTTACTGAGTTCGATTGCATCATACCTAAATAATCGAACACAGTTTGTAAAATTCCAGGGCAGTTTTTCAAGAGAAATTATTGCCTCTTTTAGAGTGCCACAAGATAGCCACCTGGGTCACCTTTCATTCAACATCTTTATTTCCGACTTGCCTGAAATTTTAAGTGACGTACCTCATCTTCTGTATGCTGACGACCTCAAAATATACCACACCGGCTATTCCGATTCCGAGGCTATTTTTCTGCAAGCCAAAATAAATTCATTATTGAAATGGTGTAACGATAACAGGCTTTATCCGAATGTTGGAAAGTGTTATGTTATAAGCTTCTCGAGAAAAAATTCAGTATTTGAGCACACTTATAACCTGAATGATTCCCCACTTCAAAAAGTTGACCAGATCTCAGACCTGGGCGTTCTGTTGGACAAAAAGTTGAAATTCTATTCTCAATACGATACAATTCTTGCTCGGGCATGTAAGCAGCTCGGTTTCATAAAACGTCGCGCCAAAGAATTCAAAAACTTACTGGACACCAAAACTCTATACACCTCATTTGTTCGCCCCCTCCTTGAATATGGTTGTTTTATTTGGAATCCATGCTTTGGGAATCACAGCATCCGCATTGAATCTGTGCAGAAACAGCTTATCCTGTTTGCCTTGCGTGATGCTTATGACCCAAGAGACTTCGCTAACCTGCCACCTTACTAGCAAAGATTAAATGTTTTGAATCTTTCCTCGCTCTTATCTCGAAGAACTACCTTAAGTTCTTGCTTTGTTTTGAATGTAATCAATAAGATAGTAAATGTTGCATCACTATCAAGCAAAATCACGTTCAAGGAAACGATTAAACATACTAGGAACACTCGTCTGCTTCATGAAGACCAACATAAAACCAACTACGCAGACAACGAGCCAATTAATAGGTGTTGCATGATCTTCAATTCTATGAATGAACATTACTCTTCTCCTATATCAGTACATAACTTCAAATAAAAGATTACTGACGCATTTGAATAAGTTAAAATAAGTTATTGATAAATATACATTTACTTTCTTTGTGATTTGTTTAGATATAAGTACTTTTGTTGATTGCCTTGTTTGACTTACTAAATAAATAAATAAATAAATATAGTACTTATTGCTTTATTAGCCCCACGCCATGAGTATGGGGCTTGTAAAGTAGTATTTTTGAGCTCCTTTACTTAAAAGACTGTAGCATCATTTATGCTATTTTATTTATTAATAACATGCATGTTATTTATTTATTAATAACATGCAATTTTAAATTATAATAATAGAAGCTTAAAAAAAAAACTTGCTCAACTAACCAAGCCCTATTTTGCTTTCTAATTATGATGAAGCGATAGAAATATTTCCTTCACTCGTACATTTTTTATGAGCAGCTATTAAGTGGTGAATTGACTGAATTATATAATATCTTTGATTTTACATTTTCTCTAGTATATTTACTAAGTACTACGATTTGTTTTAAATATTTATGCATTTTCAATTTTCATAAAATACCACCACAGTTTTCTCGTTCAAAGAAAGTACATTTTAATTTCCTCACTGCACCTCTGAAACTCATAACCAACACAGTCAAGTCCTTCTTAATCCACCTTGACGACATTATCGATTATTATATCCTCCTTTGAAGAGACGTCCTTGAATATAAGACCCAACAATTTTCGTACCGGTAAAGTATTAAAAAGCTTTTCAATCGGTTGCACACGGATCTAAGGTTTATTTTATTATTCCGTTCCTTAAAAGCTTGTAAGAATTCAAAAGGTTTGCAAAGATTTTATTTTTAGAATATGTATATTTGAATTGTCTTACAATTTCCATCAAGTTGAAATGGCAATCTTTCCGCAATATGAATTCTGATTGGAGATTTTATTTGAAGACTGCAGTAACAAGTAAAATGTGAGCAAAAATAATTCAGCTTTTTAATTCAATCTTAAAAGGCAAGGTGAATACAAAAAGAGTAAACGCATTATGTTTCTGTAAAATCTGCATATTAAGAGGATATGTGGTAATCAAGTAGTCTGCCTAGGGAAAATACTCGAGGAACCTTCACAAAAAGAACATTAGGAGTAGAGGAGAAAAGAAAAGGCACTATATGCTCACAAACATTTTTGCACCTCAGTTTATTTCCACAGAACGTATCCATACGTGATTTCGGGTGGCGTAGATTTCAAAGTTGAAGTATGGGAGTGTCGTTAAATTGTCTCATAATTCAATAAAAAGAAAATAAGGGGATCTCCCCATGTAGGGGAGTGGCCCTCGAAAAAAAAACTTCATCACATGAAGGCAATATGACTATCAAATGAAAGTTCTTAATGAAAACTTGTCAAAACTGGTTTTAAAATAAAAGTTTTGCTTTAAAGGGCACAGGGGTAGGGAAAATGTACAAAAATTTTGTGTCCCTTCCCTCAAGTCAAGTCAAGTACACCTCATAAGTTGAAATTCGATCAACTTTGTTAATAATAGTACATGTTATAAATTTTACATTTTTACCCATGAATTAAAAATGGGACACTTAAATTTTCCAAAAGCTACAATTTATGTTTTTTATGGCACTTGTACGTGTCCTAAAAATTTCACAATAATCAAGCAATAAACAGCTAAGTTACAGCCGTTTGAATATTTAAAGATTACAATGACATGAACACGTGATATTAATGAGAGTAGTAGTACTTTATTGAGACTTTTCTTTTGACATATGTTACTTAACCTACTTTTAATGTTACGATTCATTTGACAGTGACAGTTTTGTCAAATGTCCTTAGCTTCTTTATACGACCTGAGTCTATACTTTACAATTTTTGAAGTGCTAGTGAAAATTTTCTATACCGTTTGCTCTTACGGTTATTGACTTTTAGTTGTTTATTTACAAATTAAAACCTAAACTAAACTAACCTAATTTATTCTATTCTTAGCCTAATTACATTGTCTTTGTAGTTTTGGTTAGTCGTGTGTTCTCTTCAAGCGTTACATCCGAAAATCGCGTTTTTGAAGAGGCACAGTTCCTACCGGCCTGATCTTCAGGATATACGGAAGTTATTTTTATATTTTATTTATATTTTTTATTGGGGCGTCGGTAGTTCAATATACATTTTCGGTGTATCTTCCTCTCAAGTATTTGCAATTCTTCGGCTACTGTTGGTGAAATAGTCAGCCAGGCTGGGAAGGAGTATGTGATGATGGGGTGGATTAGGGTTTTATACATGAGGAGTTTCACATTTGGGAAGACGGATTTGGAGGATAGGAGGGTTGAGATTAGTGCAGCAGCTCCTTTGGCTTTGCTTATTACCTTTCTTGCCTGTGGGTTCATTTTGAACGTGTTGTTGAGGTTCACTCCCAAATACCTTATGTTTTCTTTATGGTTCACCGTGTCCCCTTCGATAACCGCCCTTATTAGTTTGCTTTGCTGCACAGCTAGTTTGTGCCCTTTACCACTCGTTACGGAAGCAAATTATTTTCGGTTTAGCAGCGTTGATTTAGAGCCCCCAATCCTTTAAATAGCGTGCTATAATGTCGACTTCTCTTTGCACCATTTCCATGGCCAAAATGGGAAAAGTATGACTGGCCAGAATTAGGATATCATCCGCGTACATGATCATGTTCGGGTTACTGGAGATGTTCTGGATTCTGTTTGTGGCGGTGGTATGTGGGATGTCAGGTAGGAAGAAATTGAAAAGGTTTTTTCCCAATATGGATCCTTGTGAGACCCCGAACAGGATTGATATAGGTGTTGAAATTCGATGGGATTTTTCAGTTGTTAAGTATCTATTTTGTAGGAAACTATCAAGGATACGGGTGAGGGCCAAGGGACAGTTGGAATATATGACTTTGCATTTTAGCCCATCAGTCTAAACAGAGTCAAATGCTTTTTGTACGTCTAGCGCGCATAGGACTGTGCATTGTTTTTTGCGCAAGTTTTTTACGACGGTGTTGGGCACAAGCATAATAGCATGTTCTGTGGATTTTTTGGGTTGGGATCCGAACTGAAACTCGGGAATTAGATTCGTTGAGAATGCTCGAAAGCTTCGTAGAATGATTCTTTCTAGAATGTTGCCCATGTTAGAAAGTAAGGAGGTTGGCCTGAAGTTTTTTACTTCTCCGTCGCAGTTTGGTTTAGGGATAAGGATAAAATTGCCTCGTTTCCATCTTTCTGGAAAGTAACCATTGTTGATGCAATTGTTGAAGATGACTGTGAAACTTTTGGCGACGATTGCGCCAAGTTTTCTTAGTACTTTATTGGAAATACCGTCTAGGCCTGAAGAGGTTTTATTATTAAGACCAGCTATTGTATCTTCTACTTCTGACACGTAGGTGAAAAATTCCCCGAATGTTTCATGCTGCGGAGATACTGCCTTGTTGGTGTCAGAAAATATTATAAGGTATGAGCCTTGGTAACCGATGTTTCTCTCTTTTACAGCCGATATCATTTCCTGTGCTCTTTGGTTCTCTGGGGCTCTTTCTCGGTACAGCTTTCCGTAGAATGAGGAGAAACCTTGCAGCTTTTCTTCAGATATGGAGAAGGGTATCCCTCTGTGCTTGGTAGGGTCTCTGTCGATGTTGAAATTATATGAGCGTCGGCCCGTTAGTTTATTAATTTCTCGAAAGACGTCTGAAGATGGTTTGAGTAGACTCAATCTCCTTTTATAGTCTTCATTCATCTCACGTCTTATTTGCCACCTTGTGCGGTTGGTTAGTTCAGTGATTTCCCCTTTAAGAGTGAGATATTCCTGGTTTATATGGTTGATGTGCCGGTGAAAAATCCGTTTAATCCTTTGAGTTTTCCGTTTTTGTTCCCTCATAAGTGCTTTGGTGACTTGCGTAAAGCAACAGTATAGCCATTGTTTCGGTTTTTCTTCCGGCGCATGTGCATCCATTCATTTTAGTATAGCCTCGGTTAGGTTTTGGATGTGGGTATCAATTTCCTGGTTGGATAGGATTCGGTTCACAGGGGGAGGGGGGTAAATCGTCTTCGAGGTCTTTTCTGAACTCTGCCCAGTCCAAAGAGGCATATGATCGAAATTTTTTCGGTATGTCTTCAATAGTGGTTAGGTTATTTAGGTGGAGGGTTTGCTTCAAACAATAGTGATCGGAAATCTATGGAAGAGTTGCACATTGGTAGGGAGTTGTGTTATCAGTTAGTAGGTCTTGTGACACCAGAAAGTTGTCTAAGAAGGAGCTGCTTCTTGGGTATGAGGGGACACCTGCGTTGACGATGGCGCATGTTAGAAATGCGCTGGACAGGAACCATTGATATATTCTTTGGCCGTTTGTGTTCTGTGTAGAATCACCCCAATGCTCATGTCTCGCGTTGAGGTCTCCGCCGGGGAGGAGAGAGTCATGGCTAGCAGCTATTGCTTGTATTCTATTATGGGTCGGTTCTATTGCAGGTCCCAGGTTTCTTTGGATGTGGATAGACCCAATTAATATTTTCCCATGACCACCATTGTGTCTTCGCATGTTTAAAGTGGCTAGTGTGCAGGAAATGTCGGGATGGTTAAATTTTATTTGGTCAACTGATAGATGGTGTCGATATTGAATGGCGGTGCCTCTGCCTGCGTCGTTTCTAAGTACTTGGTAGTTTTTTATTCGGACCTTGTGTATCGGTTTTAAGACTGTTTCATTAGCGAAAACTATGTCGGGTTGAATGGATTTTGTAAGGCTAGACACGAATATTCTTTCGTCATGGGAAACTAGAGAGTTTATATTGAGACAGATAGTAGTCAGGTTATTTACCCCCATACAGGTTGAGGTATAGCTCAACGAATACGACTGGCTTGTCCTGTGTCGGCATGCCATCGTATTTTGGCCAGAATTGGGCAAACTTTTTTGGGAGTTCACCTGATGACACTCCTAAAACTTGTACTGTTTCGTAGTGGAGTCTTTGAAGGGGGTCCCCTTGTGGTTCTGCATTCCGGAGCATGGTTGAGTTTCTTCCACTTGTGACTTCCGAGTATAGAGGTACTGATTGGGCTGGTGTGGCTGATGCTAATGGGGGTTGGATATATTCGTATGATGGAGTTGGAATGGGGGTTGTTCTTTTGTTTTTTAAAAACGCTATCTTGTCTATCAATCTTCTCCTTTCCGGGCATCCGGAGAAGTTTGATGGGTGGCCTTTCTCCTTGCAGAGAACACAGAAAGGTGGGGTGCTTCTTCTGTCAATGTCCTTCCTTGGGCATTCTTGGGGGTTGTGGTCGTCTCCGCAGGCTACACATCTTGCCTGGAGGGCACAATTTGCCGAGACATGGCCGAACCGCTGACATCTATAGCACTGGAGTAGGTCACTCCTTCTGGGCTTTTCCCATGTCGCTTTCTGGTGAAGGATGAAACGAATCTTTAGGAGGTGGTCTTGATCTTTTTTTTGATTGAGGATTATTTTGTATAGGTCTAAGTTTACGCCGCTCGCTTTAGACCATCCGGTGGTTAACGGTAAGACATTGTCTATTTTGATGTCCGGACATTTTTTTTCGTTGTCTTCTCTGACCTGTGTGGCTCCGCATGCCGAGTCTATCCCTCTGAGTATGACTGTGTATTTTTTGCGCTCCATCGGTGTAAAGGAGTTATGTTCTGCTTTAGATCTGCGGATCAAATCCAGTAGTTCATCATGGATGGTGACTTCGTCCACTGTAATTTTTGATTTGCTCGCGCTCAGGCGAGTAATCTATACTTCGTTGTGGGGCTCCTTTCCATGATATTTTTGACCGTAATTGCTGTGATACCTTCTACTAACATAGGAGGACGCCATGACTTTTTCTTTTCAGGGGCACACGTGTTTTGATTGGATTTTAGTTTTTCTTCCCCCAAAAGAGGCGCGTATGGATTTGGATTATGGGGGGTTGGTGCTTGGATAAGAGTAGGTGACTTTCGTTTAGTTGCCAATTTACCTTGAGCTATTCTAAATTCTTCCGATTCCATGTTGATCTGGTCAATTATTACCATGTTTGGAGCGTTTGTTGCAGTTTGCCCTACTTCCATTATTGCTAACTGTGGTACTTCTTTCCTCACCGCTTTCGTTCTTGTTGGGTGCGCCTTCTCGTCATTGTCCACATCGGACCATCTTTGGATGATTGGAGACTCGCTTTGCCCCTCTGTTGTTGCCAGTTTTCCAGGCTTTAATTCCTTTTTTCCGCTATACTTGTATTTCGTTTTCTTTTTCTTTATAACCTTGATTTTTAACACCTTAATGTTTTCGCTTGCGATGTGTTAGGTTTGACGTCTCACCATCAAATCATCGATATTAGTGAGGTATACGTTTGTATCGAACCTAGACACTATAAATATGTAGGAATTTTCACAATAATGTTAGAAATGGTATTGGTACGTTATCATGACTAATCAAGCAATGGGGTCAAAACACTTGGAACGAAACCGCGGCGAATTTAAATACATAATAACTAGGATTTAATTTTTCAAACTCAGTTTATGGAATCTGTATAATATTAGTCTAATTTTGATGTGCAGAAAATATTGTTTGATTAACTAATTGTTTCACAAAACCCTTCTGGCAGAAGCACTCTCCTTCTACTTCAACTTGTTTCTTTGGTAGTCCCACAAAATATGTATACATTAGTACTGTATATGTCGAAAAAGTGAGATGCTTTTTAATGAGCGATATTTAAAATGAATGAATATTGGAGACACCAAGAATTAAAAAAACTGAGAATGCCAACCAAAATACATTTACAACAAGAACAAAACAGCAAACTCGACAATTTCGTTAAAATAGTATATATGCAATGCAAGATCTATTAATAATCATTGCCTCAACTTGCATTGTTTTGCGTGTGAAGAGAAAATGATTAAATGAAAAGAAATATGCTGATGTGATGAAATTGAAATGTTGAATTTTAAAATTATTATAGAAGAAAATAAAATTAATTAGAAATCAAATTTGAAATGAACTTAATATTACGCGAACAAAAATGGAAATATGAAAATTGAGGGATGAACTAAGGCAAAGAGATAAAAAAAAACACGAGAAATCATTAGCTTGATCCCGTTCCAGCGGCAACGGAATATCGGATGTTTGTCTAGTTGTAAAAGGGAGTTGCAAGTTGGTCTCGAACGGCGAAATGCGATTTAAATATATATTTAATTTGACTTTGAATAAAAGTGTTTTGTCAAGGTGGGATTCTGCTTGTAGACGTTTCGTGCATGCTCTTTATAGGTGGAACTTTTGCGCTAGTCTGTTTTTCAATAAGAAAATCGCGAAACATTCAAAATGTCTGAGCGTGGAAATAACGTGCATAAGGCAAAATAAGCTGAGCACTATGATGAGACGGTCGAGATTTTGTGTTTTAAGTGAACACATGTGATATAAGTTACGAGTGAAAACTAATAAAGTGAATTTATAATACTAGGGAAAAAACGGAAAAGTTATTGAGCGAACAAGAAAGAAAATTTTCTCAATGAAAATAGAATTCTAGTTTGGGCTTTCCATTTAACCTTCAATCCTACGTTTAATGTACTTTTGAACGGTCTGCTGCGTAAATTTTCGAGATCAGTGAGTGTTTGACGAGAAAATAGTGAAGACTTTAAGGTCGTCGGTGATTTTGCGGGCTGTTCGTAACTCTTCGGCTACATGTATAAGCAGTAGATATTGCCGTTGAGGGTAGCGAGTTTCGATCACATGGTTGAAAAGTGTTCAACATTTTTTGGAGTCTTCCAACTGAGTGTAACTTGATTCTTGCCAATTTTCATGAATCCACATGATCCGTTGTCATCTCTTTTTCAAATAAACACCTTTGTGCTGCAAATTATATAAATTCTAGTTTAAATCATGCTCAGCTAAATTCAATAGAAAACATAAGTGATTATTAGATCGGATAGTGATAAGGCAAGAGGAAAAGTGAAAAAAAAAAATATTTGAAAAAACGTGTTCAAAAATATAAATGAGATCTTGGATGCTGCACTGTTCGCGTATTTATTTCTTTGAAGCAAAAGTTGAGTGCGATTATTGCCAATCCAATGCCAATCTATTAACCTGTCGCAAGAGACAATAGTAGTGAACGTAATCAAAGGGATAACATGTGCTGTTCCGGGCAAAACAGAAGCTACTTCGACCTGCTCCCTAACTAGATTCGATTTTTTGAAAGTGTAATAAGCATTTTATCGATAGAATATAAGCCAGTAAAATAATTAGCCGCAAGTATTACCACGTTTGAAGTCCATACGGTTGTGGTATCCAAAGAAGGCCACATGTGTTTACACTTTGTTAGCTAAATTTTAAATATGATTTTCAACACACTATGGATACAGTTTATGCCATTATATTAGTACACTAATATTTGAAATATGTACGCAAATCGTCGCTACCAAAAGAAAGTAAAATCTTGATTCATAAGTAACAACCGGTACACTAATACGTTTGAAAATAAATTCCAACTAATTTCAGCATGTTATCGAGTGAATTTTTTTTTCAAATATTGTGATTAACGCAACCAAAGTGCTAATGTAGTTTATAGGAACAATTTTTTTCGTGGTTTTAGGCACTTTTACTCCCCCTCTAACAACAAATTCTGGTCGAAGGAGTAGATAAATACTCTTTTTAGGGTTTTGTAAAATAATTTTACAAAACCGTACTAGTTTCGCAACCTGTCTGTCCGTCCGTCCGTCCACTTTTTCTCGCAAACTACTTAAGCTAGAAACATCAAATTTTGTATGCAGGTGTTAAGTGATGCTCTCTTCAAAAATCAAATACAAAAAATTTTATAAGGTATTTAAGGGGGGGTCTCCCCATACAGGGGAGTGTCCCTCGAAAAAAAAGTTTCATCAAAATTAGCTGATATGGGTATCAAATGAAAGGTCTTGATAAGAACTTTTCAAAACAGGCCTTCATTTGATACTTTTTGCTTCGACGGACGCGTAGGGAGGGGAAATACACGAAAAATTTGTGTCCCCCCCTCTGGATCCGAAAAATCTGAAAAAAATAATGGAAGTAGGCGTTTATGAGTACAACAACAACAAATACCTTAGAAGTCAAAATTCGCTCAACTTAGTTAATAATAGTATGATATTCGAACTTCACATTTTCCCTAATAAAATCGCATGGATACCCTTAAACTGAACACAATTCGATACTTACGTAGTCCTACTAAGTGTTCTTAAACTTTGTAAGTTTGATGAAAATCGAATAATATACACGGATGTTATAGCCGTTTGAAATTTCTCCAATTACAACAACAATAACACATGATTTTGGTCTCCAACTTTCTCGGCCCATTTATCGTGTCTTCCCATTTCAAAATCCGACGAGCGATCAGTCCGACTAGCATTTCCTCGGTTTCTTCGGTGGTCTCCAGCCTTCAGTTCCCCCAATGAATACCTTTTTGGGTATCCGTTGTTAGTCGATACGACTCATGTGGCCAGCCCATTGCAGCTTCTGCAGTCTTACATTCGATGAGACATCAGGCTCCTCAAAACTTTCATACAGCTTATGGTCGTATCGAATTCACCATCAGTCTCCATCTAGCTTCACTCCTATTATTCACCTCATGACGCGTCGCTCAAAGGCGTTCAATGTATTTGCAGGTGCTTGGGTTGTGGTCCATTTTTCCACACCCGTAGCTTAACACAGGTGTTATCATAGATTTGTATACTTGGAATTTTGTTTTCCAGTGTATGCAGCTGTCCTTCAAGATCGTCCAAACTGAAAAAAGTATTTTATTTGCGAGCTGTATTCTTTGGTGTATTTCGTCGCTTTCATTATACAAATTTCATATTTTTGATACTGTATTCGACAAGCGTGATATTTGTGTACTTGAGGTATTCTTCCTCGACTGCGTCATGAGCTTTATTTTATTTTCATTGATTTGTAGCCCTACTAGTTTTCCTTCTCTGCCAAGTTTCAGGAAGAGTTCTTTGCCAGTTTCTAATAACCGTGGTAAGATGTTAATATCGTCCACATAGGCTACTACTTGCCTCGAGTGTATAGTAAAGTACCTCGTGTATCGACAGGTAGCTTCCTTATGCCGTATTCTAGAGCTAAATTGAATAGCAATGGGGCTAGCCAATCTCCCTGCTTTAGTCCATATTTGTGAGTTGGTTATTGATGCGGACTTGGAAGGTCGTCGATGTTATTGTAATTTTGGTAAGACGGATTGATTTCGCTGGGATACCAAAGGAAAACATTATTTGGTACAATATTTTACGGTCAATACTGTCGTATGCTTGCTTAAAGTCAATGAAAATTTGGTGTACGTCTATGTTGAACTTCCAGCATTTTTCCAGTACCTGCTTGATCGTGAACAATTGGTCTATCATCAATCTTCCTGCTCTAAGACCATTTTGATACTCCCCAGTAGTACTGTGGGCATATGACTCGATTTTATTTTCTAAGATTTTTGAAAATATTTTGTACGCCGTACAAAGTAGTGATATGCCATTATAATTTTCGCCCTTTAGCTTGTCACATTTTTTGTGGATAGGGAATATAATTGATCGGCTCCACTCTTTCGGCATATGTTCTTGTTGCCAAATGTGCTGGAAGACTTTGTGAATAGCTTTATGAACACTGCTGACATCATGTTTGATGAGCTCTACTGAAATCTCATCGATACCTGGCGCTTTATTATTCTTTTGGGCTTTGACGGTGGAACAAACTTCACCCAGAGTTAAGCCAATGGAAGTTCTCCGCAGACATCTATATGTTTCAATGTTCAGGAGGTTAAGGAGGTTCTTGAGAATAAACTGCAAAACAATGTCGAAAATGAGTATTTCTTGGAATTTGACAAATTGTATCTTTCCTGTAAAATAAAAAATTCTTCGATTCTACCATTCAAAATGTATTTGAAATATTACTGTAACGTAAAACTGAACAGATCAGCCAATACATATATTTTAAAATGGTATCTTTTGATAGTATTTTAAAGTTGGAAGACTTATTCACATCTAGAATTGCTTTAAAATTCTGGCGGGATTCTAAAGATTAGTATGAGATTCATTTTATTATTTTCTTTCAATCATATTATGCTCCATCTTTCGTATCATCACAAATCAAATTCACTCTCAACTGCGCAAATCCACCTCAGGATTTCCCCTTTCATTGTGACTTTTATGTCTCCCGACCCCCCTTACAAGACAATTCTCATAGTGAACGCATTTGTGGCATCCAACACCTACCAGTCCCGGCAACATTTACACATTAAACAAAAAGGAATGCTGTTATGAAATAAATCTAGATCTGATATAGGTCATTAGCTGTTGTCAAGGAACAACTAAAAAGGATGTACACGTTGGCATTTTTATTAACTGAGAAAATTGTTAGGGCATATTTGGCCAGTGGCAGAAATCTGCTCGCCCTGTGACATTCTTGTACGTATTTTTATTTATACTAATGTAAATTGAAATTTTTTCCAAGTATTTGGGTCAGGATTTTTATTCCTTTTAGAGGGCACTCGATTCTGATAGACAGTTTAGTGCCTGTAGGGAAATTTTTCCTACGTTTATTACGATGAAATAATTGAGTGGGATGATCAAACTTTATGGAAAAATTGAGATCTATCATGATATATTTTAAATAGATTTATCAGATAGCTTTTATATAAATTAGATATGTACTATTAGTATAAAAAAAATTGAATGCAAGGATTCAAATGGTCAAATGAATCAAAGCAAGGTAGGCCTAATGAATTGAATTTAAAGAAGTAAATGGAGCTACCGATGTATGCAATTATAGAACTTTTATAGAACGCAAAGCATTATCTGATTTCGCCGATTATAAAAAATATTTTGAATCACTCAAAGAAAGATGATGGTTCATTCTTCCAATGGTTATGTATATTATGTGCTTGATTTCAGGTGTGTTTTTTTAGCATTACGTGTCGCATAAGTGAAACGATTATTCATTGAGTTGAATTTTCGATCGCTAGCATCAAAAGGTTAATTTTTAAGCAATCCTAAAACAAAACCATAATATATTTTTCAATCGTTATTTTGTTGCTCATTTTTTATTTACTGGGGAAATTTTGTAGTTTATATTATTTACCATGACCGGTCATATGACCGGTTGAAAGATTCAAGTATTCCCATAAAAGAATTCATTGTTAATGGGTTTATTTCCAAGAATTTTATTCTCTAAATTTCGATTCCGGAAATATCAAACCATCACAAATAAGCTGTAATGCCTATGTGGCTAATTCTTGGTAAAATGTGCCTTTCAGGAGCTAAAGGAGCTGTATTTGACGACATCGTAAAATGTTTTCAAATTGAAACTCGCCCGCCCATTCCTTATCTGCCTGATTTTCATTCAAATTATTGCAAATTCTGTATGTTTATATATCGTTTTATTAGTTCAGTTCGTAAATAAAGTAAAACAACACTCAAAGGAGATGAACAGGAATTTCCCCATGAACACCAATCACCCAAGGTTTAGAATCCAACCAGAGAATATCACATTCAAAAGTCTTAGAGAAAACATATTCGTGCGTGTTGTTACGTTAAAAATGATGCTGGGCGCTACGCCGCATAAACGATTCCGGTTAGGGGCCTTGGGGTCCCGACTAGCCCATGGAGACGGGGTAGATAGCGCCACTCGCCAACCCTAAAATTGCCCCCAGGAGCCAATTGGCGAGCTTGCGGCTCCCCGAAATGGTCCTCCTACTACCACTAACTTACACAAGGAAAATCACTGCCTAAAAAAACACAAAAAAATCCTGAGGGGACCTATCGCAGATTGAGGTCCTAGATGGAAGGATCCTTGCACACTCTGGACCAAGCTAAGCTTTCGGTCAACACTGCGCGCTCCACGCGCAAAACACTGCTGTAACACTGCCACGACACAAAATTTTATATAAAACAAAAGTAATTAACGCAAATATTATTATTTAACAGCAAAATCAATACAAAATTGATATTTAAAAAATGGGATTTATAGAAACTTAACACTTACTTTACGTTGAGGGCCCCGCCGATGAACGAAGTCCTCGCTTTCCACTCAATATTCTGTTCTAAATTCAAACTTCAGTTGTTTCGAGCAGTTTATCTTTTCTTCTTCTCCTAATGCGTTGATGAATCCCAAATGTGTGCGAAATTAGCGCCCTCCTCTTGTGAATAAGTTGTACGCTGCCTTTCGGTTTGATGGTCGTCCTTTGTTAGCCAGAAATCCGTGCGAAGTAGAGACCGTTTCCACCGTCACTGGCCCTTTTATTGACTTGGCCCAACGGCTCTTTTACTTGAGTTGAAGAACCATAGTTCAAGGCACAACATTCATCACGGCTCTTTTTTACTTGGTGGCCATCTTACTTTCGCGCACTGTACTGTAGTATCAATAACAACCTTACCGATTGTTTTGATTTAAATGTCAGTCGTGTTAAATACTTGTTATTCCATGCGTCGCGAGTGAAATTTGAGTGATTGTGTCCACGCAGGGATGTGTTGGGCGATCAGCCCGAGAATCCCGTAAGTATATCACATCGCAAGCTTTAGAATGGGTGTTTGGTCTTATAATATTTTCATCTTGTTTTTCAGGTAACATTTGCCGGATAACATCATCGGCTTCCTTCACATCCTTTAATTGCATTCTTTGGTTTATTGCCTCCATGATGCTTTTGAATTTCACAATATCAATGGTTGTTTCTGCCGCATATACAAATATAACGTCAAGATCATCAGGAATTTGTCCAATTATCGATATACGTAACAGAACACAACAGCTACAAACTCTAACAGGATGTCGAGTGATTGAAGGAGTCTTGGTGATAGCTTTGATGGATGTATTAAATCAAGATTTCGAGAATCATACATTTCCGGAGTTGACGGAAATCACAGCTTTCCTAATGCTTTATCAGGTTAGTGGTACGCGATCCTTGGCGAATGTTTTTTCCAAATTTACAAGTGATTCGTGACAATACGTTGTTTGAGGGATTTGCATTGATTACATTTGAAAATGCCAATATTGAGTAAATCGGTTTAAAATCACTTGTGACAATCAATCGTGGTGGTGAGCGAGTCGAGAAAAATCCAATTTTATGTTTTGTCACTATTGATTGGAATTGTGTTACTATGAGTGCTATGAAAAATCCAATTTTATGTTTTGTCACTGTTGATTGGAATCGAATTGCTATGAATGCAACGCCGGAGGCGCTAATATTTAAGCGTGTGGCTTAGGAAGAATAAAAGGTGATGTTAACAGCGGCGATTGTCCTGTCTTCGGTAACAAACGCTTCTGCTGGAATCAAGATCACTGCCAAAAAATCTGCCCGTTGGAATGTGGAAGTCGTCCCTGTAATAGTCAAGGAAAATTTTGCAACGAAACTTGCCTCGGTAGTTGTTCAGATGATGGAAATACATGTTCCGTTTGCCGAAATTTAGTTGTTTATGGTAAAGATGGTGAGAAAATGTTTATCCATGAAAAAAATTTTATATATCGTGCTCGGTTAAGTTTGTTTATAATACCGAATCAGTGTTGCAATGCTGCAAATATCTTGATTTGGAGTCTGGACGTCAAGCACTAAAACTTTTTCCATGATTTTAAGGACTGCGATATAATTTACATGCTGATTTCGATGTCGTTACGACAATTCAGTCCGATAAAATTCAATTAAAATATCCTTTCTTCCAAAGACCATAACAGAAAAAACAACTGCTGACTTAGTTTTGTTTGACACTCATGTAGGTTGCATTTGCACATGTATTCTTCTTTTTTCCGCTTAGTACTTAATCTCTAGCATTACTTAATGCTAATGATTTACATCTTTTATCATAACCTTACATTAATTCTTCGCACCAGTACTACCGCGCGTGGAGTGGTTCGTTGGTAATCTTCCGGATGAAATGTGGGAGTGCAAGGAATCCTCTAGGAAGCCTTGAAATGGATTGGACCTACGGCAATGACCTCGCAACCGAAAAAAGGACTATGGCACCGGATCCTGGAATGAACTGAACTATCCTGGCACTGTTAGAGACCTTTTACAATGGGCCAGTCAATAAAAATTAAACATACTGGCAAACCAGGAAACAAATTGAATTGGAAGTGGTGATCGTACACATTACTCAAAAGCGGGAAATCATCTAGAAAGCGAGAAATCTGAGTGGTCTTTGTTGTGGATAGTGAGCTAAAATAAAACGTTATTGATTTTAAGGCAATCAATAAACGATTATTTGCAATCCATATTCAAGCAAATTCCTTCAAAATTTGGCTGATAAACGTATATGCCCCTAGTAGAAAAATCGACTAAGAAATGAAGAAAATGCTCTACAATCACCTGGACTCAATGCATACAAATAACATAAAAATAATTTTTGATGACTTTGAGGTCATGATTGGCAATGAGCTATTCGGTTGGGGAACAACTGGAAGATAAAGCCTCCACTATGGAACAAATGACAACGGCCAGGGCTTGGTTGACTTTGCATGTAAGAGAAACCTAGTCATACGTTTGACTTGACGTTCGTACATACCGAGGAGCCAATTATAACTCAGATCATTACTTGGTCAAATCAACCTATTGATATTGTATGTCAAGGGTGTATTTGGAAAAGATCAGCTGCTACAGAAATTTGACAGCAAAAGGGTCTAAACAGCATCTGTGGCTAAAAATTTCACGGTGGAACTCGACAATCACCTAGTTCCTATTTTATCAGAAACATGGCTCAAATTGAGCGACGAGCTAAGGGTGGAAAGAAAAACGACAATTGAAGCAATAGCAGAAAAAACAATCAGAAATTATTAGTGCTATGTATGATGAGTGCTAGAATGTATAAAATAAAAAGAACCAGGCGTTCTACATAGCCGAATAGAGAATACTATGAAAATTTCAGAAATATAGCAAATGAAATCATTAGAACTAAGATAAGAAAATAATCTGGCAACCAATGGAGAATCATTGTAAATCTAGTGCATAACTACGCAAGACAAGTACACAAAATAGTGAAAAGCCTGAGACGAGGTCATCAGCCCAAGACCACGCTCTGACGTGAAGCCATCGGCAACATAAGCGCTAATGAGAAGAGGATTCAGGAAAGATAGGCATTATATGTATTTCAAGAACTTTGTAAATCCTCCGCATAACTTTTGAGCTTCAGATCTTACGGATATTCCTGAAGAACTTTGGATGCAGTTTCATCTACCACCAAAACCCAGAAGAATAATAAAGCGCTGGGCGTCGACAAGATTCTAGGGTAGCTCGTTAAATACAGTTGCAGTGATGTTCAGAAAGCCATCCATAAAGCCATCTAGCACATTTGGCAACAGGAATATATGATAAATGAGTGAAGCTAATCAATTATTTTTTCGATCTACAAAAAAGGTGACAAGCTATAGTGCAAAAACTATTCAGACATGTTACTGCTTTGTACGACTTACAAAATACTCTCAAAGATCTTAGAAAATAAAATCAGAGCACACGCCAACAGAATTGTTGGGGACTATCAAGGTGGCTTAAAAAACGTATGTTGATGATAGACCAATTGTTCACAGTCAAGCAGGTACTTGAGATATGCTGGAATTTCAACTCACATGTAAACCAAATATTTGTTGATTTTAAGAAAGTATACCACAGTATTGATCGTATTGTACTGCACCAAATAATGCTTTGCTTTGGTATCCCCACCAAATTAGTCCATCTTACCAAGATGACAATGACGTCGACAAACTTCCAAGTCCCATCAATAACCAACTCGCCGATACCATTGACATGAGTATCTGACTAGGACAGGGAGACGGGCTGGCCCCATTGCTGTTCAGTTTGGCTCTGGAATATATCATAAGGTTGATACAAGAGGTACGTTATTATACAAGCAAAACTAAGGGTAGCCAATACGGATGATATCAATATTTTGAAATGGTCATTAACAACAACAACCGCCAAAGAATTGAAACTTGGCAGTGAACCAAAACTAATTGGGCTACAAACTAATGAGAATAAAACAAAACTCATGACGCAGTCAAGGAAAAATACCTCAAGTACACAAAACATCACACTTGGTGAATACAGTATCGATTATATGGGTGAATTTGTACAAATAGACGTCAAACTAAATAAAATATTTTAACTCAGTTTTGGCGATCTTGAAAATCAGCGGCATATACAGGAAAACAAAGCACCAAGTACACAAATCTGTTGTATGGGTGTGAAAGATGTAACCAAACCCAAACATATTGAACGCCTTCGAAACATACTGAACGCCTTCGAAAGGCAGGCACCGGAACAAATAATTGGAGCAAAGTAAGGTGGGTATCAATGACAAATTTGATACAACCATGTGTTGTATGAAATTTTTGAGGAGCTGGAGACCTCAATGATTGTGAGACTGCGGAACTGCGATGGACTGGCCACGTGGATCATATTGACGAACAATGGATACCCCAAATGGTATTCGTTGGGAGAACTGAAAGGCGAAGACCAGTGGGGAAGCCGAGGAACCGCTGGTTTAACTCGGTTGACGAGCACAGTTTACCGCTGCTCGAATTTCGAAATTACAGAGCGCGGTCAATGGACCGAGAAAGTCAAAGGCACTGTGAGCAGAAATGAAGATCCGAGAGGTTCTATAGTGCTACCAAGAAGAAGAACAGTTACATTAATTCTAATAAGTTTTTTCAGTTATCAATACTATCATCAACGGTTACCCAATGCTCTCTTAATGGTTTTGCTTTGCTAAGAAAATTATCTAATTATCTAAAATGTCTAACATTCCAGACAACAGATCTCTTCACTTTTGTTGATTGTTGCGGATAACTTTTTGTACTGCCTTACCAAAAGTTATTCCCTGTCAAATCCTAATATCTAAGCTTTTCATAAAACAAGCAATATAGCCGTCACTGAATTCTTGTTCTCCCAACTTTAATTAAGTTTCTACAGTTTATGAAATCCTTTTCAGAATTGAGTGCAGAGTTTGTATTAGTGACAGTTCAAAACAATCTGCAGTAAAAGCAAAATAATGACATATCGCTAGAAGAGTGCGAGTATACCATCCAAGAACGTAGCATCTTATCGCCGTTCTGTAAATTTCAGTTAAATTAAGCACTAGTAAGTTTTCGTACCACCTTTTGTCGAAACACCAGGAACAGCAATATTTGTGAAATCGGATTCAGCGAGTTGAACGACAGCAGAACCTTGATACACGAGAAACTCACGCAGGTTATCTGAGATTTTCAATATCCATTGTCCTACATCCTTCAGGTCACCAAGGTTTGGAATAATTCATTTTCAGTATTGAAATTGTCCCCGCGGGAAGGGCCTGCAACGGGCTCTGGCTCCGAAGGTTTTGAGATTTGTTGGCAGCTCAACTTCATACGATTGAATTCCTGTTGATCAAATAGTAGCGCATTGTCCATTCAAGACATTACCTTTACGCTTTGTTTTCAATCTGTGATGTTCTAGAATATCAACATTAGTACTGTCATCTGCTACAGAAAAATTAATAACAACTTTAAGTAAATTTTGAGACGCCCTTTGATTTTATGGACCAAAACGGAAAATTTATAATGTCTACTTTTATTAACAAAGTTGGTTGAATTCTGGTATCTGAAGTGTTTGTTGGAGCTCTGCTTCTTAAGACTTACCTCCCTGAATTTCATAACTTACTTCCATAATTTTTTAAGAAAAATTACCAAAATTGTTGTACATTTCCCATTCCTCTGCAGCCTCTGATGCAAAACTTGGTAGTTTAAGACGTGCTTTGGAAAGTTCCTAGCAAGATTTTTCATTTGATACCCAATTGGCTTCCTTTGGTGAGATTTCTTTCAGGAGCCATTCCACTATATGGGGAGAGCCCCCTTAAATACATTCGGTTAAGTAAGAGCGTGTCTAGCATAATTTTAAATTACTTTATTTAACAACAGTTTTTAACTTATGCATACATTAAATATATTCTGAGGTAACGCGCTTTCAGTTTAATAGTGAGTTCAATCACCACCAGCATCAATTATTGCTTGGCATCTCCGAGCTATACTTTCCACTAAATTTTCGGCGTATTCGAGGGGAAGCGCTTTCCACATTAGTCAAATTTGTCGGAAGAGCTGCTTCAAAGTGTAAACGCGTTTTCCACGGAGCTTTTGCTTGATGTAGGCCCAGACGTTTCCAATAGGATTTGCATTAGGCGATTGCGAAGGCCAATCAAGTGTCACAATGCATTTGTCCCGTTTCCATTCAGTACACATCAGGCTCCGGTGTTTGGGATCATTATCGGTACTCCGCCATTTTACATGTTTGCGCACAAACATTCCTGAATGGCAATGTGTAATAACTCGAGACCTTTTTGCTTCAACTTCACTTGTCCTTGACGTAAGAACAAGCCAGGATTGAGCGAAAACAAAGCCACAATTCGCTTTTTGTCCTTTTTGGTCACTTTTCCTACCGAACCGTGATTTGGAAGGTCATCGACGGTTTTCGGCTCTTCAAATCATTGAATTCACTTCATGACAAACGATACAGACTTTTTAATATATTCAGCCGCCACTACATAGTTCATTTTTAGTCCTTTAGGGTGTGTGCAAAGGAACACGGCCTTGAAGCGCTTTACGTAAATGGCACTCATCGCGATTTTAGTGTGTTGTTGACGGAAGATTGGCTTTGACTGAAATTTTTTCAAAGCACCAAAGACAGAGGTTTTCTCTACCGATCAAAAAAATTTAAAGTATATATCACTTACCGATCGCAAGCTATGCGGGACACGCTCTTATCTAACAGACTGTAGCTTATAAAACTATTTATAGTGAAAATTCAAGGGGGACACCACTTTACACCTATCAGCAAAACTTTGTTTTTTTTAGCTTATGTGGTTTGCGAGAAAAAATGCTATGACCCATGGACCGAGGGAAAGATTGGTCGCGATTTAAGTAGGATTTTCAAAAATTATTTTTCAAAACAAGAGATTAGCATACCTTTTTTGCAATCAGTACTTAATAACACTCCGATTTTTTTAGCAATGTCAACTTTCTTGTGATGGTGGTAAACGTGATTTGATCACAAATCTCTGTAAGATTAATGACAAAATATTTTTCAATTACTAAACCGCATATTCCATCGAAGCTATAACCATATGAATGAAGAGTACTTGGAGCTCAAAGCAGAGGTTATGATAATGACCAGTGAAATCCACAAACGCATCAAATATGAAGTCAATAACCGTTATAAGCAAAGACTAAGCTCCATGAGACCTTCTTCTGATGTGTTTAAAATAATAAACTAATTTACTTGATGCAGGTGTTCCAAAAACGAGGTTTTAACTACTCCTTCAGCTAATATCAGTGTGATGGAGACTTCAAGCATAATACAGACTGCAAAGGGAGTATTAACAACTTCCGGCCAATCTCTCTACCACTGAATATGGGCAAAATCCTTCTCCATTGATTTCTCGTTTTCAGTTTGGCTTCGAATATGAACGAGCTACAGAGCAAGCTATAATGCTACTGCATAAAAAAGTCACCCGCAATATACAGCGGAAAGAGTGCACAGTGGCCTGTGCTCTAGATCTAAACAAGCTGGGTAGACATACCTACACTTATGTCAGAAGGGTTTTGTATCCAACTTCTCAGAAATATAGTCACCAACAACGAATAAAGTCAAAAAATATGTCAAAGAGGTGAGCACGTTTTGAAGAAAATCCATTGTTTTTCTACTTTCAACGGTCGCCATTTTGTTGTAAACCAACAAAAGTCACTCAAATCATGAATGCCCAAAAATATAAATGTTATTGACCTTACTTTTTATGGAATTGTTTGCAGCTACATATAAATGAGTTGCATATTTTGAATAATAATTTTTCTGAAAAATTATTAGAGAAGAAAAATGTTAGAAGAAGGTGGTTTCGACGTGTGCACTAATTCTCCTCAGGCCATCACTCTTAGATACACACCGGTGATGGCGACCACCATGCTCAGAGGTGAGGGAGTTAATTTTTAATTTTTCTACTTATGCAAACTCAATATGTTTTTGTATCTGCAAGTTATATTCAAGGTAAATTTTTCTTGTAAGTACTTGTATTAGCTAAACTTTTTAATTGGATCATTTCACCCTTTTCACTTCAAGCCATCCGAAAGAGTGATCGATATCCGTGCGACGTTAGATAAGCTTCAATGTAGAGCAAATTTGTCGTATAGATTTACATTAAGTTGATGTGAAAAGGGTGAAATGATCCAATTAAAAAGGTTAGCTAATACAAGTTATTGACCTTATTTGAAAATGTCAAGAAGATCAAATCAAAACTGCAGTGACTGATTCGATGGAAAGTCCATAAAATACAAAAATCATGAGTTATTGTTGTTGTAATTGAAGAAATTTCAAATGGCTATAACTTCTGTGTCTATTATTCGATTTTCATCAAACTTAGAGAGTTTAAGGACCTTTTGTAGGACTACTCAAATATCAAATTTCATTCTATATGGTTCTATTGAGCAAAATGCAAAATCCGAAGATCATGCTATTAATAACAAAGTCAAAATGCTTCTAAGGTATTTGTTGTTGTTGTACTCATAAACACCTACCTCTATAATTTTTTTTTTAGATTTTTCGTATAACAGGTGTCCAATGGCGAGGGAGGGGGCACACATTTTTCGTATTTTTCCCCTCCCTGTGCGCTCCTCGAGGCAAAAATTGTCAAATTAAGACCTGTTTTTAAAAGTTCTAACCAAGACCTTTCATTTGATACCCATATTGGCTACCTTTGATGATTTTTTTGGGGGGCTACTCCCCTATTTGGGGAGGCCCCCTTAAATACCTTATACATTTTTTTGTCGTTCAACTATGAAGAGGGCACCACTTTACATCTGCATACAAAATTTGATTTTTCTAGCTTAAGTAGCTTGCGAGAAAAAGTGCTGTGACACACGGACGGATGGATGGACAGACAGGACGCAATTTTAGTAGGGTTTTGTAAAATTATTTTACAAAACCCTAAAAAGCGTTTTCGGATCGTGCATGGATCAACGGGCTCAAGCTCAAACTAAAAATGTCATCCTGCCCGGTCGCAGCCCTTAGAATCCCTTACAGTTTCCTTTCAGATAGAATCTCTTAAATAAAATTAGGGAATCTAATTTCTAATCCTATCCGTATCCACTCTGGGATCCCCCAAGCCTCAGTTCTGGGTCCTACCCTGTTCAATTTTTCCCTTCATGATATCCCACGGCCAATCCGCATGAGCTCTGATATGATTATGCATGCAGACGTTATCCTTCTTACTGCCACCCACATCCTTCCTTCTTCTTCTTCTTCTTCTTCTTAGCACTACAGCCCCTTTTGGGCCATCGCTTCCTGCACATCCTTTCTACCCTGGCAAAAATAAGGCTACAGGGTGCAGTGAAAGACATAGCTTAGTATCTAAAATATTGGGGACTTGAAATAATGCTACGAAATCTAAATTGATCTGCTTTCGGCAAGGGACATCGTTGTGCAGTATCTCAGAGTTGGTACATTCAAGATAAATTGAATGATAAGTCATTCCTCTCAAAGATAATATCAAATATCTGGGAATATATTTCAATTATCGATTTGAAACAAATACATATGCCAGAAAAACGCTTAACAAAGCTAAATCGGCAGCCGCACTTATCTCCTCCCTCCTTTCCTCGAAAGCAGTGTAGCCTAAATTGAAAGTACTAATGTACAAAACACTTGTTAGACCAATAATTACCACTCATTCCCCGCTTGGCTGAAAATACTCAAAAAATGCCTGTCTAAGCATCGACGACCCATTAAGAAATACTAAAAAAATATTGTACCATACAGAAAAATGGGGATCGTCCCGATAAAAAACGTCTGGGAAAGTGGCGGGACCATCCTCTGCGAGGTATTCGCGCACTTTTGAAACTTCCAGATATAAATGATTCCTATTATCTATGCCCTTTTAAAATTCTTAAAAAATACATTCCAAACTCCTACAATCCTAATGCTCTCAATGAACCCCAATTTTATGCAGTATCCCAGCCCAATACATACCGGGGCTGACTTGAACACATAATGTAATTCTCGTTACATACAAGTAGTATTAGGGAAAAAAATAAGTTACTAAGGCTAGTTTTAAGCACTTTTCAAATCTCGAGCCAATACGGTCAAAATAGACGGAACACTCATCCTCCCTGGAAACTACTAGAGAGGAATCGCGAGTATAGGCGGACCGCATGTACAAAGTAGATAACATATAAACAACAAAAGAAAAACTTGGTACAGTAAAATAAATATTAATTTTATGGATATATACTATATATACATCAGAGTTGAATAAAAATAGATTAGAAGTAGGATTAGGTTAGGCGTAGGATTTAGTTTAGGTAAGGGGTAGGATTAGTCTAGATTTAGATTATTTTTTAGTTCTTACTTATTTATTTACAAAACCTTTCACTAAATAGGTCATTAGAGCGAATGGCATCTTCAAATTGATCTTAAGAATATAATTTTGTTGTCGGCCCTCTCGTGCGGCCCTGATGAGGACTCCTCGTAAGTGGGCCTTCACTCTGCACGTTCAGTCCTGACAAGGACTTTACTCTTTGGAATGTCTGAGCGTTTGGTCCTGATAAGGACCCTACTCTTTGGAAATGTCTGGCGCTGCCAAGTAGTCCTGATAAGGACTCTTGGCTCAAGTTCCTGCGTCGAGGTAACAAAACTCAGGATTTTATTTAACAACAACTTTTATTTCGGCAGAAACAAGAACGTGAATTTATTTTGTACAGCTTTGTAGCTTGATTGAAGCGAAGATGAGAAGAACGTTTGCGTTGAGCTCGTGTCGTCATATCAGCTTATGAGAATCGAGAAGAACGGAACGAGCTATTTTGTATTTTCTGGCGGCGATTTTTTAGATGCTGCTCAGCCGCGATGCGCTGCGAAAATCTGCCGCGGGAGCAGGATCTGCTTGCGGCGAGAAGGAGTTGTTGAGGGTGGGGCGTTCCGTGCCGCCACATACTGTATATGTAGTACATAGCTTACTGCCAACGTTTATTTGACATCTATCGACTGTCAAATGTCAAATAATTATTAAGTACCTACTGTCAATGTTTTAGAACAAAAGTTTGAATGAAGTTTTACTTACTTACTTCTAATGGTCATGTAGGAACAAAGCATAAGCGTGAAATTTTTTATAGTGGGTCCTGGCTCTGGCGGAAAGAACTCGCCCCATGACACCGCAACGCTAGCTGCTAGCAAGCTTATGCGTCGTCAGGCAAGGCCATTTTCTGCTGAGCATTAATTTTTCACTTGCTGAGGCTCCACCGCTGCAGTCCTAAACAGTCTTTGAACATCATGGTAAACACTAGAAAGAAATCATTAACCCTTAATCAAAGCATTATAATGGAGAAAGCTAAGTTTATCTAGAAAAAAACTGATGGATCGAAACGAACACCATTAATTAAGGTATCATAGATCAACCCATATAATACGAGGAATGCAGATCAATTCGTAATGCCTTTTGTCAGAACGGACCCTCTAAAGAACGATGCAACTAATGATGCTGTGCGTGTATACAACAACCTGCCAGAAATGGTTAAGAGAGCAATCTCACTTTTTAACCGACTTCCTAAGGAAAGAACAACACTTATATTTTTTTTTTGCTATTTTTTGTATGTTCACGCATAACTTTCAAACGGAGATAGATAGAAAACTCATGTTTTTGACAAATGATACGTATTTCTTTCAGTTAGGTCCCGTTTAAAGAATAAGAACTTCAAGTAACGGTAAAGGACTTTTACCGTTAAAACTAAAAAATTTCCGACTTTCACCCCGATTTCTCAGCATAACTGATCGACAGGTGTAAGGATTTTGCTTGTAAACCGATGTACCGATGAGCTTAGTAAGGGATCCTTCTTACATCGTTGAATGTAAACGTTACACATGCGATTTATAAAATTCCCCGAAGTATAATAAGGACTGAGTGATTACAAATCATAGAGTTTATTCGTTACTTTCCAGTTAATATTATACATTATAACATATGCCCAGAAATCTAAAATTAGTAATTTTCATCGTAAAGACTAGCGAGAATCGCAACCTGAAAGGAGACACTTTTCCTTCTATAACTGATCATAACTTTACAGATGAAGATGAAAATGCAGAACCGAGTTTTCATTGAACTATAGGGTATAATTATCTTGAAACTTTCATGAAAATTTAGTTATATATATATATATATATATATATATATATATATATATATATATATATATATATATATATATATATATTATATGTATATATATATATATATATATATATATATACATATATATATATATATATATATATATATATATATATATATATATATATATATATATATATATATATATATATATATATATATATATATATATATATATATATATGTGTGTGTGTGTGGTTGGTTGTATTTGTGATAGAATATAAAAAAATTTGTGCCTGGAGGTCGCAACTTTGCTTCGATTTTCGCCAAATTTTCAGAAATATTTCTGTTCTGACCTTAGTATAGCTCCGGATTGTACCAAAACTGGTACAAGAATTTATTCAATTGTGTGATAAAGCTCAAAATAAATAATCCCAAGGTGGAACAATTTGAAACAAAATGGCGGCCGCTCAAAGGTCGAAAAAAGTTGAAGGATAAAAAAGCCCTTCAGAGTCAGGTCAGAATATAAAAATGCCGGCTACGCAAAGTTCGAAATTCGAAAATTTCTCAAAGCTACTTAGCTATTTAAAATTAAGGTAGACGTCGATGAGATCATGTATTAAATGTACCAGAATTAAATTCGATTCCTATGTACGCTGCAGATTTTAGCCGTAGTGGTTTTTGCATTGCAGTAAAAAATTATATTTTGATATACGAGTAAATGATACAATGTATTCAAGAAATTGAGTTTTGATAGGTTTGAAATGAAAAAATATGCCACTAAAAAGGGTGAAATTAAAAACTTTTAGAAAAAAAGAAAACCGACTTCAAAATGCCCTAAAAAGGATGAAATAAATTTTATGGAAGCGGTGCCAAATCAATTTCCCCATTTCAACATAAATACTTCCAACATCTGCACTATCACAAAAGAAGGGGGGAAAATATGATATGGCACCGCTTCCATAACATTTATTTCATCCTTTTTAGGGCATTCTGAACTCGGTTTTTTTTTTAAATACAAGTAAGAAAAGACTAAGGGAGCGTTTAATGAGCACTGATTGAAGCGTGGACTTGTAGTTCTGCTTTTATGAGCTCTGTATCTTAGGGCAATCTTGACCCTATAGGCGAGATACTGAAGAGCCAGGTACTCAGAGTTTTTTTGAATTCGTCGCATTATATTGAATTTTTTTTATCTCTGAGAGCTGATCATGATTTTGGACTAGATGTTCATGAAAAGGATTAGTTCACATTATTTTGTGTGCCCCCCTTATACCGACGTATTAAACATTTTATGGGTGGCATAAAGGTGGATGCGACGTCATGTGAATGCAAATTGCACGAGCATTGTGCGACTAAGAAAGAGTGATGGAGAGAGTGGTAGGGAATGGAGGTATTTTAAAAAAAGCTCCTTTCAACCGTTTAAATATACACCTTTCTCATGAGACTTTTGCCAATGAACGGTCGTGAAGTATTTCCAAGTTTCACATAATTTGAAACATTTCTTCCATCTTTTTGATGTTGAAACAACTATGAATTAATTTTTATTCCTTTATAGCCTCTTCAGTCCAACATTTACAATTCGCATAATAAATAGCATAAAAGGACAATGCCGTCATATTCAACATACTCGTACATTCATAGCTCTCCAAGACTCATAACAATTTCAAATAATTTTTCCAATAACTAAAAGTACAGTCGCATTCAGTGAACACTGTCTGTCTTTTAATTAAACACAGTTTTTAGTTCTCTCGAATTTCATCTTAAACTCTCAAGCCTAGTATGTATTAGCAAGGGCTCTGCAAACCCCTCGAGCGAAATTGCCTTTATTTGTTGGAACACTGAGTTTGACTACTTGTACCCATTTTCATCCTGCAAAATGCCTTTCGGTGGTCTTACTTGTGTACAAATGCAAGCATACATTTTCTGCCATATGACAGGCATGTCGAGAAAGTCCAAGTGAAAGTCAGACTATAGAAAACATCTTTCATGTCCTGTGCAGCCACAGCGCAAATATATATGCAAATATTAGAAATGGGTCTATGGGGTGGAATTACGAGTAAGGAGACTATGCGAATCAGTTATTCTGAGAACCATACTCGTAGCTGCGGTCAAGATATTAAACCAATGACTTAGCAAACAGCCTTTAAGACATTTACTTGAATGGGCAAGGATACAGACGCGTCAGCGCTTCGAGAACGTTGCATACTTAATTCGTTTTCCTATGAAAACTAAATGTTTCCTGTGCCAATCTGGCGTAAAAATTTCATCGCGGAATGTTCCCAGGAAGTGTTCCGAGCCATAAACGCCCGAATTTATGTGCGTTTAGTCGTAAAAATGAAAAACATGCTTTTAGGGTTTGGTGGATTTAGCAAAAAATAAATGAATTCTGAGTGGTTCATATTTCAATGTTTGTTCAGCTAACACTATAATAAAATATTTTGGGGGGATGCAGGTTTAAAATGTTCAGCAGTTGCAAGGATTAGTGTTCTATGTTGAGCAACAGCTGAAAATCCCAACCGATTTATTTAGAATTTATTATGTATCTACTCGTATGTACCTATATATATTTTTTGTAGAGACAAATGGTGGCATTTTTTGTTATCTGGTAGTTTTGGAGGGATAGCAACCGCATTTATGGTAATAGAGTAGACATAATGCGTATCTCTGCCAATGTAATTAAGTCGACTTGTAATATGTGTCTATTAGAATTAAAGCCACTGGAAAAAACTGTTGCTCACCCGGATCTAATGATTGATATCCTAACAGAGGAGAATTCGTACACAAACGTTGTAACTCAGAACAGAATGTATCCAGGGCTGGACAGTAATATTTGAGTATTGAAATTGGATCCAAATGTTATCAAACTCCCACAAATAATATACATTTCTTCTGTATTCCATAAGAATATCAAGTCTCAAGCGATGGAATGTTGATTAAATACTGCTCCACTGAGAATGCTTACACTACCCTTCGCAAAATTGTTTAATCAAATCTCATGGATTTCTTAGGGGATACATTCGTTATCAATCTTGAATCAATTCAAATCTTTCAGCACGATATGAGTATGTACGAGTATAGTGTATGTGATTTCCAAGAGTTTAAGGGCATTCAGGTAAAACTTCTTTGATTCGCTAGAGTTTATCTTGTGTAAAGAATCCTTAATATTATTGTGAGAAAAAGCTTGTTGAGATACATTTAGTAAGTGTATTGGCTCTCTTTGCACTCAGACTACTTCTTTTACGGATTTGACCAATCAGAATACATAATACATCGGTGGGTCTAACAATTTGTAGAAACTATTACTATTAACTATTATTACAAGTCAAAGCAGCAGAAGGATTTTTAAACCAATTATCAAACAAACAATATCTTTTGAATATAACTGTATGTACATAGAACTGAATTTGAAAAACTTAAACATGGTTATTTTGTATTGCAATTCATTGCCATTTAGTTTTCAGTGTATTGACTTAATTGTTTGAGTGATTATGGTCTCATGTCGATGTTAAAAACTATTTCTAAAATATTTATCAAAATCCCCACGTATCTGTAAAGTCCAGGTCCTTTGCAAATGTGTATCTTCACAGCATCACATGTTGTTGTCGGAAAATCGACAGCAGCTACGTTATTTTTATGGCTCAACTATTTTGAAAATTTCAGAACGCGTACACCTACTACTAAGAAACTTAAACACATATTATATTTTTGGCAAACTTCACGTCTCCTCATGGTTTTAGAGGCAAAACTGTAAAATTCAGAAAATGTACTATTAGCAAAAATAATCGAATTTTGACCTCTGGGATATTTTCTGCCCTTGTACTTACAAAGATCGGCTTCTATAATTTTTTCCAGATTTTTTTAATCAAAACTATACAACTACGAAACAGAGGGACACAAATTTTACGTACATTTACCCTCCATCTATACTTCTTAACGCAAGTAGTTGTAGTAATCGAGCAGTCACACAAGCAAACTGCTCGAAAACCTTCCTAACTCCTATCCAAAATTTTAATGGCAGATTTAGAGAAAAAAATATTTAATTACTTCCGTTCATCATTGTGATTTATAAAATAGTTTTCTTTCTTATTATTATTATTAAATGTAATTTTATATCAATTTTCCTTTATATTAAATGCAAACGTTTCCTTTTAATTATAATATTCATTAGATTTAACTTTTATTACTATTTAAAATCTTTTTCATTTTTCTTCAGTAAATTATTCTTGAAATATTTTAAATCTGCCAATTGAAATTTCGGATATGGGAACACTGATTTAGTGCATCCCCTTTGCTTATGGCACTGCCGAATGCAATTGAACGTGGCTGTACGAGCAACTGCCTTAGAGGTCCCGGAAGGCGACGACGAATAACAAACCGGGAGTCGGAATAGAACAACCGAGCAAGGCGGTTGGGGCTGACCGCGGCGCGTTTTTCTCAATTGAGTAGAGTGACAGTCTCTTGTGCTTTTCGCTAAAGTGTTAAGAGTTAAAAATTCTAGCAGGTATTTGGGTTAAATGGTATGCACGGAGATTGTACAAAATTGTTTTTGTTACCTCGTTGTGTGATCAATTGAGTTCTATTCAAACCCCGCAAGCGAAAACAGTAAAACACAAGAGGATCGCGAAGTGTGAGATCGAAAACGCTGGTTTTGCGTTATTCGAGCTCGAGTTTGTCTCCACCCGTTTGCATTTCCCTGGCTCGGAAGACGTGGAAAGCCAGCATAGGGCATCCCACGAGCATTTTGTTTGTGATTGAGCTACTTTCGCAGTCCAATACGAAAATTCGCCACTACCTGTAGCGTATTCTACATTACTTATAAATTAAAATCCACATTTTCATAAAACCCACACAAAAAGAAATAGTAGCCGTAGATAAATAGACAATTGTCAACTAAGAAAAAATAAAAATATTTTGCCAGTTGAATCTTATAACGAAAACAGAAATAAGAAAATTCTGTTCAAGTTTGTTAAAAAGATTGTTCGTTTATATATTAATTTACATGGACTACATGTCATACTATATCAAAGTAAAATAAACGAAGATTTATACCTTCCCAAATTTGTTTTTATCTTTCAACATTAAAGAAATTATTGAAGTCGGATGGAATCAACCTAACAACTGAAATAGAAATACTTCCTTACAGAATTTAAATTGAGGATATAGAATACGCCTATCTATCAATCATAATTAGCAAATTCATCTACATTCTAGAATACGCTTATCTATCAATCATATCGTAACTAACAAATTCATCTACGCTACCCACCATACAGTCCGGGGAACGTGATCAGATCGAAAAAGCGACCCAAGATCAAAAAATCCCCGTTGGCAGCACCAGCCGGAAAGGTAAATTTCTCGTATGTAGCATAAAGCTTCGAAAAAAAATTTGGCTTGCCTACTACTCAACTTCTTTCTGCGATTTTCGTAGTACCACATGGGTATTTATTAACATAAAAAAAATCTGGCCACGTTCGTTCTTAGAGACTTTTTATCGGGGCGCAAATATTTTGCTAATTAAATTGAGTTGCATACGTATGGATTACATATTGAAAATCGGCGGATCATAAATTGTTGTAAACATATAAATACCGGTTTCGCCCTTCTCGCATTTACTGTTTACACAGTTCACAGTGGTAACCACACAAAGGCTTAAATAGCTCGAATAGTTAATTTCAAAAGATTTCCATGAAAGTTTAATCAGCACTTGCGTTGCCATTAATATATACATTTTCAATTTTTTTCTGATCTATGAGGGCCGTCATTTCAATTTTTATTGAAATCGGCTGCTAAAAATATTAAGCTGTAAATTTTCGACTTTTTCATTTGTCATTCGATTTGCATAATTAAATTAAATTAACTTGCGTTAATAACTTATAATTTCAAGTTTCAACGGAATCTGTTGAGAATCTTGGCTGCTACAGAAATAAAAAAAATTGTATGCCACCCCCCTGTATGGGGAGACCCCCCTTAAAATACCTTAAAATATTTTCTTGCACTGCAAATTTCAAGAGGCACCACTTTTGACCTACGTAGAAAATTTCCTCATTCTAGCTCATGTGGTTTGCGAGAAAACTTGTTTTGACGCACGAACAAACGGACGGACAGACAGACAAGTCGCGATTTTATAATTTTTTTAGGGGATTGTTAAAAAGATTTTACAATATCTTAAAAATGGTCTGGTTTATAAGTTCTATCAAGTAAAGTCATTTAAAACGTTATCATGAAAAATATTCATTATTTCAGTTGGCACTAAAATAGCGAATTGCGCTTGCCTTCTGACCTTTGGGGGCCGCCATTTTGAATGCATGCATTTGATTTTGGATTATTTTAAATCTTTGTATGCTAGGAACTCATCAATCAATGTACTATCTCGTTCAAATAGAAGTTTCACTCTAGACAGGGCAAAATAATTCAATTTTTAAAGAAAATGGCAGCTAAAAATATTAGGCTTTAAATTTTCGACTTTTTTATTTTTCATTCAATTTTAATAATTTCCTGCATAATACAAGAACATAGTACAGAGATCCATAATCTCAAGTTTCATCAAAATCCGCTGGAAAATGTGACCGCTAGAGGGCCACAAAAACCTGAAAAAAAACGCATATTTAAACGGCCGCCATTTTGAAATTTGCTCATGCATGATCACCAAAATATTAAAGACTGTAGGCCTAAATAATGTCTATCTTGAAACCGAATTTTGTATATGTCGGATTAAAATTGCGACTTTAAAAAGCCTTTGAAATTTTGCCCTTTAACTGGCCGCCATTTTGTTTTTTGCAACCTGATCTGCAATTTTTTCACGTAATTCTTTAGATACTTATAGCCCAGTCATATTAGGTAAAAAAAGGGGTCAACCTCGGAATGAAAGATAATAAGCTGCAAATTGGTATGAACCTTTGTTTTGTCATTCTAAATGTTGTCTCAAAAGTCACAATCGTTATCGTGCTCGCGTCTCAAGATATTCAAGGTCAAAGGTCACAAAAATCGGTTTTTCGCGAATATCTGGCTTCCTATCGGTTAAATGAGATTTGCATTTATTATAAAAGTTGTAGGCTATAAAATTCCCTACAACTTTTGTTTAAACTTTTTTTTCATACGACCAACCGTTTTGAAGGTAGAGCGCGAAGAGTGCACATCGTACAGTCATATACGGCCTAATGCAAGGTCAAGCGTGAGTTATGGTTATCAGTACGTTATAAAGTCAATTATTTACTTGGAAATTATAATTATTAAACAATGCCTATTATTTATGTACTAACTATTAATTATTTATATTTAATTAAAGTAAGTAACTTGATTATTTATATATAATTATTCATATTTAACTCATCATTGACACAGCTATTGCCTTATCAGAACATCAAAAGACTGCTGTCATCATAGGAGAAGATATCGATTTGCTCGTTATTTTAATTGGACGTACTCAGTCACATCATCAGGAAATTTTTTTGAAAAAAGTTGGCAAAGGCAATGTCAAAACACAAATATATTCTACTAAAAGTTTTGACCAATATCCTCGTACTAAAAAGCACATTTTATTTTTACACGCATTCAGTGGCTGTGACACGACTTCTGCGCTATTTAAAAAAGGAAAAAAACTGTTACTAGAGCATTGGAAAAAATTCCTGATTTAGATAAACTGGTGGAAGTATTTCAACAAGAAAACTGCCCAAAACAAACATTATTAGAAAATGGAGTGCGCATCTTGTTGGCATTATATAATGCTCCAAAATCTGAGGACAACATTGATCATTTCCGCTATACGCAATTCATCAAATTTACAAAACTAAATAAACCTGTACAACTGTCAACACTTCCACCAACAAGTGTAGCAGCTCATCAACACATAAAACGTGTCTACTACCAGATTCAAACGTGGTTAGGGAAGGACTTAGAACCTAAAGAATGGGGCTGGATGCTTGAAAATGAAATCCTGGAGCCCATACGAACGTTATTACCTCCAGCACCAGCCGAACTACTAAACGTAATATTTTGCAATTGCAAAAATGGTTGTGGTTCCCGCTGTGGATGCAGAAAATCAGGGCTACAATGTTCTTTAGCTTGCGGCCAGTGCAACGGACAAGCTTGCCTCAACGCTTCACTGTATCCAAGTAATCCCGATGAAGAAAATACATATGATCCCGATATTCTGGAAGGTTTGGAGATGAACATGACAGATAATGAGGATGATGACAATGAATCGAACATTTTTGAGCGACAAGAAGAAGAAGACGACGAACAAGAAGAAGATAATTAGCTTCCATTTCCAATTTCATTACAATTAAAATCAACAAAGATACTTTTGATATTTGAACTCACATTTTGATAAATGTATATTATGCCGTATTTAATAATAAATAAAAATATGTGTAAAATATATACTCTTACTATCATTTTAACTTAAAATAAAACTAAAATATATAATCCAGAATTAATAATATTTTATACTTAAATAGTTAAATATGAATAATTATATATAAATAATCAAGTTACTTACTTTAATTAAATATAAATAATTAATAGTTAGTACATAAATAATAGGCATTGTTTAATAATTATAATTTCCAAGTAAATAATTGACTTTATAACGTACTGATAACCATACCTCACGCTTGACCTTGCATTAGGCCGTATATGACTGTACGATGTGCACTCTTCGCGCTCTACCTTCAAAACGGTTGGTCGTATGAAAAAAAAGTTTAAACAAAAGTTGTAGGGAATTTTATAGCCTACAACTTTTATAATAAATGCAAATCTCATTTAACCGATAGGAAGCCAGATATTCGCGAAAAACCGATTTTTGTGACCTTTGACCTTGAATATCTTGAGACGCGAACACGATAACGATTGTGACTTTTGAGACAACATTTAGAATGACAAAACAAAGGTTCATACCAATTTGCAGCTTATTATCTTTCATTCCGAGGTGAAAGCCCTAATATGACTGGGCTATTATAATTTCTATCAAGTTATCAAATTTCATGAAAATCTGTTGAAAGCTTTGACCACTATTACAACAACAAAATTTTGCACGTTTTTCGACCTTTGAGCGGCCGCCATTTTGTTTCTGCCGTACCGACTTTGGATTTTTTATTGTGAGATTCATCACATACAGCAATGAACCTTTGTACCAAATTTCATCCAAATCGGAGCTATACTTTGGTCAGAACAGAAATCACGATTTTTCATCTAAAATGGCCGCCATTTTGTTTTTGCCCGGCCGATATAGCAGGTTCACGAACTTAACCGAGATAATCACCCAATACACCTTTCCTGAAAATTTGGTGAAAATCGAAGTAAAATTGCGACCTCTATCGTGGTCACAAATTTCATTATATCCCATATATATATATATATATATATATATATATATATATATATATATATATATATATGATGCTCTCCGCAATAGGTAAATTTCTCTCGAGAAATTTACCTACTAAATTTCTCTCGAGAAATTTACCTAAAAGTGAGGAGTCGCGCAAAACTCCGCGTTTGCCCTAAAATCTAACCGACTCAAGTCGTTGCAAATCGCAATCACGGCCCAGAAGTTCACAAGGAATTCAAGTCCCAAGAGTCAGTCCGCGCCGACCGTGGGTTTGTTGTTTTCATTGCATCGCGCAAGATCTCAAGATCAAGACACATTTTCTTTGACCTCCGGGATCTGGAGATATCTAGTGCGTTCGTCGTCCTGTATTGGCTTGAATTTGCACCGAATTTCAGTGAATAATTCCACGAAGTGACCTTTAGCGGTTCACTGGTAAAATTTTCGTCGACTCGTGTTTTTCGCATTTGTTTGAAGAGCAGAACGATACACCTTATAGCATATGGCCAGTGGGAAGGAAGAACATGTGTTGATGATTTTACAGGCATCATTATGAATAAATAGGAATTCAAGCACATACAATAAGAGGAGATACTGCTAGATGATCACTGTTACATGTATAATGCAATGAATATTTGCTAAATGATTCATCCGCGATAACATTCTCCAATGCCAGTTATTATCATTTTTCAATTGCACACGGTATCACACGCCTGAAGTGAATTTCTACCAGTGACATACGCAACAAGTGGTAATGGCGTAACAAACCAAATAACTCATAGAACTTGTCGGAAAGGCAGAGCCCTGGATGTTGATCTGATGACACGTTCTAAAGAAAACTCCGAACTTCTATTACAAGCAGAGAAACTTAACGGGAATATTGTTCAAGATAAGTAGTGATAATATTATAGATCAGAAAAGCCAAACAAGCGATTATATAATCGTTCTAATCCCTAGACGTACACTTGTAACATTTGCTACATCATTTATATTCATTCATTTATTGTTGCGTCTCTCCAGTCGGTATTTGTATTGTGTTTATAAAAATGAGATGAAACGAAACTGGCCCCCGTTGTAGGGGAACGACTCCACCTTTAGGCTAGCCGTGTTTTATTTTCAAAGTATATTTTTCAAACAACTTCATGCCCCTATATTCAGAGGAATAGAGCAAGGTTGGGAATTTATTTCAGTTTTTTGAAACGAGTCTCAAGACTGTATGCTGGCTTCTTGCCAATGTCATTCACATTAAAAATAAATGACTAAAATAAAACAAATAATGCGTTTTCTATTTTTTAGATATTAATTTAAAGTAAAATTGACTTAGTCTTTAAAAATTGGTCTACATAATTAAAAAAAAAAATTCCTGCATAGTCATATACAACTACATCATGCAAATAATTTTTCTACTTAAAACTTCTCTTCGAAATTCACATCATTGACATTTTCAAAAAAAAACCAATTGAATAACTGATACTTGAATAAATACATTCATTCTTCCATAACATATATATTACATGAAACATATACTTTGAATTGATTGCTCAAAATTGTGTTTGATTAATGATAGAATATGAATTAATACATTCAAATTGGATTATTTTAAATTGTTTTAAAAATCATAAATTATTAACGAAATGTATTGAAAATATCGCAAATCGTACCAACACAAATTTACACTGCAAAACTATTTAATATTTGTAAAAGTAACATTTTTTTGAATTTTAATATTAAAAAAAATATTTTTAAATGTTCCATAAGTATTAAAAAATTTATTTTAAGTAATTTTTCAATGTTTCAAAATATTTCAAAACAAATTTTTAATTTTTAATCGACTACCTTTGATTTAAAAAAAATTTTAAGGGCCAATTCGTTATTAGGGGGGACCCCCCTTAACAATTTTTTAAATTTTTGTTAAGACCTTAACTTTTGAGAGACCATCACTTCTGATCTTTTCACAAAGTTTGACCATTTTAGCTTCTATAGTTTCTGAGGAAATCAGCTGTGACGCACGAACAGACAGAAAGACAGGTCGCAAAACTAGTACGTCTTTGTAAAAAAAAATTTTACGAAGACGTTAAAATGTTTAAATTACACATGAAAAAAAATCGTGGACCGTTCTAGGAAAATTAATGTGTATCCCTCCTAGCCACCATAAAAGGCAAATAAATAAATTTCAATAAATCGATTGAGAGGCATGCTGTGTGGCTAGTGCCACCGTCTTGTTAAAACCACGTATTGTTGATGTCACGTTCATCCAATTTTGGCCACAAATAATCTTCCAACAAAACACGATAGCGCTCTTCATAAATGGAAACATGACGGTATTTTTCATCCACGAAAAGGTACGGCCCAATCACACCTTCAGCATGAAAACCGCACCAAACAGTAGTTTTTGCGGATGCAATAGTGTCTCAAGAAACACATGTGGGTGGTTTGCTGACCAATAACAAATGTTTTACTTATTAACAAAGCCATTGAGCTAAAAAGAAGCTTCATCTCTGAATATGATTTTTCGATAATAGTAATTAACAGCAATTTTTTATAATTTCCAAACGTTGCTGGTTCGTGAACTTTACCATGATGAAAATGTTTATGGGGTAAGAAATTGGCGTGACGTAAACAATACAATACCAGGTACAAAAGAGATCCGGGTTATATCATTGCAGCTATTGAAGACAGGAGAAAATACAAAACAAGTTGAGTAGACAGGCCTACGCTCATGTCAGAAGGGTTTTGTACTCAACGTACAAAATGCAGCCAGCGGCAACGAATAAAATCAAGAAACATCTCAAAGACGATTTTATTGGAGAAAATATGAAATTCGAAGATCATACTATTATTAACAAATTTGAACGAATTTCGACATCTGCGGTATTTGTTATTGTTATACTCAAAAATTTATCCCTTGATAATGTTTTCAGATTTTTTAGATCACAGGTGTCCATTCGCGAGGAAGGAAACACATTTTCCGTGTATTTTCCACTCATGTGCCCCCACTGTTGCAAAAACTGTCAGTTTAAGAACTGTTTTAAAAAGCTCTCATAAAGATATTTCTTTGATACTTAAATCGGCTACCTTAGATGTACTGTAATCATCGATTCATGGCCAATTTTTCGAATCCTAGAATGGTTACAAAGCCCTTTTGCTAGGAGCTATCTCCTGCCTCCTCAACTTGTTTCACCTATGATTATTAATTGTAAGTACTCATCTTCAGTCATTCATTAAATTGAACCAAGTGTTCAAAGCATGCTCCTTATACGTTGAAATTGGGGAAAAAGAACTCAAAATTAATCAATCTTCGCATTTAAAATAGCCACTATTTTGTTTCACGATTACTGATACCACTAGCTGAACCAATTGTCAAAGATATTTATGAAACATACCGTTCCTGAAATTTTCTTGCAAATCCTAGCAAAGCACATATGGTTCCATAGCCATATGTTTGCATAGTAATACGGCGCATATTGTTCCATAGTAATACAGGAAAATTTCAAATCGATATAACTTCGTTAAATATCATTCGATCTTCATGAAAATTTCAGGACAGCTCAATCTTATAAAAAGTCATCTGTGTGTTGAGTTGAGTGAATTTTGACTTCTCACGTATTTGTGGTTGTTGCACTCATAAAGGCCTGCATTAATGTCTTTTTCCAGATTTTCCCGATGAAAGGTGTCCAATCACGAGGGGGAGGGGGGAGGGGTACGCCAAAAGTTCGTACATTTCCATTTCCCCTGCTTCCCTCGTTACAGATACGGCAAATTTTAAGACTTGTTTTGAAAAGATCTCATTCAGACCTTTCCAATGACACCCCACTCAACTACCAATGGTGAAAATTTTTTTTTAAATTGTCACCTCCCTATATGGGGAGACCCCCTTAAACCACTTGGAAAAAATTTTCCACCCTTGCACTTTCAAGAAGTCACCACTTCTGACCTTCACACAAAGTTTGATTGCTGTAGCTTTTATAGTTTTGGAGAAAAGGTGCTGTGACATACAGTCGGACGGACGGATGGACAGACAGACAGAGGTCGTGATTGCAATAGGGTTTTGTATTTTAGTACAAAACCCCGAAAAACATCTTAAAAAACATATTAATTGAAACGGAAATCAATAGGTAACGTACAACATTCTTGAAGTTGCCAATAAATTGCGTCAATATTTTACTCTTTGTGCATTATGAAAAATTTGATTACACCGTACATCTGAACCAACGGTCGAGCTGCCTAGAGTGTGATTGGTTGAAAAAGATTCTAAGAAAATATGCCAGTCATGCTCGTTGAAGCCGTAATAAATGATTCCAATCATTTTTTGACAGCCAATACGTAAGCGTAATTGACAGTCACATCATAGGTCATTAATTATATCGTTGCTGCTCTGCTTTTCTAATATATGTTTAGATTATCCGCGTTATGTCGAATACTATTGATTTCAATCACTTGCATCAGTGTGATGCTCTGCATAGGTGTTATATGATTTCATTCCGTTCTCCATCAATATCAACTGTTCAAATATCCAGAATGTAGTTGCCTGAAGCAAGTAGCTCTCCAGGAGGTACGCCAATTATGCTCAGCAAAAAAAAACTTACATCATATTATCGGCTTTCTTAAAGTACAGTAACGGTAAGAGTAAATCTATAATTTTTTGGGTTATGTACTCATATAAAAAACCTAGTAGAAATTGGGTCTGTCCATCCGGATCTGTCTGTTCGTCAATCCAAAACTACAGCAGCTACGAACAGTAAAATTGGTACACATATCATAACTGATGGTCTCTTGTAAGTTTGAAAGTCAACGTTTTTTCAAATGTTTTTAAGCGGGTCTCTCCATAGGAGAAAGGGAGCCTTAAATATCACTTTAAGAACAATAGTTTATCATTTTAATTCTTTTAAGAACGCGAATAATTTAGCTTACTTACAAAAATGTCGTGGCACAATAGGCAAAATTATTCACTCAAACAAAAACGCTTTTGTAATACATTTATATTTTTTAAATCAAATTAGTTTACATAAACGTTATAAACAAAAAAAGTTTGTGGGAAACTCTTAAATAGCTATTTATCAATTTTTCTAATAGATAATTATTTTGCAAATAATGTCTTTTTCATTTTCAATTAGATCATACTACGTCCTACAACTTATTTTTAACTTGTTCTTTTCAACAGTTGTATGGAAAATGTAGTGAATCCTCATCCAAACCAAATTCTTACAAAATTTTTTGAAAAATTATATTACAAGAAAGTTTCAAATATTTGATCCATTATACATTCGGAACATTGTCTTTTACGATAAAAATAATGGTATCAAAGGCTTCAGCTAGTTGCACTTGAGTATATAGTTGTATAAAACGAACGAAAATAAAGCTTTTTACCTTTCCTAATTTCAGAGTAAAATGCTTATATTAAAGAGCCCCGATCACACGTCTCGTTCGTACATGACAATATGGAGGAAACAATACAGGACTATGAAAGGAGTTATATTTTCATTTATAACAATGTGTACAACTTGTTTTCTTGAAACTTATAATTAGATCCATCTCTATTGCGCTATTTAATAGTTTCATATAATACTCGATAAATTGTTGAAGAAATTTTTAAAATGCCAATAATTCATCTTGAACTATCAAATTAACACTGCTTTCATACATACATATTTTGTATAAATTTTCCTTTTGGTCCTATCATATTGAGCTTTTGGAAGTAAATATTCTTGTCTTTAGCTTTTACTCTATATTTCTCTTATAATCTTTGGAAATGACAGAATTTATTATTCCCTTTTGTTTACGACAAGGTAAGCGGCTATGACGATGAAGATGATGAATGATGATGTCGTTGCTGTTGATAATGATGATGTTGGTGATGTCGATGATGATTCTGATAATGATGATGTCGGTGATAATGTTCACGATGCTGTTGTTGATCCCTTTGTTTCAACTACGAACCAGTAGTGGCGTTTGCCTAGGTTCTCTCATGTTTATTAACTCATGAGAAGCAAGAAGAGCGGCTCAAGCAAATTTCCATTTCCTCGAGGAAATTGCTTGCGCCACTGATATGTGAAATTGGCTGGTAGGCGAAGATTTCTCGCGGGACGAGGGTCTGTTTGCTCTGTAAAGCGTGCGCCGACATTGAGACGTTCTCAGTGGCCACAAACTGAACATATATCATTTTAAGAACACGAAGTTTTTGCAAAACATTGATTGCTTGCCCATAAATACTTTCAGTAGCATACATATGCCCAATAAATTTCCCTTGCTGATTCCTACATTCTATCCATCTTTAACATGAGCATGGGCAATAGACCAATCAACCTTTCACTGACATGATTTTGACCGAACCTATGCGAGCGAGTGAATATGAAAGTTTTCGTTTTGAGGAGAAAAACAGGAAGAATTTTGAATTTTCAAAAGAAACACACGGCGCCTTGATGAGAAAATTTCAGGATCGAGTACTACCAGCGCGGTAACTGTGCTGAGAGGAGTATAGATGTCAGAATATAATTTTACCATCACTTTAAACATAATCTGTGATACTAGGGAAATAGGCGTTTCCAAGCGGCCTGAATAATGTAGATATTTTAAAATTTTCAAGTAAATTTCAGAATTGGCTTGTAACATTGATAGTTCATTGTGAATATTCAAACAACGAGGTCAATAAAATGCAAACAAAACAGCGACAAATTCAAATACACGGTAATCATATATTACTTTTCATAAATCAATTGAGAGATTCTGTATGTGAGTCAAGTTGCTATTTGTACGACATTGTTTGATTTACTAATCAGTTCACAAAATTCTTCTGGTACGAATACTCTCCTGCTGCTTCGACTCCTTTGGAGCTCATAATCGCTAATAGTGGCGAGCCCAATCACCTTTTTGCAGCCATTGGCAGTTTACTGCATAGGAAGACGTAGTAACATACATATCATGAGCTCTTTTACTCAGTAGATAGATCTAATGCCTGTTTCAACGTTTTTCATAATCTGGCGCCCTTTTTGACTACTTATTCAGTGCCAATAATTTTTTTTTTAAATAAATAAAAAATTAATGCAAAAATTCTTGAAAATCTAAAACCTCTCGCAAGAAATTTTTAATGTATATTAACGCGCAGTATGTACCTAAACCCTTTCTCTATATCATTTAAATAGTACTCATCACCCTATAATATTCGCTAATGATTTCAAACAGAATAAATCAAAACTCTCCATCAACGATGTTTTCGACAACCAAGTGCACTTAAAGAAGTTTTGCCGTCAAAATTGATACGCCTCCATGATACTTGTGTTCATATAACGAATTATTCATGTACCTCTTATTGACAGCTTTCGTCCTTTTTCCCATGCTCAAACACGCAAATGTACCATTAGCTTTCCTGCCTCGAAGAGTAATGGACGAGTTGAAAATTATAATGTTCACAAATATGTGCAAATGAAGGGTGCCTAGAGTTGAAATTGTAAGTTTAAATTGCTAAAGATTTTTCAGACGTGGCTCGAATATATAACGAAGTAGAGGCGTTAAGGTGGCAATAAAATCAATTTCGATCACAATTAATTTGATGATCCAATTCAAACAAATCCAAAACGATTTGTTAGGAGATTGCAACAATTGAATAAATTAATTTTAAATGAAGTGTCTCTATGAAATAAATCACCGTGAAAGGGATGTATAAGATTTTAGAGTATAAGAATACTGTAAGTTGGTTGAACTACTCATAGATTGGAAAAATGAATTTGGGTTTCAAGTCAACAATACTATTTTAAATTCAAATGAAATTTTAAATTAACTTAAATTGCTTTCATCACTTGAGATGCAACGGTTGGAATCATTTCAAAATTCCTACGTATGTACTATTCCCTTTCTTTGGTCAAAGTTTAAGCCGCTTTATTCAAACAATAAAAATACTAAAAACTTAATGACCCAAATGGCTCTTTAAATTTATACGTTATCAATTAAACATATTAATCAAAAAGCAATATAAAATTCAAATTAATTAAAATTCTTATCTTTTTTATGATACAATCAGAAAAAAGAAAAACCAGCCAACACTTTCCAAAAATTGATGATAATGATAACACAACAGTGAAATTTTATCCTTAATCTATATAATAATAGTGATAATAATAATCCATCGCACAGTAGTGCAAATACGAAACATTGGTGTTGAGATTTATTGTTAGGGTATCTCATTTTATGACCATAACAGAATTTGAGGTAATATGGTCAATATTACGCTCAACTACGTGGTTATTACCTAGTTGTTCATCACAGCTGGATGGGCTGAAAGTCGGACAGCGAATAATTCTACGTCTAGCACTCGTTGCGTGTAGACGTGTTTTTAATCGCTCCTGTCATTAATTTTAAAAATTAATTAATTTTTCACAAAAGTCAGTTTCAAAAAATTAAATAATTTTTTGTAAGTCCGTCAAAAGCAAATTTTGATTTTCATTGGAAAAAGCATTTTTCGTCTAAGGAATCGACCCATGAATTCATCGAATACTATCTGACTTCGATAAATCGACAAAAGCAAATAAGCCGAAGTCTAACTCGGGACTGCTGTATGGAGGAGCCCGACGGCTTCTCTCCGTTGGGGGGCCCTGGGGAGAGTAGCAATGCAAAATTGGCAGCAAGCGTCAATAAGAGAAGACACACGAGTAACCTGGACTCCACAGATGGCGCGCGTAAGACTCAAGTAGTAGAAGAAAAACCAGAAGTGAGTCGACTTCAAGCTGAAATACAGGAATTGAAACTACGGCTGAAAACGTTCGAAGATATGTACAAGTGAGCGAAGAAAACTCAAGATGCAGAGCTAGTGAGGCAAATGAATACAGAAACTAAGGCAAATATAGCTGTCAAACAAGTCATCCCAGAAGAAATACTAAGTGCTGGAGGCGCTAAGGACAGCCAGAACTACTATGCAGCGCTGAACGGACTCCAACAAGAAATGGACATTGACGAAAGTGCTGAAGGTAATGTTAGTCAAAATAATATTGATAATTTTATCCTTTGTTTAAAAAATAAAAAAAAGAAGAAACCAACTCACGGTTATACTGGTCCTTCCCAAAAATTTGCCAGAAATACAGAGAAAGTTCCGCGTGTTCGGTCGAACCGGAAAGGACATGGTTCGGCTTTGGCAACCGAAAATAAATTAAAAAATTTCGAGATTAAAAGTATCAACACCAAAAAGTTAACTATCAGAACGAAACCATTGTTTGATTTCAAATTAGCAAAAAATGCTCATAATTCTGGAGAGGTTCCACACTTCACATATACCCCGAAAAGTGAGAAGAATCAGAACAGTTTGTAGAAGGGCTTGGACTGCGGTGAAGATACCGTTGATCTTCTTCAGGTGCTCAAGCAAGCAGCACCAGAAATTGATTTTATCTCCACAAAAACATTCGCGACAAGAAGGTCGACGGTAGGAATAAAAATTACCCCTTTATATAGTGCAGATTCCAAATAAGCGCAGTCCAAGTGCTCTTCGACAAATAAGATGCTTGAACTTTCGAGTGTTGAGGGGGGAGTGCCTCCAGAAAAGAGAAATCAACCAGTGTTATTGGGGTCAACGATTTGGGCATTCAGCAGCCAACTGCACCATGCGTCAAATGCAAGGACGTGCATGCTCCCGGTGAGTGCAAATTAGCTCAGACGGAGCCAAAAGAGAAATTATACTGTGTGAACTGCGATTTTTTGGTCATCCGGCATCATCTCGAGGATGCCCCCAATATCAAGATGCGAGAGTAGAGTTTGTCCCAAAGCAAACGCAACTGCACCACAGTGTCTTAGCTCTAAACTTCATCAAGCCGAAAGTATCATTTGCACTCGTCACAAGAGGACCAGCAGAAAATGCTGCAAATAATGTTAATAATTTAATTGACAATAATGAGTTGCTTCTCAAAATTTAACAGCAACCAAATTCTTTATCGGAGAGAATCGATAAACAAGATACGAGAATTAATGTTGTCTTTCATGGATAGGATTCGTCTCATCTCAATCAACGCCAACTTTGATGTTATTATATAGGATTATCCATTTTACGCTTGGGAAAGTAAAGCTAAAGAAAAGACATAAGATATTCAGATATAAACAAAACTTTCCATTCAATGTAAAGGTTAAATCTTGCCATCATATGTGAAATACAACATCATTCAAATGTCCTCCACGGGATTTCTTGCATGCTCAATCCTTGTGAGGTAATTTTCAATAACTTTTCGGCATATTTCCGGCAATATCTCGGCCATAACTTCACAAATATTGGTTTTCAACTGCGCAAGATTTTGAGGATTGTTCGCGTAAACACGATCTTTCGCAAAGCCCCATAAAAAGAAATCCAAAGGTGTCAGGTCGCAGGACCTTGTCGGCCAATTGACATCACTCAATCTCGAAATTACGCGTCCTGGAAATTTCTCTTGCAAAAGTGCTCGATTAGCCTGTCTTGTGTGGCTTGTGGCTCCGTCCAGTTAGAACCACATGTTTTCCAGATCATAATCTTCATTTTTTTTCGAAAAATAATCGGTTAACATCCGCCCATAGTGGTCAGAATTGACTGTAATGGCTCTTCCTTGATCGTTTTCAAAAAAATACGGGCCTATAACACCACGAGACCATAATTCACACCAAACGGTCACTTTTTCCGGATGCAAAGGCCTTTCTGCGATCACCTGAGGATTTTGAGAGCCCCATATGCGGCAATTCTGTTTATTTACGTAACCACTAAGCGAAAGATGAGCCTCATCACTAAAGAAAATTTTGTTCGAGAAATCGTTATCAATGGCTTGTTGTTCAATCACCCGATTCGCATACATTCTGCGTTGTGTATGGTCTTGAGGCTTAAGTTTTTGATGAGGAATCGACAAATTCGGGTCTTCCTCCACACTTTCAGCATATACACCGTTATATTCAACAAAACGAATGCTGCAATGATGCACAGGCCTTGCAATATCAATAACCAATCCAGTCTTTTCAAATTTTCTCACTGTGTTCGAAATTGTTTGCTGTGTAGGTTGATTATGTTGACCGTAGGCGGCTCGTAAAGCCCTAAATGTTGGTACAGCAGCATCACCATTTTTATAATAAAATTTAATAATTTTAACGCGTTTTTCGACTGTTAAACGATCCATATTTCTAAATGGCAAACCTTCAACTGGAAAAAACACGCTTTGGATGACATTTAGTTCTGACATGTGTCAAATGACAGGGTTATACTTTCCTACCACGAAATGGATAGCCCCGTATAAACTCGCCGTTTTGTGTATGTCAAAAACATACTTTACTTTCAGGGGATGGTTTTACAAGCAAAAAACGGGAGTAGCGATGGGGAACCCACTTTCCCCCCTCATCAGCGAGATTTTCATGAGCTGAATAGAACAGAGGATTAAGGAAGAAAATTCGCTTCCAAGAGTAGGGATACGATATGTTGATGACGTGTTCGCAATCATGAAGAAGAATGAACTAGACAGCATATTCAATAAGATCAACGAAGTCCACAAAAATATTTCGTTCACTATGGAGGAGGGAAAGGAGAAACAAATCGCTTTTTTGGACCTAAGAATCATCAGGGAGATGAACGGTATAGAATTTGGCGTTTACCGAAAATCAACCAATACACGGAGAACAATACCAGTGACATCGTACTACTCTCACGCAACTAAAATGGTAACCAACAACAGCTGAATACACAGGATGTTAACTTCCCCTCTGACTAAGGAACGGTATGATCAGGAGCGTAAATTCATATTTGACACGGCGAAAATCAATGGATACGATACGGTAATGGTAACCTCTATCATGAGCAAAATGGAAAGGAGATTAAAAACGGAATCTTTCTCTACGTTATTTTTACAGAACAAAAAATTGCAGAACATCTAGAGAGCAGCGATAAAATACTCTTAACGTTTTTGGGTGAATCAAAAAGATGTTAAAGACGGTGAACATCACGGCAATACCTACTAGTAAAAACTCAAAACTTGGAACAAGATTAGGCACAACGAAGGACAAGAGGCTCAAAGAGGAAAAATGCGGAATTTATAAGATCACGTGCCAAGTATGCCAAAAAACTATATGGGACAAACAAGGCGCTCAGTTAAAACGAGATTTAATGAGCACATCAAGGAAGAGGAGAAGTTCATTTCTAAACAAGAACCTATCGAAGCAATCAAATCATCGGTTGCGAGGCAAATCGTATCGAATAATAATGATTGGGAAGATCTGCAAGTCATACAGGATGTGAATAGTGTCACGAAATTAAACGCTTACGAAAGTCTATGGATATTAAGACAACCAGAAGGTCCACGACTGAACGATGATTTAGGAAATGGCTATTCCAAGATGTTAGAGGTAATTAGGAATAAGTAATATTTGTTAAGGATAATAGTAATTTTAGTGACTTTTATTAGGATAAATTCTGAGGAAGCAACGGAACAAGTTATGTAATTAGTTTAGGTGAGTTATAAAAGATAATCAAATGTTCTGAGATAATAAGATTAAGTCTAAATAAGTAGAAGGATTAGTGAGTATGTTAAGCTAGGTATACTAATTACAGGAGCTAAAATGTTTAGGTATTTAAGTGAGGTAATACTTTTGCTAGGCCATAGAGTAGGACACTGATGAAGAGGGAACACTTACCCTCGAAATATATATACTTTATAACTACAAAACACTGTGTGTTTTTTCGTTGTTTTTTAATTTGCGTAATTGGGAAAATAAATTTTGTACATCATTTTCAGAAAGCGCAAAACACCAAGGATTCAAATAACTCTTTGTTAATTTTTACCTGCCTCAGCTAACCCTTACTTACATTAGAGTTTTATGTTATTTCCCGCAGTAGTACTTAAGGATAATATATGTTTATTACCTAATGTATCTTTGCTGCCGTTAAATGTGAAAAGTTTAAATATTCGAATGATTATAAGCAGAGCTTCAGAATACCGCTACTAAATAGTAAATTCAAGAATAAATAGCGCTTAAAAATAGGAAATTTAATTTTTTCATTTTAATTATTAGGGTTAAACCATTTCTAAAATTTTTATCAAAATTCCTACATATTTGTAGTGCCTAGGTCCATTGCGAACTTGTATCTCCCTAGTGTCACTTGTTAATGCTGTTGTAAATGTTAAATATTCAATCGGCTGTAACCTAGCTGTTTATTATTCGATTATTATGAAATTTTTAAGAACACATACAATTGCTCTCAGGATACTTAAATTGTAGCTTTTCAGAAATTAATGGTCCCATTTTAATTTTATAGGCAAAAGGGTAAAATTTATAAAATGTATTATTATTAACAAAGTTGATCCAATTTCGACTTCTGAGGTATTTGTTGCATTGTACTCTTAAAGTCTCACCTCTGCGATTTTTTTCTGATTTTTAAGGTCAAAGGTGTTTAATCACGAGGCGGGGGAGACACACAAGATGCTCGTATATTTCCCCTTCCCCTGCACTTCTCAAAGCAAAACTTTCATTATAAGAATTGTTTTGAAAAGTTCTCATCAAGGCCTTTCATTTGATACCCATATTGCCTACATGCGATGAAATTTTTTTTCAGGGGCCACTCCCCTATACGGCGAGACCCGCCTTAAATACCTTATAAATTTCTTTTTTTGGCAAAACTTTTAAGAGGGCATTACTTTGCACGTATCTAAAACATTTCATATTTCCAGCTTATGTGAAGGGTGGTCCAACCAAAACGCACGATGTTAATTGTAAATAAAACAAAAAGTTTTCAGAGAATTATGTTAATATTTTTTAATATAATAGAAGGATCTATGAAAATTATGTGTAAAATGAAATATTTCCCAAATGCTCCCCACAGCTATGGTCGCATACTTCTATCTGATGGTCCATATTTTTAATGGCTCTGAAACATAATTGAGGTGCAATGTCGTTAATGTGCTGAATTATCTCATTGTTTAGCTCTTGAATTATTCTTGGCTTATTGATGTATACATTTTTTTAAAAATATCTCCAGAGAAAGAAGTCCAATGGTGTCAAACCATATGATTGTGACGGCCGATTAACACTGCCACAACGTGAGATAGCACGGCAATTTAACTTGTAGTGATTATGGTAGGTATGAATGTCCGTGCAGGACTGCAGCGATGGTCTGCTGCCTCTGCGAAAGAGGATGGTGATATCAGCCGAGATTGGCCTTGCCTGGATACGCGTGAATGCGCTGGCAGGCTAGCATTGCGGTATTGTGAGGCGGGTTCGTTCCCCCAGCACAAGGACCAATTACAATAGAATTTCGCATTCACAAATTCTCGGGTCTCAATAGAAATGATCAACCGAAGTCGAAAAAATGTAGGTAACTACCTAAGGACGGAATTTCTTCTTAAAAGGACAAGTCAAAACAACCCAAAACAGATGGACTTAGGGGAACTTCGTCGTTCCCCGACGATTTTCAAAGCCCACAAATATGAGTGGGGCAACCGGATGGTTGTGGTGCCCCTCACACCCGCCTAACCGGATCAAGATCCAAAATGTTGCAGTGGCCATATATTTCCCTTCTGAGTGGAAAACTCAAAGAAACATACTTTGCATGAGCCTTCCCATCAAAATAAAGCAAAATAAAGGAGACCAATTTATGTCATAAAGTTTTATGATCGGATCACATAACCCTATGCTATAAAAAAGGCACTTAAACTGGAGGCCACCCAACCCGCAAGAACCCCTGAAACTAAAAATCAGCTGGAGCGTGCCCGTTGGTTAGCTTTTTTTTCGTTTGAAAAAGTCTTCCACCATGCCGGGTCCTCTACCCGGTCGGAAGGAATAAAATGGAAAGACCGGTGATGTTATTTTTAACGAATCATTTTTAAAGGAAAAGGCGCGAGTTTTCAATTTCAATCAACGTGTATTAATGTTCTCAAACGTTTACAATCTTCTCCAATATTCAAATTTAATGGGGTTCAAGCACTAAGCATGCTGCCACTGTTCGTATAATTTATGTTATTATATCAAATTAAATTTTGCTATTACTGCTTCCTGTTATTTTAAAATGAAATGTTAAAGAAAAAAATTTAAATATGCATAAAATTATATCAAGTGATGCAAAAGAAAAATGTACACAACCGATAACAAACAATTCCATATATGCAAAAAGAAAGATATGCAAAAAAGTATACAAGAAGAAAAATAAAATAAAATAGTACTCACACATCATCCGCGACGAGCGATCGTAGACGGATGGTGAGTCCTGTTGAGCAAAGGAATAAATTATTAAATGCTTTGTTGCATATCTCACACTTATATGCATTGGGATTAGAGTGGACAGCTTGATTGTTTTTATACTGAGTGACTACCTTGAACAACTTCCCACATAAATCACACTTCCCGCATTGTTTGCATTGATACCGTTCCGAACTGGTATGAAAAGCCTTATGAGCTTTGAACGAGGACTCTGACAGGAATAATCGGTTGCACCTCTCACATCTATATAAAGTCCTGCTCCATTGCCAATGCAATCCTTTTTAAAGTAATCCACTAAGCTATCTTAATCCAAAATGTGTGGAAGGGAACTATATATACACTTTAAATATAAGTTTTGAACAAAGTATTATTGTTGGAAGAACGTAAAACCTGATAAAATACTAGGTTTATTATATATCACGAAAATCTCAAATTTAACTGAATTGCAAAAATTTATTTTCATGTTAAACACTTTTTATCAATCATCAACATTACTCAACATCTTTTAAAGTTAAATTTAATCGGATATTTCTTTCACTTCTTCCGCCGTGTGATTTTAGTACTGGCTTTTCTTAATTGTTTTCTGCATAATCCTCAAATCAGCAAAAATTTTTTTAAACCCTGTACTTCTATTATTTTATTTCATTAAATATTTTAATTGCTATTGTCACGCGCAGTCATGTGCGGTTAAATAATAACGGATCTTGCACTTAAAAAATTTCGGTCAGAAATCGTACGGATGATTTTCATTCCTGAATTTGACTGTACTGTATTTTCAACAAATATGTTCCTTCCAACGACTTCAATATTAACAAATGATTTGATTCCAACCTACTTCAAAAATTATATTGTATGTTTTCATACATGCAACTGAAACTTTAAATATCACATTCGCAACACTGCCACTCTTAGTACTTAATCTTTTAACTGATCATTGTTGCTTGTAACCAACTCAACGGTCACCATCGCATCCAAGATGTCACACGAGAAGGTTTTCTCCTCGGAACTCAACCCGATGATCATAAACATCTCGTGCTTCAACTCCATCTTCAAATTCACCAAATGCAACTCGTGGGCCAACATCAAAATGTAAGTTTAGAAGACACAACGCTAAATACGCGACCTTTTCTCGCTTTCAATTCGGTTATTTTTTCACGTTATTTCCAATCACTCAGACTTTCGAAACTGTATCGGATACAACTGAGACTGCTCTTGATGCCCGTTGTGGCCAAAGAACAAAAATGTACTCCCTCGTCATCGAAGTATCGCCGTCGCGCCGATCGGAGGAATCCCGTTTTTTCCCCTCTCAATTTTTCCTGTTCATTTCATGCGGCTGCTGCAATGGACGTGGCTGCTGCAATCCATGTTGCTGCTGCAATGCATGTTGCTGCTGCAATGGATGTTTCTGCTGCAATCCATGTTGCTGCTGCAATGCATGTTGCTGCGTCAGCTGATAGTTTTATTTCTTCTTCTCACTTTCCCGTTTAATGACAGCTAATTGTCGATTGTTCTTAGAAGGTTGTGGAGGTGGAGCTACAACTTGTAGCAGCTGCTCGGGCAGAGATTTATTAATTGGAGCTACAGCTGGAGTAGCTGTAACCATTTCATTTTTCTTATCAGAAAATAATAAGTGCTGTGCTGGCCGTTTTCGTGGAGTTTCCATCACCCATTCGTCATCATCATTTGAACGACTTGTTGTCTTCTTCCGGGAACAATTTGATTTGACCGGCGATTGTGGTGATTCTACCGCACTATATTGATCAAGCGGAGGAACTGTGTGCGTTTCAGTTCTTTCATTTATCGTTCATGATATCGTTGAAGATTCAATAGCTTCTCTTCAATTTCTGGATTGAGTTTCTCTTATTTTAGCGCATTTTTGAAGGTTTGTTGTATATAATCGGGTGTCAAGGCAAATGATTGTTCTGTTTTACGACCAGTTCCAGTTTTCATATTACCAACTTGCTGCTGCTCACCAATATTCGCACCAGCGCCAATTATCTGCGCTTCCAATCCTTGAACATCCTGTGCTATTGGTTGCATAGTTTTTTGTTGCTGTTATAATGCAGCTTTCTTTTGAATATTTGCTACTCATAATTTTTGAATGGTTTTTTTCACATCCGTCGAATTAAATTGAACACCATTGACTTTTTGCTTTTGAATATTATCATCTAATTTATCAGTAGGTGTTGAAAATGGAGGGGTTGGCGATTTAATTTGTTGCTGTTGGGTCGGTTGTTGGACAGGTGCTAAAGGTTTAGATTGGGCTGAAGTTGTTTGTTGTCCAGCTGTTGATGGTTGGACAGCCAAATAAATTTTTGTTGGACCTAAGAAACCTTGTTTACCACTCGACTCTTGCGCTTTAAGCAGCTGTTGTTTCACTTGCTGTTGAACGAGGGCCAATTGTTGTTGAGTGAAATCGTCGCCGGCCAACCCTTGCAGTACGATACGCGGGCCACGTTCAGTTTATATCACTTGAGCAAAGACGAATTTTATCACGATTCCAGGTGGTTGCCCTTGTAGCAAGGATTGTTCTATTGACGGCGTCAAACCAGGAGTATGCTGTTGCTGCTACACTACTGTTGTTGTATTTGTGGTTGAGATAGTTGTGGCTGTTGCTGTATTTGTATCTGTTGGACCTTTTGCTGAACAGGCTGAAGGAGATAGGGAAGATTGCAAGCAGTTTGATAGTGTAACTGCTCGATTACCACAAACTTTTTACGCAATAGAGCCATTGTTTCGTTGCCTGTGTGGCAAATGGCACCATGCTGTTGGAACCACATATCATCCAGGTCCACAACTTCAATTTCTGGCCACAAGCAGTCCATTATCATCTCGCAATAGCAAACACCATTCACGGCAACTGCTTGGCTGTCCTCATTTTCGAAGAAGTACGGCCCTAATACGCCGCCAGCCCATAAATCACACCAAACAGTCACTCTTAGTGGATGCATCGGCTTTTTAATAATCACTCGTTGATTCTCATTTGCCCAAATGCGACAATTCTGCTTGTCGGCGCCGAAGATGATTTTCTTTGTAAAGTAACAATTCCCTTCTGTCTGTTCAACAAACCGTTCAGCGTATTTCCGAGGCTTGAAATGGTCAGTAGGCTTCAACTCTTGAGCCAATTGAACCTTGTAAGCGAGTAAATTCAAATCTTTGTTCAAAATTCGCATCAGTGATGTTCGTGAGATGTTCAATTGTTGGGCACGATGACGAGTCGAGGTTGACGGCCCTCCGCCACACTATCGTGAACAACAACAATGTTTTCCGCAGAACGAACTGGGCGAGCATCCACAGGTGATTTCACATTTTCTACAGACCCAGTTTGCTGAAATTTGCGCACAATTCTGCCGTTTGTGGAGACGTTTTGTTGATTATGCTGACCAAAAAAATCACAAAGTGCACGAAATGCATTTTGATTTGAACGCCTTTTTTTTTGTAGAAGGCTCCAACAACCTTAACATGCTGCTCAATTGTGAACCTCTCCATGATTTAATTTGCCAAACACTAAAACAAAGAAATATCAAATTAAGTTGGGCGAAAAACTTGAGGTTTAGGTGTGACTCATAATTAACATCGTGCATTATGGTTGAACAGACGGACAGACAGGACGCGATTTTAGTAGGGTTTTGGAAATGATTTTACAAAACCCCTAAAAACACTCACGCAATCGAAATAATGGTGGTGTAAAATATAAATTTTAATTGATATTTACTTGGTTGGTGAAATAATATCGGGTGGAAAAATTGTCATCCATCGGCAAAGACGCACAACTCTTTTTACCAAATTCATCAGTTTTTTTGTGGTACATCACAATTTAAAAACTCAACACTAGTAAGCACTAGCTTTCGCATGATAATAGCAACAAAATTTGAGCTTCAAACATGCTCCATAAGGGAAATAACGAATAAAATTCGTGACTGGCTATGTGAAACTAACAAATAGGCATCCAATTTGTTTTCAAATTTGACAACAACATCCAAAAATGAGGACTAGTTGGAATGAGAATGACATTACCATTCCTGGAATCAATGCGATCAAAGCAAATTTGATACCATGAACCGTTATGTATTTTAAATGGGGTTGGGTTCTCCATTATCATCTTATTCCTTATTGCATGAAGTGACATCTTATTATTTCTGATATCATAATTAACTCATCTTTTAAAACCAGTTCACTTTTCGGTTTCTCAAACTAATAAATTGAATCTAAATTTAATTTTCAGGTTGAAAATCCAATATTACATACAAATTGACCTATAGCACCATCTCTTGATGACTTTTCTGACTTTGTAGTGCATTCAACAAAATCCTAGACCAGGTTTCAAGTAGCCGAGAGAAAATCAAATTATTTAATTATAATCATTAGATCAGCACTCCACATAAACGGATGTTACACGTTGATATCACTTCCCACATATCCATTGCAGAGGATAAGTCGGTCACTAGGAATGCATTCATATTTACACAGTAGAAAGTCCGTATTTACACGGTAGAAAGCACGCAACGAATTCATAGATACTCTACTATTTTGTTGTGAATAGCAGCGAATAATAGTTTGCAAAAGTTGCAGGAAATTAAATACTCTGCCGGGAACATCAAAGAAGCTATCATTAGACCCAAGACTCATTTTGTCGCCGTCTCGTAATGAAGTTAATTGCGTAAAATCATTAGAAGGGCAGTGAAATGAAAAGGACTAGAAAAGTAACCTAGACGAAATACCTGGTAGTTGGGAATATAGAAAAAAAGATCCGGCAAATGCGTTTAAATCTTAACTATGCAAATCCTGGATTTACCAGCTATTAAGTGATGCATGTAAAGTGTAGCGAATTTTTCTAGGATGCCAAAGTGGAAATACTGTGGATGAGGCACATAAAAAATGCGGGACATTGCATCGGGAACGGAAAGATTAAATCAGCAAAAACTGGATAAATCTGCACTTTGAATGCGAGTAGAGAGCAAGGAAGACCGTTATTGTAAGGACGAGTACATACATACTAATGACGCTTTAAGTTGTAGGGTGCGATTTTCAATTTTAGTAGAATTACTTTAATTAATATTTTTAATTGCAAATTCTCGCTCCTAAGGTGAAATGATAAGGCCACTCGTTTTATATTAATCTATATATTGCATCATAACAAGCATTCTAAATGTCACTTCCCAATAACTTCCTCGTTTAATGTGCCCATAAAAAAATAAACCCTTCACAAATTCTTGCCACAGCTTCCCGAGAATATTCGTTTTTCTTTTATGTCACCATTCACCCCACAAATCAACGTGATATCCTTCAGATTGACGACAGTATCATATTAAATTCAATCAGTTTGAAAAAAATTAAAAGTGTGGTTGGTTATTTCAAATTCACGTAACACGGTATGATTTTATCAGCAAGGCCAAATGAAATTTGAAAGGTAGATGATGTTAGATTGCCCCACTTGTAAATTGAAGGCAATCCAAGAACGATTCCTTGGCTCGTCGTCCTACGCTTTGCAGTCGACAGTAAATAATTCTTTCCTTATTTGAAGATTGACAAGGGAAGCGGAAAATAGGAATGAGGTTGCTCAAGGAAATCTGTCTGTAGCGAAAGGAATATTTCCCCGATATCAGTTGAAATTGAAGCAATCATTTCTTTCTGTCTGCTGAAAGATGGATGTTGGGTAACGCAATGCCAAGCAATAGTTGCAGAATATCTCACGTTGAATTTGAATCATTTCAGCACAAGTGAATACGAGTACATTTGCTAGGTTTGACTAAGATGTACAGTGTGGAGAGAATCTTTGAGATTTTTAAACTAGTTTCAATCCATAACCATACAAAATCCACAAATTAAATCATTTTAGGAAAAAGTTGAGTAAGAATATTTTTGAGATTTGACTAATCCGGAATACTGACCTCAGCATAACTTTAATGTAACCCAATTGCATCCCACAATCTTTAAAAGCAAATTTTGGTTAATGCTGATTTTTTTTTATGTCATGCATTAATTTTGCTATTTTATATGTAATTATGAAACTATCTACTAAAAAACCTTTTTGAAGAATAAACTGTTAATTTTTTGTTAAGTAATCCTGAAATCTATTTAATGAAAAATTAATTTAATTAACAATTAACAATTTCATCAAATAAACCTGTAATAGAAATTTACCGTAAACAGCCCCTTGTTTTCCCCACCCATAACTTCCATGATTCCTTATCCTAAGTCTTAGGGCCACTCATTAGGTTTACTGGTTCGCCAATTATGGGACACAAAATGCCAATAACTGCAAATACATCTACAGCTCTGCTACTAAATCCGTCTCACGCCTCCTTTGTGGTAACATAAGTGGATGCAGGTGAGTCTTCCGCACCTGATAATGGAATCGAAACTAATAACCATACCCTGGAATGGTAGTTGGGTGAAGGGCTTACCCTCTATCCCTGGAAAATCCTACACCATTTCAAAACGTGCAACAGAGTCTTGGAATGGACTGGGCTGGTGCTTGATGAGAAACTTTGGCGCCTGGCCACGGAATTGAAGTAATAACCATGCCTCCAGAATGGAATTTGGATAATGAGCTAACTCCCTGTCCCTGAAAAACATTGTTTCGAAACAACGCTAACGACCTCGCAAACGAAAAAAAGGACTATGGAATTGCATCCTGGGATGTCAGATCAATGAACAACTCTGTCGCTGTTAAAGGCCCTTTACAACAGACTTGTAAATATATTTTAAACATACTGGCAATTCAGGAAACGAACTAGATTAGGAGTGATATTCAAAAGTAGGAAGCCTGCTGGAAAATGAGAGTTCAGAGTGGCCTTCATTAAAGATAGGAAGTTTAGATCACACATTATTGACTTCAAGACAATCAACGAACGGTTGTGCAATCCTTTCAAAAGCAAAAAGTCTTCAAAATTTGATTGATGAATGTACACGCCCAAACAAAAGAAAGCACGAAGAAATGAAGGAAACGCTTTATAATTATCTAAACAGAATCGACTGATTTCAACGCTAGGCTTGGCAATGACCTATCTCATCACAGAATGACTGGAGAATATCGACTCTACGATGAAACAAAAGATAATGGCCAGTGCCTGATTAACTTTGCATGTAACAGAAATCCATTCATACATTCAACTCACTTTCCGCATTGATGCGTTTATAAAATGACGTAGCTACCACCAAAAAGCAACATTGTAATGATTTTTCATCATCCTCATTCGAAATTTCTTTGAGGAAATCCAAGATGACTTCTCATCAGTTATAGACGTAAGTCTGGGAATGTGCCAACGGCCTGTCCCATTCAGTTCAACAAGTCCGGACACCCTTAGCCTACTCCCCTAGTCCGAAGTGGCTGCTGGTGGGCTAGCTAGTTTGGAGATGGATTTTGGCTGCAGGTCTTCCATGAGCAGACTAAGTCCAAAATACAAGTATCAGCCACAGATTCAAATGCCTGATTTAAAACACGTCAATCAACTTCCAACAACTTGACCTTACTTTGCTTCACCTTCTATCTCTTTCCAACCACAATCAAAATCACGCATCCCCGAATATTTATCGACACAGTACCCAAAATAAACTACTTGAATATTATCAAAAAATGAAATATAGCGCTTCCTTTAATATTCGTTGAATGTTTATTAATTTTTACAAACACCGCGGGTTTCGGAATAAACACCTATTCCATCCTCAGTGCAAACTTACAATTCTTATTTCCTAACCTACCTATTTATACACATTTATTTAATTCATATTTTTCCAAACAATAATGAACTACTTAATCCTAGATAATTACCTACGCACACCTTTTCCCACCATAAAAGTTAATCCTCCGATTCGCCGTTAATTGCCTCGTTCACTTCTTCGCCTTTGTTGCCCGCCCAATTCACATCATCGCTTACGTCACCTGGGTTTCGTTTCCTATTGATTTTGTTCAGGATGTCCATTAACGGGGAATATCCGTTACCTAAATCGTGATTTGAGCGTGCATCAGCTGGTTCCCTTGATATTATCAAGCTCTCGTATGCGTCCAGTTTGTACCATTTCGTGATTTCCTTAACCAATTCTACATCGCTTTCTCCTATGCTGTGACTTTCCTCCAAAATATGCTTCGCTACCGTTGATTTGACCAGCTCTTTGCTCCTGTTGTTCCTTAATATTATTTCTGCCTCCCTCACGTGTTCATTCAATCTTGTGGTATTCAATCTTCTTGTTTGCCCTATGTAGGTTTTTGGGCACTCTGGGCATGTAATTTTGTAAATCCCGCTTACTTAATTTTTCGTTTTTAGGGTTTTGTAAAATAATTTTACAAAACCCTACTAGTTTCGCGACCAGTCTGTCCGTCTGTCTGTCCGTCCGTCCGTCCGTCCGTGTGTCACAGCAGTTTTTCTCGGAAACTACTTAAGCTAGAAACATCAAATTTTGTATGTAGGTGTAAAGTGGTGCTTTCTTCAAAGTTCAACTACAAAAAAATTTTATAAGGTATTTAAGGGGGCTCTCCCCATGTAGGGGAGTGACCCCCCAAAAAAAAAATTTCATTGAAGGTAGCCCATATGGGTATTAAATGAAAAGTCTTGATGAGAACTTACCAAGACAGGTCTTAGTTTGGCAAAGTTTGCTTCGAGGGGCGCACAGGGAGGGGAAATACACGAAAAATCTGTGTCCCCCCCCTCGCGATTGGACACCTTCCATCCGAAAAATCTGAAAAAAATCAAGAATGTAGGTCTTGAGGAGTACAACAACAACAAATACGTGAGAAGTCAAAATTTACTCAACTTTGTTAGTAATAGTATGATTTATCGATTTTATGTTTTCTTGAATAAAATCTTAACGGTACCCTTAAATTCAATGAAATCTCTGCAAGTTTCATAAAGATTGAATCATATTTAGCGAAGTTATACCGGTTTGAATTTTCCTGTATTGCTATGGAACAATATGCGCTGCATGTATTACTATGGCAACATATGGCTATGGAACAACACGCGCTTCTTACCGAATCAGACACTACAGTTTTGCTAGGATTTGCATGAAAATTTCAGGAATGATAGGTGTCATGAATATCTTTGAGATCCGGTTCAGCTATTGGTATCAGTAATCGTAAAACAAAATAGTGGCTGTTTTAAATGCGAAGATTGAATTATTTTGAGTTATTTTTTCCCAACTTCAACGTTTAAGGTGCATGCTTTGAACACTGATTCAATTTAATGAATGACTGAAGATGAGTCCCTACAATTAATTCTCATAAGTGAAACAAGTCAAGGAGGTGGGAGAGAGCTCCTAGCAAAAGGGTTTTGTAACAACTCTAGGATTCGAAAAAATTGGCCATTAATCGATGATAACAGTACAGGAGAGTGGCCCCTGAAAAAAAAATTCATCAAACGTAGCCGATATGAGTATGAAATAAAAGTTTTCATTGGAGCTTTTCAAAACAGTTGTTAAACTGTCAGTTTTTGCTTCAGTGGGAGCACAGGGGGGGAAATACATGAAAAATGTGTTTCTTCCATCGCGGATGGACATCTGAAATAATTATCAAGGGATATATTTATGAGTATAACAATTCTAAAAACCACAGATGTCGAAATTCGTTCAGCTTTGTTAATAATAGTATGATCTTCGAATTTCATATTTTCTCCAATAAAATCGTCTTTGACATTTTTCTTGATTTGATTCGATCTGGTGACTGCATTTTGTAAATTGAATACAAAACGCTTCTGACATGAGCGTAGGTCTGTTTACCCAACTTGTTTTATCTATTACGGCTCCCAATAATGATTTAAGTTGAAGATGTCTACTGGATGTAACCACTTGAATATTGTAGCTTTTTAATATTTTCGCAATTACCGCCGTTAGTGGTGAGTGTGGAAAAGATCGCCTGATGCTTACTTCATTGTTTCTATTTTGCATGAAAAATGTCGTGTATTGATCCTTCGATAATTTTCTCGAGGTTTTTGAGATAATTTGCTCAATTATTTTAGTTGGGAACCCATTTTTTGTCGCCATATCTAGTATATACATATGCTCGTTCTTTGGCAAACTCATCTTCGCTAATCGGAATTGTTAACAATCGGTGTGCCATCGAGTGGTAAGCCGCCATTTTTTGTTGGTATGAGTGCTCAGAATCGTAGGTGATCGTCCTTTGTGTGCTCGTCGTTTTCCGATAAATTCCAAATTCCACCTTATTGTCGCGTCTTTTTATCAGGATATCCAAAAATGGTAGTTCCGAGTTTGCTTCTACTTCGCAAGTGAATTGTATATTTTTGTGGATTGTGTTTATTTTTTCTCTGGTTTGTTGAATTTCTGCCTCTTTTACCACCACTGCCATGTCATCTACGTATCTCCACCATATTCGGGGCATGATTTGGCTGTCTTCCATTTTTTCCTCCAAATGGCTCATGAGAACTTCGCTCAACAATGGTGATAATGGGTTCATGCCCCGAATATGGTTGAGATACGTAGATGACGTGGTAGCGGTGGTAAAAGAGGCAGAAATTATCTAGGATTAAGTAGTTCATTATTGTTTGGAAAAATATGAATTAAATAAATGTGTATAAATAGGCAAGTTAGGAAATAAGAATTGTTAGTTTGCACTGAGGATGGAATAGGTGTTTATTCCGAAACCCGCGGTGTTTGTAAAAATTAATAAACATTCAACGAATATTAAAGGAAGCGCTGTATTTCATTTTTTGATAATTGAAGAAGTTCGTTGAAACGTGACTAGGATTATTCAACTACTTGAATGCAAAACTGAATTAATCTACTCTAATTAAAAATGCAAAGCCAAACTAGGGCAGTGCGTATTTTAACTGTACTTTTTCGGCGGCATACTTACTTTTACCGTTACTTCCCTCGGAAAAGAACGGATGTTTAGTGAAAAAGGAAACAGTTAGCTCGTTTAGCGATTCCCTTATATTTTATCATCATCGACATTCTAGCTTTCAATATTTTAAACCTAAGAAGATAAAATTTCTATTATAAATATCATAAGCTTCTAACTAAAAACGAGAAACTTCTATAATTTACAAAAAATCGTGCAAGTATGTTCCTTATCTGACTTGATTTAATTGTCGTTGTCACAGTATTAATTTTAAACTCCTATATAAGAATCTTTCTCTAAATGTCACAACAATATTGTTTAGTGTACGAGTATGCATGATTCTCATCAAGAGGGTTATATATGTTATATTTATAGAGTTTTCGTTACGGAAATAATAATTTTGTATCTTTATATGAACGGCACCCTTAAACTTTTTCAATGAACTGTTAATGTCGAAACGTTAGGTAAAGTCAACATTTTTATGATACTAAAGTTCACGTATCAGCAACGTCTGGAAATTTCTAAAAATTACTACCGAAATTCTGAAGCAGAGATCGCAACTTTAAGAATGTTTACTCCAATTTTCGGTCGTAATAATCGCCCCACCCGACAGGCTAAGCGTGCTTTGCTGAATAAGTTCGAGTCCAAATTTTTACTATTGAACGTTCTGGTGTCAAAAAGGTGCCGTAATGCTCGAAGTGAAGGAAACATCACACCTGTAAATGCATCGATTCAATATGAGACAAATCAGTCGATTCCATCAGGTACTCGAGAATTGCGCATCGCTTAAACGACACTGTGGCGTATTTTGTGAAAATATTTTGGCCTACATGGTTACAAAATCAATTTGACTCAAGAACTAAAGCCATTTGATCATTAGAAATGGCAAAATTTCTCTGATTGGGCTCTGGCAAAGCTTGACGAAAATGAAAAATTTCATCAAAAAATCATCTTCAGCTATGAAGCTCATTCCTGGCTCAATGGCTTCGTTAATAAGCAAACGATGCATTATTGGTCAACAAAAAACGTATATGAGCTTCCTATGACACCGTTGCATCCACAAAAAATTACTGTTTGGTGCGGTTTTCATACCGGAAATGTGTTGGGCTGTTATTGTCAATAGAGAGCGCTATCGTGTTACGTTAGAAGATTAATTGTGACCAAAATTAGATGCACTTGAAATCAACGATATGTGGTTTCAACAAGACAGTGCCACTAGCCATTGAGCATGCCTCACAATCGATATACTGAAAGGCAAATTTGGTAAACGTGTTATCTCGAGAAATCTTCCAACCGAAGGGGACGCCATTGGATTTCTTTTTATGGAGCTATATATACTGATTTGTGCCAATAAGCCAGCAACTTTATATGAGCTCAAAACCATGAAAATTGTAACAGAATAAATGTGACTAGCTCAATTTGAAATATGTATCAACAATTAACATGTGTTATTGTTGTTTAAATTGGATAAAATTGAAGTGGCTATAACTCACTTGATTACCTTTTGAATTCCATACAATTTAATGCCCCTAAAGATATTATATCTTCCTTTTCTTTGTAGCACTACAGCCCCTCTTAGGTCTCTCACCTCCAACTGTCTTGGTCTGAATGGTCTGATGAACTGTCTTCGTTAACTGAGTCAGCCCAGCATTTCCTTGATTTCCCCACTGGACTCCGATCTTCTGTTCCCCCAACGAAAACCTTTTTGCGTATGCATTGTTCATCCATACGATTCATGTGGCCAGTCTGTTGCAACTTCCGCCATCTTAGAATCGTTGAGACCTCCAACTTTTCAACAATTTCATACAGCTCATTGTTGTATCGAATTCGCCACAAGTCTTCATTGCTTCATCCAGAGCACAGTTATTATCACAGATTTGTATACTTGGAGCTTTGTTTTCCTATGTATGCAGCTGATCTTCAAGTTCGTCAAAACTGAATAAAATATTTTATTTGTGAGCTGTATTCTTTGGCGTATTTTATCTACATCATTGCTAGTTCTCATTATTTTGGTGCTTAAATACACAAACTTGCCCACATTTTTCGATATTGTATTCACCAAGTGTGATACTTTGTGTATTTGGTGTATTTTTCTTCAACTGCGTCATGAGCCTTGTTTTATTTTCATTGATTTATAGCCCTACTAGTCGATTTTCAGGAAGAGTTCTTTAGCGGTTGCTAATGACCGCGACAAAATGTTGATGTCGTTCACATAGACTACTACTAGGCTCGACTTGTATAGTAATGTACTTCGTGTATCGACAGGTACTCCAGAACCAAATTGAGTAGCAATGGGGCCATCTCATCTCCCTGCCTTGGTTCGTCATTTGTGTCAAAAGCATCGGGGTGCTGGTTATTGACGCAGACTCAAAAGGTGGTCAACGTCATTGTCATTTTGGCAGGATGGACACATTTGGCTGGGGTGCCAAAGCAAAGCATTATTTAGTACAGTAGGATACGATCAATACTGTCGAGTGCTTGCTTAAAGCCAACGAAAATTTGATGTGCGTCTATGTTGAACTCCTACAATTTTGCCTGACAGTAAACAATCGGTCTATCGTCAATCTACCTACTCTTAACCCACCTTGACACTCCCCAATAATATGCTTCTATAATTTTCGCACTGTAGCTTCAACCTTTTTTGTGGGAAGGAAATATATTTGATTGGCTCCACTCTTTGGGTATATGTTCTTGTTGCCATATGTACTGGATGACTTTGTGAATAGCTTTGCGAACACAACTGCCATCATATTTGATGAGCCCACGGGAATTCCATCGATGCCCTGTGCTCCATTATTCTCTCTCTTCTTGCTCTCCGGTAACATCTATATGCTCGGTGTTCTGGGTTTTCGCGGAAAATTTAACTGATTCTTTAAATATGAGGCCATTCTTTCCTTAAACTTGATTTCATCGAGGATGATATTGCGGATGTCATCATGTCAGAGCGTAGTCTTGAATTGATAACCTCACTACTTTGCATGTTGTCTTATCTTGTTGCTTGCTAGACATACATTGGTACAACTCAAGTGGTCGTCATAGTATTTTCCTTTCTTAGTTCTGATTATCTGGTTTGCAACTCTTCTGAGATTTTCACAATATTCTCTCTTTGTCCTGATTTTCTTTCCTGAGTATTCTTTGTACGCCTGAGTCTTAATATCTGACCCATTCTGGCATTCAAAATTGAACCTTTCATTTCTTAGTGCCGGGCTTAATGTCCAATTATCTGTTCTACTACGGTCTTACTGGCCACTTTCACCTCCATCCAGACCTCGTTCCTTGCTTCGAGCGATTTGTCTGGAAAGATGGGAGCCGGCTAGTTGTCAAAGGTGTTCGGGAAATGTTTTGTCACCGATACTGTTTGGAGCTTTTTGCTGTCAAACTTCTGTAGAGAGCTGGTCTTTGCCAAATACACGTTTAACATACAATATCTATAGATTAATTAGATCAATAAATGACCTGAATTGCAATTAGCTCCTCGGTATGTACAGACATCAAGTCTCCAATAGTATATTTGGTTTTTTGTGTGTTGCCATCCGGTGATGCTCAGGTCATTTTATGTATGCGTTGATGGGGGAAGCAAGTCGAGTGTATGACTAGATTTCTGCTACATGCAAAGCCAATCAGGCGCTGACTGTTGTCATTTGTTTCATCGTGGAAGCTATATCCTCCAGTCATTCCCCGATGAGATAGCTCATTGTCAACCTTAGCGTTGAAATCACCCAGAAGTATTTTTGTGCTGTTTGGAAACAATGAGTTGACTAGTGTATCCAGGTGATAATAGAACCTTTCCTTCATTTCTTCGCCCTGTCTCACGATCGAGGCATGTACGTTTATCAGCCAGATTTTGAAAAATTGCGCTTTTATACGGATCGCACACAACCGTTCATTATCTGCCTTATAATGAATAGCGTGTGGTTTGAACTCCCTATATACAATGAAGTGTAGTGAAATGGGTATATGAAATGTCCGTACAGGACTGCAGCGATGGTTTGTTGCCTCGGTGAAAGAGGATGGTAAGATCCGCCGAGATTGGCCTTGTCTGGGGATGCGTGAATACGCTGGCAGGCTAGCGTTGCGGTGTCGTAGCGCAGGTTCTTTTCCCCAGCACAAGGACCCACTACAAAAGAATTTCGCACTCACGAATTCTTGGGTCACAAAAAAGGTCGACCGAACTCGAAAAAAGGAGGTAACTAGCTAAGGGTTGGAATAGCTTATTCAGAGAACAAGTTGAAACGAGCAAAAACAGACGGACTCGCGGAGACGTCGTCATTACGACGATCCTTATGGCCCACAAATAGGAGTGGGACATCCAGATAGAGGTGGTGCCCCTCGCATCCTCCCAACCGGATCAGGATCCAAACGTAGACGTGGCCATATATTGCACTTTTGAGTGGAAAACTCATACAAACATAATTTGCATGACTTTTCTCATCAAAAGAGAAATATAGACGTGACCGATTAATGTTATAGAATTATGTAATCGAATCACATAACCCTACACTGTAAAAGGGCACGCGAGCGGAAGCCCACTCTACTCGGCACGAGTCCCTGGACACAACAAAACGGTGGAGTGCACCCGATGGCTAGCCCATATCATCCAAAAAGTCTTCCATTGTTGCGGGTCCTATACTCAGTCAGATTTACCGGAATGGAAAGACCGAGGTTTTATAATTTAAAGATCCATTTTATTTTTAAAATTTCAGTGAATTCGGGCGGATATATTTTAAAATTCGAATTTCTTTACGCAATAAACCTACCATTTTCCTTTTATAGGCGTTTATCATCTTCACGCTCCACTCAAGCACACTTTCCCAACAGTTTACAAATTTTACACTAATAGCTAACTGCATTCATTTGTTTACTACTATGAAAAGAATACAGTTCAAAAAAATTTAAAAAACCTATTATTCTTAATTGTATCCTTGCATCCTAAGCGTAATTTCAAGGAATCAGATCAAATACCGAATATATTTTAAATGAGATTATAATGCCCCATATTTATTTTCTTATGTCCTATTAAAAGTCTACAAAACTTTCTATCATTTCCTGTTGGAAGAGTGTATTGAAAAGGAGGGAGAGGAAATTAATCTAATACATTTAGTTTTTTAATGCGACTGTATATTTGCTACACTCATTCAATAATGGGTTTGCACAGGCTAATGAGTGGGGAACTATCTTTTAACTTGATTTGATGACTATCTGCAAAAGATCTTAAACCTATTTTAGATACAACCACGCAAAGTATAGTATCGAAAAAAAAATATTATTTTTGGTGTTCTCCTATTTTCTGTCCCCGTATTGCCGTCATAGGAAAGATATTTCAATCGAACGAAGCCACACCAAATTACTCGTTGCGGTAATGAAAATAGAAAAGAACAAACTAACGTCCTATCTAACTAGAGACTGGGCTATCTCTTACCATGTTGATAAACGCTCCTAGGCGTGACGCATGTTTCGGAGTAGTGTTAAATGGAAAGGGTTGACCTGAGCCACTATGAAGTGCACTTGTAGCGATAATTGCACTCGAATCAAATCAGATAAACATTTTCCCAAAACCAAGACATAAAATAGCACTCTTCACATTCGATGGTTAATTTGCAGACAAGAAGTTAAAGCGCATTACTTGGGTCAAAGTGGTGCGCACCGGACAATTGCACATTGTTCACGGAACGAATCGAATAGTCCACGTCATGGAAGTCTAATTTTTTTTTTTGTGGTAGGGAGGTGAAGGCATTTACGCCCGCCGAGTCTGGCAGTGTGGGACTCCCATGGAGGATACCCTTGGACTACCAACTAAATACCTCCCCTGTCAATCTGAGAACACAGCCTGGAACCGTTTGACACATTACTTCGGGCCAGGTCTCGTTTTGTTACGCCGTGGGGCGCCTTCAAGCTGGGGAGTCCCTTTCTTAGCGGGGGGGAGGGAGAGAGGAAGTGCTGGAAGAGGGATCCCCCAGCCCCAGCGCCTCCGGCTGCTGTGAGTTCCTTTTATATTTTAGGACTGCCCGAGCATAAAGTGCCACCTGGTTCCATTTGTCAACCGATTCGAGCATCACCGCAACTATATTATCCGGAGTGAGCTCTCCCGTCTCCCTGTAGAGTTCCCTTCGCAGCCTGACCCATTTTCTACACGCAAAAAATGTGTGTCCTCTTCTGGGCAAAACCGACAATCGGGAGACCGTGACTAACCGATCTTGTGCAGGTAAGACTGAAAACACCCATACCCGCTCAAAAGCTGGGTCAGATAGAAGTCAGTCTCACCATGCCTTCGATTTAGCCACGGTCTCACATCTGGGATGAGGCGCGCAGTCCACCTTCCCTTCGTGCAATTCCCCCAAGACTGTTGCCAATCGTTGAGCGAGCGTTGTCTCTCCTCGCGGACAACCATCTTCCTCGCATCCTCGTTTCGGCGCAGGTAAATAGCGCGGCGCTCTCTAGCAAGGAGGGCGACAGGTATCACGCCTGCAATCACTCTCACCGCCGAGTCGGAGACTGTTGGATACGAAGATGCAATTCTCATTGCTCCTCTTCTCTGCACCTGTGCCAATCGTTTTCGGTATACCTCCTTGCTGAGAGCGTCGCCCCATACCTCTGCTCCGTACAGTAGCACTGACCGTACAGCACTCTTCAAGAGGCGTCTTCTTGATGGGCTGGGTCCCCCTACGTTGGCCATGTTGACTCAGGGCCGATATTCCCGAAGCAGCCTTCTCAGCCGTTGCCCTGATTTGCTCAGAGAAACTCATCTCCGAGTCGATCAGTAGCCCCAGGTACTTCACGGCTGGCTTCGATTCGATCTGTATATCTCCAATACTGATCATCCTTACTCTAGGGATTCTCTTTTTTGTCAAGATGACCACTTCGGTTTTCTCCAGTGCTAAACTGAGCCCGCAAGCAGTCATCCAGTCCCTCACTCGGCGCATTAGCATACCTAGCCTAAGTTGCGCTTGTTCAACGGTGCGTCCGGCGACCAGAGCCGCAACATCATCCGCATAGCCGACCAAGCGCGACTCATCTGGCATCTCAAGTCTCAGTAGCCCGTCGTAAGACACGTTCCACAGGTCCGGACCAAGAATAGATCCCTGGGCAACACCCGATGTAATTTCCATCCTTCGTTGGCCCTGTGTCGTGTCGTAGAGCAGGCTTCGGTCCTTTAGGTAGTTCCTCAAAAGCCGCATTAGATATTCTGGAACTTGAAAAGAGTTTTCCAGCGTGTCCAGAATATCCACCCATCTAGCGGAGTTGAAGGCATTCCTGACGTCGAGTGTCACCAACAGGACGATCCGTCGCTTGCTGCGACTATATGCCTCTGCCTTTTGGACCGCGTTCACCACCTCTGCAATTGCATAAATGGTAGAACGTCCTACTCTAAAGCCGTACCGCCGAGGAGATAGGTCCCCAGCAGCACGAATCGCGTCAGTGAGTCTTCCCTTGATGAGTTTCTCTAGCACTTTCCCAGCCGTGTCTAGCATGCATAACAGGCGGTACGCAGACGGCGATTCGGGATCTCCCTTCCCCTTGCTGATCAACACGAGCCTCGCCACATTCCATCGTACCGGGAAAACCCCGTCCCGTAGGCAAGCGTTGAATGTGCTGAGCAGCAAGTCAGGACAATGGTGATGGTGAATGGTGATGGTGTCCTGAATGGAAGTCTAACTATAGCTCTCATTAATTTTACACAAATTCTTCACTTCACGTAATCGTGATGTTCGCACAATTGGCTTTAAAAAAATTCTACCTTTCCACTTTTCTTGTTCAGCCTACCACTTCACCACTCAACCCTTTTAGAAGATTCTTCCTCTAGTTCACAACGGTGTAAAATTGGCCGACCCCATATCACATCATCCATACACGTTCTAAAGCTTCACCGAGCATGATTCTGAGCTCAGATAATCGAGGAAAACATTGCAGTAACATCAAGCCAGCTGGCAGGGAAAGCACCGACACAAATACTAGAGTCAAAAGCAAATGTGTATGGGAAATGAAATGGCGAATTCACACAGGCATCGGGAATATTCACCTTCGCGATCCGCGATTTATTTCAAGTTTCTTTTGCACTGCACATCAATTACATATTTTTTCAAATCTGCCACAAAATTCCGAGTAGGAGATAGGAAAGCTTTTCGAGCAGTTTGATTGTGTGACTGCTCGATTAATACAGAAGGCTACTCTGAATTCTCGTTTTCCACTAGGCTTACTACTTTTGAATATTCTGTGCGATCTCATTTCTTGAATATCATTGCCAGTACTTTTAATTTATATTGGCTGGCATGTTGTAAAAGGTCTTTAACAGCGCCAGGGTAATTAAGTGATCTGACATTTAAGGACCCAATTCTGTAGTCCTTTTTTTTTGTTTGCGAGGTCATTGCCATAGGCTTGGTCCATTTCGTAGCTCTTCAGCAGTTTTGAAACAATGTAAGCTACCTTTAATTATAAAAAATACAGAAGCACTAATACATTATTAGAGGGGACTCCCCGAAAAAATTTTGAAATGTTTTATAAGATTGTAACTTTCAAGAGACTACCACTTTTGATCTTCTCACAAAGTTTGAGCTTTCTAGCTTCTATAGTTTCTGAGAAAAGTTGTTGTGATGCACGAATAGACGAACAGACAGGTCATGAAACTAGTAAGTCTTTGTCAAAAAATTTGTTCATTTTACACCAAACTTCAAGCTGATAAATATGCTTTGTATACTGCTATAGTCTTTTGATTTCCAGAGTTACTTTTTCGGTATTTCAATTTAAAACTCTTATAACCCCACCTTGACAAAGTCTTATTGTTGGAAAACATAGTAAAAAAAAATTAGACTAATCAAACTGGGTTTTCGCTATGTCCTTTTGAAAGAACAATTGCATTTAATTAATATATTATTCATCATTGTGTTAGGGAATATGGAAATACTTTTCCGTTTTTTTAGTGCCTTGGATGCAGTAAGACTTCATAAAGATACATCTCAAGGGGTCAAGATGAGTGAGTGTGTTGAAGTTAAAAGATTCCAGGTTTATCTTCATTAAGTTATTTTTTGAAAGACAAAAAATAAACAAAAACGAAACTTTCCTTAAAAATTATCATCAAAATTTAAACTTATTTGCAAAATCAACAAAATTTAAAATAAGAGATTGATGCTCTTACAGATATGAACATTTTTTTATAAGTCTTCATGAAAATTTGTAAAACAATCGCGATTAGTGGTTAAACATAAATAAATCCCACATTTTTTGCATAATACTGTGGTTTTTTATCAGAGCCACTTTTTCTGCAGCGACACTGTTTCGTCCGATATTCTGGTAGATGTCCAGCACTTTTAATGCGACTTTCTTAAGAAGGAACGGGCTTTATAAGAATCTTACGCTTTTTGTATTTTTTCTCAAGTTCTTCATAGTCTATTTGATCCTTGTTTTTACATTCTTCATTATTTAGATCGATGAGTTTGGTGCCCAAAATCAATTTAAATTCTCGCATATTTTTCTTCTGCCTTTGTCAGCTTCTATAGCCTTGTATTGTAGACAAGAATGCACCACATACAAATCCAAAAGGTGAGCGATAATGTGAATTATCCACTTTTCTGTACGATTGTGGGAGGGACTTACCGAAAGCATCCGATCAGCAAGATCGACGCCACCCATTTTTTCGTTGTACTTTTTAATAACATCTGGCCCCCTCACTTTAACGTATCTTTTGTCTTTCTTAGACCACCGCTTACATTAATCGTGGTTCTGAGCAAAATAGCACGTAGACATCATCAGTACAGGTTTATTGTCAAGCCACATAGTCTCAACAAGTTTACAATCTTCCCTTATTTTAACTTTGCAGCTACCTGCTTTTTAAACATTTTTTCTTCAATTAGTGCGCAGTTTTTCGTAATCCTTTTCTACATAAAAGTTCCGGTGCCGTAGAAACGAAGCTTAATTAGTTAATCGCAAAGTTTTCGAGTGGTGAAAAATCCGTCAAAACCTTAGTTCTACAATAGTTAAATGATTAATAGCAGCCTCACCCAAATTAAATCCTCGGTTGATTCAATGAGCAAATCTTGTGTCGCTCTGATGAATTGCCATGTCGCAAATGACACCTTTTGGTGAGGTTAAGATGAAAACTTTTAGGCCGACTGGATTTGGTTTGTTGGGACAGTACTGCCGCATGCGACACTTTTCGGTAAAAGGAATGATCATCTCATCAATACTCATTTCCCTTGGACGATTTTGTTCGTTACAGCAGCTAGGATGCATTCAAATAGAGGCTGAACTTTTCAAATTTTTTTAAACTTCTGTTTTATTGTCACTTCAAGATCATAGACACATTTCTGATTCAGTCTTATGAAAAAAATCTATTTCGGATCATGGCCATTGCTATTATTGGTACCCTCCATTTTTCTGACCAATCCATTGAGATCTACGGATACTGTAATACGGACACGACCATGCTAATTTCAATATAGACTTTGAGCTCTTTTAATGTAAGCCCCATGGACTTACCAGTTTCTAAAACATGGGTTCTACTGGTACAGTCAACCATATTAGTAAGAATGTTATTATATACGTATTGGTCAAAGAATTGGTGCCATTCCCATTCCTGTGCATTTTTTTCTATATATGCTGGTTACATTAAATCATTTATTTCTGATTCGAGGTTGGTATGGACCCAAATATCTTGAACGTTAGCGTTGTTTTGCCTTTTTAGGGTTTTGTAAAATAATTTTACAAAACCCATCTAAAATCGCGTCCTGTCTGTCCGTCTGTCTGTCCGTCCGTCCGTCCGTCCGTCCGTGTGTCACAGCAGTTTTTCTCGGAAACTACTTAGGCTAGAAGCATCAAATTTTGTATGTAGGTGTAAAGTGGTGTTCTCTTCAAAGTTCAACTACAAAAAAAATTTATAAGGTATTCAAGGGAGGTCTCCCCATGTAGGGGAGTGAACCCCCGAAAAAAAAATTTCATTAAAGATAGCCGATATGGGTATCAAATGAAATGTCTTAATGAGAAATTTTCAAAACAGGTCTTAGTTTGGCAAAGTTTGCTTCGAGGAACGCACAGGGAGGAGAAATACATGAAAAATGCGTGTCCCCCCCTCGAGATTGGACACCTGTGATCCGAAAAATCTGAAAAAAATCAAGAATGTAGGCCTGGATGAGCCCAACAACAACAAATACGTGAGAAGTTGCAATTCACTCAACTTTGTTAGTAATAGTATTATAGTTATAGTTAACTGTACCCTTAAATTCAATGAAATTCAGTATATATGTGACTATTTATAAGATTGATCTATCCTGAAAGTTTCATAAAGATTGAATCATATTTAGCGAAGTTATAGCGGTTTGAATTTTCCTGTATTACTATGGAACAATATGCGCTGCATGTATTACTATGGCAACATATGGCTATGGAACAACATGCGCTTTTTACCGACTCAGACACTACAGTTTTGCTAGGATTTGCATGAAAATTTCAGGAATGATATGTGTCATGTAGATCTTTGAGAATCGGTTCAGCTAGTGGTATCAGTAATCTAAAACAAAATAGTGGCTGTTTTAAAAGCGAACTTCAACGTTGTGGCCCCTGAAAAAAAAAAATCATCAAACGTAGCCGATATGAGTATGAAATGAAAGTTTTCATGGGAGTTTTCCAAAACAGTTCTTAAACTGTCAGTTTTTGCTTCAGTGGGGAACAGGGGGGAAATACATGAAAAATGTGGTTTCCTCCCTCACGAATGGACATCTGAAATAATTATCACGGGAGACATTTATGAGTATAACAATAACAAAAACCTCAGAAGTCGAAATTCGTTCAACTTTGTTAACAATAGTATGATCTTCGAATTTCATAGTTTCTCCAATAAAATCTTCATTGACATGCTTCTTGACTTTATTCAATCTGGTGTCTGCATTTTGAAAATTGAATACAAAACCCTTCTGACATGAGCGTAGGTCTGTTTACCCAACTTGTTTTGATAGCGATCTGTCGGGTAGATAATGATTTCGAATTTTCACTTCGGTCATAGGGGTGAATACGTACCTGCGTGCGGAAAGTACTGTGGCTTGTCTTCTTGCTGGTGGTATATACGAGTATGAAGAAGTGGTTGATTCCAAATGTGAATTGTCTGATAGAAGAGTGTTCAACGTTTCTTCATCTAAGTTACTAAACTCGCTATTATGGTGACACGTTTTTAGTTGCAGTCTTCACGTCTTGCTCGTCAATTTCACTTTCTCTTTTTTAGGTATTTGTAAAAAGTTTTTTTAATGAAAACCTACTAGTTTCGTGACCTATCTGTCCGTCCGTCTGGCCGTGCGTCACAGCTAGTTTCCTTAGAAACTATAAAAGCTAGAATGCTCAAACTTTGTCAAAAGGTCAGAAGTGATGGTCTCTCAAAAGTTATGGTCTTGACAAAAATTTAAAAAATTGTTAAGTGGGGTCCCCCCCCTAATAACGAATGAACCCTTAAAAATTTTTTTTAACCAAAGGTAGTCGAGTGGGGTATCAAATAAAAGGTCTTAATTAAAACTTTTAGAATCTGAAAGAAAACAATTATTTTATGAATTAGGGGGTCCAGGGGAAGGCAAAATGTACGCAAATACATAATCACATTTGTTCAAAGCTGCCTCCTTCTCCCCTATAGGTTCCATAAATTGAGTCCAAAAAATAAAAATTTGCTTTTTTTTGTATCTCAATTCGCCGCAATTTCGTTTTCAATATGCCGATAATCATAATCCCTTTCTGTTGTGTTTAGGTCCTTTGCAAGCGAGTATCTTCGCAACGTTGCTGTTATTGTGGTTGTTACATTTTCAATTTGTAACTTAGTTGCTTATGGCTCGATCATCGTAAATTTTTAGGACACATACCCCTGTTACTAAAAAATCTAAATACATGTTTTTGGCATATTCAAAGATGCCTTTTTGACTATATGGGCAAAAACGTGAAATTTATAAAATATACTATTAGAAAAGTTGATTGAATTTTGACTTCTAAGGTATTTATTGCCTTTGTACTCATAAAGACCTTCCATGATTTTTTCCGATTTTTCAGATGCGCGGTGTCCAATCGTGCATTTCCTCTCCCCGCATCAAGACCTTTTCTTTGATACCAACATTGGCTTTCTTCTGTGAAAATAATATGTTAAGGGTCACCCCCAATATGTGCAGATACCCCTGAAAAATTACCCAAAAAATTTTCTTTGAAGAGGTCATCATTTTTGACCTAGTCAGAAAATTTCATGTTTCTAATTATGTGGTTTGCGAGGAAACTTGCTATGACGCACGGACGGACGGACAAACAGCTGAACGGACAGATTTTAGTAAAGATTGGCAAAATTATTTTGCAAAACCCTTAAAAGTGGCGGACAAGAAAATGTACATAATATTAAACCACCAAAATATAACTTGGTCGCTTTCAAGGCTTCTTTTTTCTTGGTTTCAAAACCCTGGACAACAGGTCGTAATTTCAGTGAAGTTTTGTAAAATTACTATTCACATCACCCTACTGAAATTGCGACCAATTCTCCACCTCTCCGTCTGTCCTTCCGTCCATCCTTGCATCACAGCAAGTTTTCACGCAAACCAGAGAAGCTAGAAAAATGAAAGTTTGTGTGTAGGCTAAAAGTGGTGCCCCTTCAAAGTTCCAAAAAATTTGTATGCGTTGTTAAAGGGAGTCACCCCATATAGAGAGGATTTAAAAAAAAGCATTTTAACCAAAGGTAGCCAAAATGGGTATCAGATGAAAGGTTTTGATAAGAACTTTTTAAAACCAGTCTTAAACTGATACTTTTTGCATCGGAGGCGGCTGGGTGAGGGAAAATGAACGAAAAGTTTAACAATCTCAGCAACAACAAAATGTGATACGAAGGAGATACGCATTTGCAACGGACTTAGACACTACAAATATATAGGAATTTTGATAAAAATTTTAGAAATGGTTTGTAATATTGATGTGTTATCATGACTATTCAGCCAACGGGGTCAAATCACTTGAAACAAAATGGTGGCGAATTTAAATACATAATAATCAGGATTAAGTTCTGAGAACTCAAGTTAAATGTATGCTAGAATTTGTATATGAGTTAAGTTTTGATATTTAGAAGATATTGTTTGAATTACTAATTGGCTCACAAAACCCTTCTGGCACCTTCACTCTCCTGCTACTTCAACCTGTTTTCCTTTCGCAGTACTAAGATTTTCCCTTCCTCCATTCAATCGTCTTGCTCATTTTCCTCTTCTGCTTTCTGTATGAATACTTTGCAAGTAGAACTCCTTTTGAATAATCTTGACAAAATACCGGTGGGGGCTCCGATGGCACTCCAAATTTTCTCGCAAAATCCTTATCTTCTTCGTTTGTTCCATTTTCGATTTTTTTTTATTTACATGAATCCTTTAGAATCCCCTATCCTATTTCTCTCCTTCCTTGTGTTGATAAAGGCTTTGAAAAGACAGTTCTCGATGCGCTGTACGCACTTATTTTTCTGTCTGGGTCAACCAAAATGCGAGAGTCGTATTGCATCCGAAGTTTTAGTTCAAGTTCTCGACTGAGCTTACATAGAGCTCCAGATTGATATAAAGAGCGTAGATTCAACGTTCCAAATTTATTGTCCATTCTTTATTGCTGTTAAATCGATCCTGAACGTTAGAGATTGAGTATTTTCAACCCTTCCGTTTCGCTGGAATTTGATCCGTAGGCAGCAGATTATTTCCAGTCTACCCGCAGTTTCCCAGCAAGAACACTCTTCCACCACGTGAGAGTGCGTGCAAATGTGGGTTGAAACTTCCACAGGGATATATTATAAACTATGAAACTTAATTTTTTATTACTTTCTACTACTAACTATCAATTCAGCCTTTAACATTCAACTCATTATCTTGGAGGTGCTAAAATATCTTTAAGCTTTTAACAAACATATGATCTACTAATACCAACTTCCTTCTTTTAACCTATGGCAGTTGAACTCAATGACCAAAGTTCAGGAGCAAAGGGTGACTACATTTCTATTCAAAAGAATAACTAATATAATATATTATTAATAGACCTTATTTAAAACATAAAGCTCGATACAAGCGTAAGATTCTCAAAAGAACAGATTATAAACTATACAATACTTACCTTTAGGAAAACAACACTCCGCTAAAGAATTGGGTAAATACACTTGATAAAAAAGAATGATAATCAAAAATTCATAAATTGCCACTCATGGACACGAAAAAGTATCTTTTGTAACTTATTTGAATCGAGCATCCCAACTGAATATTGTACGTTTCAATGTCAGAATGTATAGCCGAAATGATTATCCTAGCAGGGCAGGTCTATTGCCAGTTTCCATTTTTTCCCAGCTACCCAACTTTTCACGTCATTCCGATTTACCGCATTTCAAAGTTGCACGTCAAGGGAACAATGGTGTTCGTTTTTACTGTAGAACCTTTAAAAAGTTTTTTAAGGACTTGCCATATCCTTAAAAGCTTTTATTTGTCATTGCTGATATTTTGCTCTTATATGGCTGTACTTAGGGTCAAAACTTCATTATTAGATTTTTCCCAAGAGCGCTATATGTGATTTTCTACTTTGGATGTAGGCCTTTAATCTGGTAATGACAGAATATAGTCTCATGGGATCACGATTTGTGGATTCTTGTTTCCTCCATTTACTTTATGATGGTGACTTGAATGTTTGTTGTATGCGATAATAATAATAAAATGGTAGAAAATGCTTGCAAATGGACTAGTTTTTGTTGGGAGCTATCTACGTCTGACAAGATTATGCTTAGCATTGATTTGTATAGAATTAAAGAATGTTTTGTACTATTTTTAAATTTCAAAGAAAATACTATGCATACCGTCCTTTTTCCTCAGAATAAAGTGTAGGGCATTAAAAAACCAATTCTAGGTCTATATCTCGTTTGATATGATATGAGTGTAAAGCTTAACAAAAATAGATTACCCACAGAGCATATACTTCAGGGTCATTTAGATTCCAATTATTCTGTTAGTTCATTGCAAACCCACTCTCGGTAGTTGCTATCAAATGAATTCTAATTAATGAACAGTAAGAGTCCATTTCCAATCACAGCAAATCCTTCAGCTCATCAAACGGGAAACGACTCTCTATCATGGGAACTACCATAGCGGCAACTAGGACTCAATTTCGCAGCGAAACTCAAATTCAATCTACATACCAAATAGCTCTTTCAGGTATGCCATCAAGCTCCATATAATTAAAGGCCTTAATCCGGAATCGATCAAAGCGCTGTCTATAATTCAACATTTGCCAATCGAAAGAGGTATTTGAAGATGTTTCATATCGATTCGGTAGTGCACCGGAAAAGTGGACATCGAACTATTAGTTAAATTTTTTAAATAAGCAAACCAGATGCATCCTGAACAATTTTCATATTTGATGTTGCATTAAGAATATATTTTTTTTAACTTAATTTTTTTTTGCATGGATATAATCTTATTGAGTAAGAAAAGAAAAACTCTCAAGTGATGAATGAAGTGAAACGAGTTGAGTAGGCAGTAGAGTGCTCCTATCAGAAAGGTTTTGTAACGATCCTAGTGTTTCGAACTGTTTTTCCGATGTTATAAGGAATATTTCAAATAAACCAGAAGGATCAATGGGTCATTTTATGAAAACAAGCAGCCGTTAGATTGCTCCAGCTCAGATAATTTACTTGGTTTCTTGGCCAATCAAACATATTATATTACACACCATTCCTGAAATTTTCATGAAAATCCAAAAAAAAGTTAGTCTCTAGGTCGATTTGAAATGTATACCAAACACTAGCCATAAAATAAAGATACGTAGAAACAAAAGCGATGAAGAGACCATTGCACGCGAAGAGAAAAAACTCAGTCAGTAATTGGCACCAACCCTGAGCGAAAAAGACAAGGCCATGGTGAGACTGACTTCGACCTGATCGAGGCTGCCTAGGGTTGGGAAGTCATTGTCTCTTGAGTGTATACCAAAGACATATAAAGTAATGGACGCGAAATGGGCTTATTTTCATCCATACGTGAGTGAAGTACTTTTACTACATACATGCCTTCCTCTCGCATGCGAATTGAAATCCCCCTGCCTTTCACGCCGCTAGAGAATCCACACATTCAAGTGGCTCTCTAGTTGCTCTCACGAAAATCCCACTCGTCTTCTACCTTAACCCCCGAATTGTCGACGAAATATCAACCATATGATTGAAAACATATGATTTGTGATAATTCAACATTGATGGGAAACGTCTAATCAAGTTGAATTTGAAATTGTACACAAAACAATTTTTTAAGATAAACCGTGTTGAATCTAGTGCAAAAGCGTTGCAAATGTGATAATTTAGCAAACTGAAAAGTTTGTTACAGATCGCGAGTGTTTTTGTGTCGAAAAATGAAAAGTGAAGTGACGTGTGCGGGACTGTAAAAACAGCCCTAGGCAGCATATCAGGGACGTATCCTTCGTAGGGTAAGTCATGTTCAATCTTTTATATCGTTCAAGTTAGAATACCCGCACGGAAAATTGATTTAGTTCAAAATGCGAAAATTAGTGGGAGACGCCACGTCAAATTTATTTGAAATTCGAATCAACTGCTAATAACGCGCCAACTTCACGCTCCATGATAAAGTGCTTCAATTCTCTCGATGCATTTCGTATCCTCTCTCTTACATCTATGGTGTATACTTGGCAAAGACACATAAACAAATGGACGAGCACCGAGAATCTGTGTAGTCGTCCATGTGAGAAGCAAATTTTCCAGTTATAAATAACTTACGCTCTCGAAACTATATGATTCCCTCTGCTTCTCCTTCCCCCTTTTTTCCAGACAAGGCTTTTCTTTTCTATCTTCAGAAGACACCCGCGCACACCAACGAAATTTCATTTCACGTGCACACGATTGAGTACAAACAACAAACGATTCTCACGGAAAACTCGAACGTCAAAGCAAAAGAAAATCGAAAAGAGCGCGAAACACGCGGGAAAACTCATGTGTCAAAGCGGATGGAAATTTCGTAAATTTTTAATTAAAACAGTGAATTAAAGTTCCGATTACGTACGCGCGATCTTTAAAATTAAAAATTTTTTAAATGTGAACGTGTTTCGCCGGGAATAGAGTGCTAAATTAAAAGCATATCACCTCAAACCTCAACTTCACACAACTTTAGCGAAGGTTGCCAATTGCTTCGGCTCTCACGACCGGTTGCGGATCCAGTACTCTATATCTATGATGTTTGGCAATTTCATTTTTTATGTGCAAAAAATGGATAGATAGCGCGGTGACTTCGTCGAAGAATTTAAAAGTTCCCTCCAAATTTTTTCATCGGAAAGATGCTTCGATTAGCTAAACAACAAAAAAACACGTGGCATATAACATTTGAGAGGTCATAACCACAAAAATAGACTACCTGAGAACGTTGGAAGTAGAATTGGTCTCTTTTTTAGCAATCTCCTTTACATTCCGCTTCTTCCGCTTTAAAGCTGATGCTCAGTCCCTGGTTGATAGCGAAATTGTTTTGTTGATAGTTTAGACACACATCTGTAAGCTTCACATGCAGAGTATGAATGGCCTTCATCTTTGCACCATAAAAAAAGATTACTTCAACATCAGTAACTACACTAAGGTCGTTAAAACTACAAGTTAATACACTCTCAACTTGCAGAACGAGAAACGGCGGATATGAGCTTGTAGGCAGTGCTCTTTTATTTTTGGCTTCGCGTGATCTCTTGTTCCTGGTGCGAAATCGTGGTGAATCTCTGACTATTATCCAAGAGTCAACCTTCAACTTTCAAGGAAATTACATGCTAACGAAGCAAAATGTTGCTGATATTGTTAGATGCAAACTAACAACAAAGTTGCCTATAATGTATTATGGACTCATTTTCTGCACAGTCAATTGGGTGCATAAATCACACAAGTCTACTTTCCGATTCCTTTGTTGTAGCTATTATGTACGAACAATAGGGTAACTCTGCTATTTTAACATGAAAATATGGAATTATTGTCGGGTACAATTTCCCGCTGCGTGCAAATTTCACCGCAATAAACACTGCCAGCCACAGCGCAGACAAGGGTATGCTGATAAATAGGTATTTGTTACTGACGAGGGCTGCGCACCCCAAAGAGCTCAGCAAGCAGTTGCTGGAGGACTTTTATGAAACGTTACAAAATCTCATAGCTCATAGCCCTGCTGTTGCCACTCTTCATTTACACTTTTTTTTACAATTTTATATCACAGTATTAATCAATGAACCTTTTTAATCTCTTATCAATGAACATTCATTTTAAAATTAAAAATTAGTCCGTGGCCATGACGTTTTTTGTGGTTGATAGGCTAATGCTATTTACGCACTGAGTCTAGGGCTCACTACTACCCTCTAATCACCTCCCCTATCAACCTGAAAACCTAACCTGGAGCCGTTTGACACATCACTTGGGGGAATGTCTCGCTTTTCTAAGCTGTGAGTTGCTTTCAAGCAGGGGGATCCCTCTTCTAGCAGGAGGGGAGAGGGAAAGAGGAATCCTCAGATAACTGATCCCCCAGCCAAGACGTCCCCGGCTGCTGTAAGTCTCTTTTATCTTTTAGGACTGCCTGAACATATTATGCCACGTGATTCCCTTTGTCAACCGATCCAAGCGTCACCGCGACTACACTTTATGTAGTGCACTCTCCCGTCTCCTTTTAGAAGTCTCGTTGGAGGACGTCCCAATTTTCGCATCCAAAAATGTGTGGCAGGCATGATCTTCTTCTCCTGGGCAAAACCGACTCTCCAGGGACCATGACTTACCCGTCTCGTGCAGATAAAACTGAAAACACCCTTGCCGCTTAAAAGTTGGATAAGATAAAAGTCAGTCGAACCATGCCTTTGATTTAGTCATAGTTCTAGATCTGGGATGTGGCGCGCAGTCCACCTTCTTTTCGTACAGTTAACCTAAGACTACTGCCAATCGTTGAATGAGCAATGTCGATCTTCCCGGGCAACTTTCTCGTTCACGTCCTCGCTTCAACGCAGGTAAATAGCACGGCACTCTTAAGTAAACAAGGCAACAGGTATTACGCCTGCAATAACTTTCACCGCCGAATCAAAGACTCTCAAATATGAAGATGCAATCCATACTACTTCTCTGTACCTATTCCAAACGTTTTCAGCACACCTCCTTACTGAGAGTTTTGTCCCACATTTCTATTCCATACAGTAGTACTGACCCTACAGCACTCATCAAGAAGCGTCTTCTCGATGGGTTGGATCCCCCTACACGGGCCATAAGTCAACTCAGAGCCAATACATCCGAAGCAGCCTTTTCAGCCGTTGCACTGATTTTCTCTGAGAAACTCATCTTGGAGTCTATCAGTACCCTCAGGTACCTCACTGCTGGTTTCTTTTCTATTAGTATACCTCCAATACTGATTACCCTTACCCTAGACATTCTCTTTTTTGTTAAGCTGAGCACTTTGGTCTACAGTGCTAGACTGAACCCAAGAGCAGTCATCCAGAACTCTCTCTTGGTGCATTAGGATACCTAGCTCAAGTTGCATTTATCATTGAATCCAGTGACAAGACCCACCACATCATCCACAAAGCATATAAAGCGTGACTCATCTAGCATCTCCAGTCTCAGGAACCTATTATAAGACACGTTACCCAGATCTGGACCAAAGACAGATCCCTGAGCGATACCCGATGTAACTTATATCCTTCGTTGGCCCTGCGTTGTCTCGAAAAGCAGGCTTCAGCCCTTCACGTAGTTCCTTAATAGTTGGATCAGAAGTTCTGGAACTTGAAGAGAGTTTCCATAATATCCCCTCATCTAGCGGAGTTGAAGGTATTCCTAACATCGAGTGTTACCAGCCAACATCCGTGGCTTGGTGTGACTATGGGCCTCTGTCTTTTGGTCTATATTCACCACCTCTGCAATCACATCAATGATGGAATGTCCTGTTCTAAAACCATGCTGCCGAGCCCCAGCAGCCCAAATTGCGCCAATCAGTCTTCTCTAGCACTTTCCAAGCTATGTCAAGCATGCATAACGGGCGGTACACAGACGGCGATTCAGGATTTTTCTTTCCTTTACTGATCAACACGAGCCTCCCAACCTTCAATCGTACCAGAAAGACCCCGTCCTGAAGATAAGCGTTGAATGTGCTCAGCAGCAAGTCAGGACAATGGCGATAGACAAGTTATAACACCTCAGCTTGAACACCATCTGCCTTTCTTGTTTTCATCGAGAAAAATTCTTCTTCCTGTCCCAACCGTGTAAGGAGTGGCTGCTCGCATGCTGCTTCACTATGGGCAGCGTCAACATGGACGGGATGGGTGGAGAAGAGTGCCCGTACTATCTCGTCTATTGTTCTGCATCTTGTATGCAAAGCGTCCATAGGGTACCAAACTTCCGCATAACTAGCTTGCAGTCAAGGCCCCATGGATCCTTGTTCAAATGTTCCGCTAGGTCTTGACAGCAGCAGACCTTGCTGTTTTGAATCAATTCGTGAAGGCATTTCCTGGCTGACTTATATGTGGCTACCTTATTTCATGCCTTGCGCCGAAGCTCGTGCTACTACTATTGTCTTTAAACAAATTCAGTTGAGCACCACTACACTAGGGGCTCACCGTGCCAGAGTTTTAGATGGGGTATAGAAGCGCTACAAGTAGTCATAATGATGCTCATCGTTGAGTTCACCACATCTTGAGTCTCTATTTCTTCTGTCCTTTATGAATCACCCTGCAACGGAGCACCTGTCGGGAGTGCCTCAATGAACATCTCGGCCTTCTTATGTTACACCCCATTTAAGAAGATCAACAGTATAGACGTTAAGAGATAACATCACGGATTTCAAGCAAAATCACATGCTGAGTAGTCCTGAAATGCTCTCTAATCATGTATTCTCCCTTTGAGGTGAATTTCTCGTTTTCGGTGTTTATCACGACGACCAATATCTAGGCTGCCATTTCTAGAATTCATTTCCTCGCAGATCTGTTAAAGGCATGCCCATTCGATTGTTTAGCGTTGACGTTTCCCTCAAAGAGCCTGTTGCCATCTTTATTCGGGAAAGTGACCTCCAAAGCATTAGGCTTGGCTTGAGAAGATGATATTGGTTCATTCAGCGTTAGATATATACTAAAAAGTTGGTCCCTGAATATCAAACCCACACAAAACTATCCCCCCGCCTGCAGCCCTTCCTCTGGAAAGCATAGATGGCTGCAATGTCAGGTTCACCTGGATACCATGGTGTAGAACGTTTATCATGGTGTTGCTCACTCAGCAGCAAAAAATCGGCTTACTTCACCTTAGCAATCTAACTGATCCGACAGTGGCGACAGTGACGACGATGCTATTTAAATATACAGCCGGCAACTTATCGTCGCTGCTGCCAAGTTATAGCCGACTTAGCTTCCTGGTTCTGCTACTGGCGTAGGTTGCATTGGCTGGCAACTTGTGGCTCGACCACTGACTAGTTGTATCACAATGATAATGATGATGTGGTTAATCTTCTCAGTTGGACAAATTAGCGATGATTATTGCTCTACACTTCCTGGCGATTCCCACCAGTGTTATCACTGGCCTAGCCTCCACTGGCTATTGTACTGGGAAGGTTTGCCCTCTCACTTGAGGTCAACGCAGGCGCCATCCAGTGTTATAGTTGTCTAAAACTACTAAATTTTTCAAAATGTGGCTGATAAACGTACGTGACCCGATCGAAAATTACTACGAAGGAACGAAGAAAACATTCTACAATCACCTGAAAAGGCTAGCCTACTCATTGTCTACAAACGAAACAAAACTAATTCTGAGTGATTTCAACGCTAAAGTTGGCGATGAGTTATCTTATCGGGAAAAAATTGGAGGATATAGCCTCCACGATGAAACAAATGACCACAGCCAGCGCCTGATTAACTTTGCATGTAGCAGAAATCTAGTCATAAGTTTGACTTGCTTCTCTCATCGACGCATACACAAAATTATCTGTGTATCACCAGATTGATTATGTTCTGTTACAACAATGTTTGGCTCCGAGCATACTTGACGTCCGTACATACCAAGGAGCCAATTGCAACTTAGATAATTAGTTGATCAAATTAACCTATTGATGTCGTATGTCGATGCGTTTCCGGTGAAGACCAGCCCGCTACAAAAATTGACATCGAAAGGCTCCAAATGGCGTATGTGGCCGAAAATTTCACAAAACCCTCGATAACCAGCTGGCTCCCATCTTATCAGATGCATCGCTAAAAACAAGCATCAAACTCTGGATGGAAGTGGAAGCGGCCATAAAGACCGGGGTAGAACACAGAATCGGAGATCAAGCCCGGCGCAAATGATTGGTTCGATGATGACTGCCAGGATGCGTTGGATAAGAAGAACCAAGTGTACAAGCAAGAAAGGTCACACCATGAAAATTCAAGAAGAGTAGCGAATAAGATCATTAGAATTGCGAAAAGTAAATACTATGACGATCAATTGAGAAGTATTTATGTAAGTCTAACGAGTAACAACACAAGATAAGCATACAAAATTGTGAAAAGCCTGAAACGTGGCAACTAGCCCAAAACCATCATCTGCCGTGATAATATTGGCAATATCATCGCTAATGAAACCAAGATTAAATAAAGATGGGCATCATATTTCAAGAGCCTCCTTAATCCTCCACAAAGCTCCTGAACATTGGAGTCCGTAGATGTTACCGGAGAGCTTCTATTGGCCCCGTCAATGCTGGTTGAGGTTTGTTTCATCTTCAAGGCCCAAAAGAATAAAGAACCACTGGTCATCGATGACATTCCTGTAAAGCTCATCAAATTTAGTGGCAATAGTGTTCATAAAGCTATTTACAAAGTCATCCAGCACATTTGGCAACAAGAACATTGCCGAAAGAGTGGAGCCAATCAATTATATTCCCCATCCACAAAAAAGGTGACAAGCTACATTGCGAAAATTATAGAGGCATGTCACTACTTTGTACGGCATACAAAATATTTTTAAAGATCTTAGAAAATAAAATCAGATCATATGCCAACAGTATTATTGGGGACTATCAAGATGGTTTCAGAGCAGGTAGATCGACAATAGACCAATTGTTCATTGTCAAGCAGGTACTTGAAAAATTCTGTGAGTTCAACATAGACGTACACCAAATTTTCGTCGATTTGAAGCAAGCATACGACAGTATTGATCGTAACTGTTTAGTCTTCTCATGACAAAGCAGCGGCGAGCAATACTTTTATAGTTCCAGCCTCATACACATACACACATACATATAATTTTGCATCATGTACAAGCTACTCTCAGTACTGGCATCACCCCAGTACATACTTACGACAACAGTAAATCTTTTTTCTATCGGGAGTGATGCTTATACTGCGATTAGTCTTCCCTCTGTTCAAATTCGTCGTTATCATAGTGCGGACATTGGCAATTTACCCTTTTCTTTTGTAGCCTTTTTTCTCGGCCTTTGTTCCGCTTGCATTCTCGAAAGAAATTTCAAAAACGCTTGAAAATTCTACAGTAACGTACTGTCCCAAATAATGCTTTGCTTTGGTATTCAAGCCAAATTAGTCCATCTCACGGTGATGACAATGAGGTTGACAACCTCCCAAGTACGCATCAATAACCAACTCACTGATACCTTTGACACAAATATCGGACTAAAGCAGGGAGATGGGCTGGCCCCATTGCTATTCAACTTGGCTTACGAGTACGTCATAAAAAAGCTACCTGTCGATACATGAGGTAAATTACTTTACAAGTCGAGTCAAGTAGTAGCCTATGCACATAGCATCAACATTTTATCATTTTATCAAACCTAGTCAAGCTACAAATCAATGAACAAAAATCGTGACGCAGTCGAGTAAAATGGTATATGGTATCAAAAATATGAGCAAGCTTGTATATTTGGGTGCCAAAATAACGAGAATTGTCAATGAAAAATACCGTTATTCAGGATACAACTCGTAAATAAAATAATTTATACAGGTTTGGCGATCTTGAAGACCAGCTGCATACACAGGAAAATCCTTTGGGTGTGAACCATGCATCCTTCTCCAAACATCCGCAAAAATATTGAACGCCTATAAGTGACGGGTCCTGAGGCAAATAATTGGAGCAAAGCCAGAAGGGGACCAATAGCGAATTCGATACAACAGTGAGCTGTATGAATTTTTTGACGACCCGAAGGCCTGAACCATTATAAGATTGTAGAAGCTGCAATAGGCTGGCCACGTGAGTTGCATGGATGGACGACGGACACCCAAAAAGGCATTCGTTGGTAGAACTGAAGCGCAAACGCCAGTGAATAAATGAAGAAAACGCTAGTCTGACTCGGTCAACGAAGACAATTCATCACTGCTCAGCTTTCAAAATTGATTTTAGTAAAAAAAACAAAGCAGAATAAAGCTTCCGTATACACACCTTAACAGGAGGACAAAGCTCTAACAATGCAAATCTATTAAGACTTATGTCATGCTGCGGTTGTAAGAGAAAGCCCTTCACCCAAGCTTCCGCAAACATATTAAACGCATCTGAAAGGGGAGTTCTAATGTGAGCAATGGGAGTTAAACAAGAAGAATGACGACAAACCAGATACACCCATTAGTTGTATGAATTATTTGACTAGAAGAAAGCCTCTTCAATAGTTAAATTACGAAAACGACAATGGATTGGCTACATGATATGTATGGATGAGCAACAGGTACCCAAAATGGTAGTCATTGAAAAATCAGACGGGCAGATACCAGTATGAAAACTGAAGTAATGCTAGTCTAACTCTGTCAATGAAAAAAATGCATCGCTACTCGATTGCGGATCCCTGGAGAACGCGGTTGATGGGTCGTAGCAATTGGTGGCGCTGTCTGTGGAAACTCAACACCCGTCGTGGGCTGCCGAGCTGCCAAAATGATGATATAGAAATAGATAGATAGAAATGCAGATTCAACATCTGCTGCAGTTGCGCATAGCTCTATTCATTTATTTATTTATTGATATATCGATATAAACAGAAGAACTCCAATTATTATATAGACATACACTTACACGAAACTAGGCAAATTATATACAACTAAAGAAAATCGTAGCCTGTTTGGTCTAGTGGTTAGAGCATGAACGCATCAGCCGAAGGTCCCAGGTTCAAATTACGTTGGGAGCAAGGTGATATAATTCAGGGGATTTTTCGGATACACTACGAGTATTCACTCAGTGGTGATATGTACTGATTTAATCAGATCATATCATAGCTGAGCAAGCACACGGGAGCATAGTACTGACCCCTCCAACTTCCGGAAAAATGAATACGGTTATGAAAATGAGATCTTCTAACTATCTCTAAGCGAAGGCCCGAGAGGGGCTGTAGTGCTACAAAGAAGAAGAAAGAAAGAAAAAACAAGTTGGATAGATTACTTCAAAGAAAGATAAAATTCTAATGACTTAATAAACTAAGAAAAAATGACATTATATACAATCACCAAATAATACAAGAAAAACAGCAAATTTTAAAAAGTAAATACACGAGAGAAAATTGATAATTATATTAAAATTCAAAACATCTCGTTGTAATCGAGTTTTATGTTCATACAAAGTGGTAAGTATAGTAAAAAGAGCAAGAATGTTGTGTTTTGAGGCAGACGTACAAATGGCGAATTAAGAAAAGTCTCTGTACGTGCAAATAGGGCACTGAAGATTACTGAAGATCAACTGACACGCTCAGAATCAAAGGCTGAGATTTATTACACAATGTAGGCAGCAACAGATTCTGATAAATATTGTAGAGCAGACATTCATCTAGGAAGGATCTGCGAGATCTTAAGGAGGGCAAATGTAGTAGTGATAGACGTTCAATATAGGAAACATATAGTCTATGAAATTTGAAGAGAAGAGATCTTGTAAATCTATTCTGTACTGACTCAAGAGCATCAATTAAGTAACGCTAATCAGGACACAATACTTGAGCACAGTACTCTAATCGACTGCAAACCAGTGAGAGAAATAGAAAGATACAAGAGAAAATGTTAGTGAAGCCTTTAGAAGTTCTTAAAATAAACCAATCACCTTCGAAACAATAAAGGAAATGTAATGGTCAAATCGAAATTTATCATCAAAAATAACGCCAAGACCCTTGTGAGTAAAAACAACCTTAAGAAGAATACCGTTGATTGAATTAACAAATGAAATAGAGGATTTTTTACGAGAAAATAGCATAAGGAAACACTTGGTGATGTTCAAAAGAAGGGAATTACTAATGCTTCAGGAAACAAGTAAATCAAAACAGCCGCCAGTGGAATGTATAACCTTAAAGATTACAAACGACAAAAAATTAAATAAAGAAGAAAGATAATTTATAAACGTCAAAAATAATAAGGGACCTAAGATTGAACCTTGGGGAATACTAAAATAAGGTCAGTATAAGGAAGACTTATTAGATTTATACGTAGCCACGCACTCATGGCCGCGGAGGTAGGAGAATAACCAGTGCAGAAGAGACGAGTTAACATTTAAGGCCCAAAGCTTTTTCGTAAGAAGGCCATGGTTGACTGAGTTGATAGCTTTTAAGAAGTCAGTGTGAATGACACCTACTTGGTACTTGTTATCAAAAGCAGAGGACACCGTTTGGGAGAAGAAAGGAAGATTTGAAAGAGTGGATCTACCTTTGATAAAATCATGCTATTCAAAGATGAGGAAATAGAAGGGGATATAACTTGTTATGAACTATTCGCTCGCGAATCTTGCTAAAAGCAGAAAGAAAGGTTATTGGGCGATAGTTCGAGACGGAAGCTTTATTACCAGATTTATGAATAGGAAAAGCAACCAATTTCTTCCAGAGAGAAGGAAAAGTACCAAAGGCTAGACTTTTGCTAAACAAAATAGATAACAGGACACATATACGTAAAGAGAGAGCTTTACCAAAAATATTTGGGATACCATCAGGACCATTGCCCCAATTTATATCTATCTGATTAAGAAACAACTCCGCTTCAGTTGGACTAATATGAGAAAAGAAAGTGGCTTGCGAAAGTTGATGGTCATACTCGACGTAGGAACAAGAAGTTGGCTTAGCATAAAAAGTAGGAAAATATTGAGCAAACAGTTCGCAAATCTCTTCATTATTTGATGTTTCGCTACCATCAGGGTGCATAGAGCCAGGCAAGGTATTGACATTTCTTAGCGACTTAATATAATTAAGGTATTCTAGTTGGGCTACAGTAATACTCGTAAGTCTTTTTATTTCAGCTTTAAGATTTCTGAAGTTCTGAAAATCTGAGCTGAGCCCATTGATACGAAATATTTTACGAGCCCTATCTTTGGCTTTTAAAGCTGCCGCAATTTGCATATTGAACCACGGTGCTTCTTTTCATACGGACTGTAGAAGTGATAAAATTTGCGTACCGCATCCACATATTCCGATTGGGCAAGAAGGAGAACCAATTGATTGAGCAAATCTCATTATGTATAGCTAAATAGTTAGCTTGGTTGTGGTTGTATTGAATAGGAGTTGAGCTCCCTCTATCGGATACTACCTCGACAGATACCACAAGATGAAGAGGAGAGTAATGGGCGTCGGGATCAACATAAGATGAGAGGACAGTCTCCAGATAGATGGAGGATTCAGGAAGATTTGTGAAAACAATATCAAGGATTTTATTGTTTACATTTGGAGAGGAGTCAATTTGTGTAAGGGAGCGAAGCGACAGGAAAAACGAAGGAGAAATCGAGATGTTGTCATTGGAGAGGATATCAGTACATAAGAGATTTCAGGAGGTTTTAGGAGGGTTGAAATCGACACAAATCAAAATGAAAGTTTTGAAATTGAAATTGTTTTCATAGATATAAACGGCAGTATTACAGGGACTATACACAAACACTATAAATAATTTCGTGGCAGATGATGAGGGAACAAAAACAGCGATATTTTCAACTGGAAGGGAAAGATTGAAAATTATGCAGCAACTAGAAATAATAGAATCTTCTCACTTCAACAAGTAAGCCACCCCTGTCCAATTTGCCAGAGAGTATGCGATCACGGTCCCGTCTGAAGGCATTGTAAGAGGGAAGAATCTCATTACCAAGAATATCTTCAGTAAGCCAAGTTTCAGTGAGAGACACAATGTCATCAAAGGTGGTCTTGGTCCTAAGACCCCGAACATTTTGATAGTACACAGTTATAGAATTTTTTATTTTGGAGGATTCAGGATGAGTTGCAATCGAAAATTTCTTGGTCTGCTGATGGACTCTGTAAAGAACACACCTTACGGCTAGAAGACCTTGCACAGTAGACTCGTGATACCTGAACTTATCGAGATTCGAAATGATGAAATTGTCTGGGTACACAGATTTTCAGGTGTAAGTTTTCTGCAGTTAAGTAATGGAGGCTTATAACCCAATTTGGCAACGACGTAACTTCTGATTGTTTTAACTGTAGTATGATATGCAAATCAAAAAACAAACACTTGAACGGGTGGGCACATAATACAAAGTTCCGGCAAATTAGGGATATCTGACGAAACAACGGAACTATACGGGACAATAGCATGATCAGCTGACGTTATGATTCCCGGTGCTACTGCAGGTGTAGCCGGGGAGAGTTAGCAACTGTTTCAGGTCTTTGAGGAAATAAAGCCTGCTGACAATGAATACCGACTTTCTTGGTTTTAGTTTTAGCATCTTGTCACGGCGAGCTTAAGAAACCATCATTTAAGTTTGGCAGACCGTTAATGAAAATTGCTGTGTCGGAGTTTACAGGCTGTTCACTTTCAGATTACAGTTGGTTTGAGATGTCTGATGATTTTGGTGACACCAAAACTAGAGAAGGCTTGCAGTCTTTATCAACGAACTTATTTCTACATAGACAGCGTTAAATATTTCTTTCAAATTAGTAAAAGATTTTGAAATGCCTTTGATTCCGTTTTCTGTCGACCTTCAGCGTAAAACGCAACGTCTTTTCCATATAAATTATTTTGATGGATCTGACGGTCAGAGTGCATCCGTAAGGAGGAAAAAACAAAACCCATTAGAAAGATTTCTGTCAAATTTATAGTATGAAGCTTGCTTGTATATTTAAAGTGAATATCACCGATAATTTGTGGGTAGCTAAGAAATTAGCGTTCTTGATGCTGGCAATCAAAATCAGCTCATGATTTTTATGAGTCCTTATTCTCAATAAAATGTTTCTACACTATCTGAAACTGCAAACCAAAACATCTTATTTAAAAATTACACTTAAAATATTTCTTGGGAATAAAAATATTCTAATCAAAAGCCGGCTTTCCAAGAAAAAAGAGAATTTGCTTGCGGATATCAAATAAACAAAATAATTGAGTACATTCTAATCGAATGAAAAAAAAACAAATATGTATATTTTTTGCAAAAACAAAATCCAAGAATAAAAAAAATCTCTTGTGATGAGTTTACCTGCATAAGGTTTCGATACGCAGACATATGGTGGCATCATATTCCCAAAACTGAATTCAAGAAGACTCTTCTCGCATATGCATGAAAAATTTAAGGTTTGAAGTATAAGTTTGATAATTCATTCAATAAAAATATAATTTTTTACTGTACTGGTGCTGGATTATAAACAAACTAATAACCCTTAATAAAAAAAAACGTCTAAACATTTCAAAATAAAACATCTTCAATAATTCAAGAGCGATTATTGAGTCGCTTTATCATTTTTCATCATGTTTTCTTTCAATTCACATGCCAATATTTGCCCGAGGCTAGAATGATGTAACTTTATTCCACATTTTCAAAGTTGAGCTCGTAAAATGTCCGAATGAGTCATGTTCAACCCTTCTCGCTTGAAATATGTTCCTTTCAAGCGAAATCGACCATTTTCCTAAATCAAAAAGATGAAGAAATAACAAGAACCTTTTAATGCAACTCTTGCAATCATCGGAACTTTAAAAGCCCCATTGGTATCTTAAACACATCATCTATTTTCCACGATAAATGGTACAAACAAACACTTCTTTGCAATGTTCGCAAATAAAACCAACACCATTACTTGTGTCCTTATTCATTTTACATTTTTTCCGTTTGCTGCTTTATTTCTTCTTACCGAAGCTACATTCATGTTTCTTTAACACCATGGAGAATACCGAACTCTTGTCAGTTTCGATTCAAGACCGCAATTTCCATACGTATCGACACGTCATCGTCACCGTTTTCCAAGGAAAAGACTATCGAAGCGAAATTCGAGTGGAGAAGGAAATGTGAGAAAAGGATGGTGAAGTCTACCAAATTGAGCTTCAGTATTGATAGGGAATGAATACAAACGGCTGCAATAAAAGAAGCCTAACTGATGCAAAATTGTATATTTGGAAGAAGAACAACTGCTGGGTTTTCGCCATTAAATACACGAATAGATTCAGATGATACAGGAAACTAGCATTTTCTTTTTAACCATAGATACTTTCCCAATTGTTTGGATAAAATAATGGAAAATACCTTCTAACTACATTTATTGACGAAAATCGTAATCATCCAAGAAGTGTTGACAAGCAAAGTAGCACTTCTTTAAATAATTCAGCATCCTGCTTTTCTCAGGTTAAACCCATTTAATCGATGCTCCCCAACAGCCACGCCACTCCAGAGTCAAATGCTTTCTGAAAAATTCACAAGACACATCCATAGAACTAATATCAAATAAAAGCTACCCTTCTATAACATGGACACGTTGGCTACCATGGATCCTTGTTTCACAAAGGGATAAGTTCCATCGTTTTGTCAGCATTCAGTCTCAGATAACTAGTAACCATGCTCGTAAAAGTTTGTCCGTGCAATAAATTCCACACTAAATCATTTGAAAGTAAGGCCAGCGTCTGTGTTAAAGGACCAAGTGCTTGGTCTTGGAAACTATTTATTGCTAATAATAAGCAGAAATCGATATATTAATTGCATCTGGAGTATTTGGGCAAACGAAAGTTTCTGCAGATATTACGAGTATCATATAATATTAATGTACAAATGACATTCATTTGCTTGCCCTAATAGGGCTCATTATCGCATTCTTGTGAAAAATGCCAATTTTTTGTCTAACATACACCCTAAAACATGCAGTTTATAGATAACTTCCTTGGATAAAGCCTAAGCCAATAGAATAGTATTCTGAAATTTTCCTGTTAAGTGTCCAACAAAAGAAACTGTCAACGTGTTAAAACAACGCATCAATCATTCCTTCAATGCAGTTCAACATTGTGGCTTTGTTGTCACTCAGGAATTACGAAAGGTATTTATTTTGATGTCCTTTCACATTGCTAGCACTCCTGGAAATTCTTTTGCCAAAGAAAAAACAAGATAAAGCAAAAACGTCCAACTGAGTTCCAATTTCAAAACCATTTAACCGCTCCCGCAATTGGTCAGTGACTTTTTTAAAAGAATGCCTCATTTATTTTGCGTTAAGGGAATTACAAAGCAATCTCGCATTTGAAATCGTTGAATGATTCGAAGGACATTGTGCTTCATTAAATATAAAGCAAATATTTTCATGAAATAATTGAAGTGGAATGGAAATCGAAGAAATTCAATTGAAAATAGGCCGCGGACATTTATTGGCTCGCTTGTTTGTGGAAAGTAATTCAATTATAAATGAGCCATTCACAGTGCTAATGATGATTAGTGCAAATTTTGTTTTGATGCTGGCAATAAATTTTAGTGCTTATTCGACCGCTAGTGCAGAATTCAATCAATAGAGAGCTAATTAAGAGTTAATATGATTACTGGAATTATAGTGGATGTTGTGCTCTAAATAATCGCCGGCTAATAAATAATGTGTAATGTACCTCGCAAATGCTTGACTCTGATTTGATGCCCTAAAAAACATGAAATAAATTTTATTGATCCGGTGCCGTATCAGTTTTTCTCTATTTTTTTTATGTTGAAATAAACAAATTGATTTGGCATCACTTCCATAAAATTTATTTTATCCTTTTTAGGACACTTTGAAGTCGGTTTTCTCTTTTTTCTAAAAGTTTTTTATTCACCCTTTTTTGGCTATTGTTTTCATATCAAATCTATTAAAATTCAGTTTCTTGAATGCATTGTACCATATACGAGGTGTGACAATTAAGTGATGAGACTGATTCCATGAAAACCGTATATTTAAAAATTATTCTTCAACTCTGCCATCCTCTTCAAAGTAATTCTCTTGGGCAGCTATACAACGATTCCAGCGCATTTGCCATGCTTCATAACATTTCTGGAGCGCTTCGACTGGGATGTCCGCGAGTACCTTGTCATGGCCGCCTGGATGTCCGTAATCGACTCAAAATGGTTCCTTTGACCACCGATTCTAGGGAACAAAACAAAAGTCATAGGGTCACATATCGGCTGGATAAGGTGGCGATTGCACCACGGCGATCCCTTTAGAGGCCAAATATTGGGAGACACTGAGGGCGATGTGGCACGGCACCTCCAGGCATGAATTTTCAATTTTGACGATCTTAAAGCCCAGCCGCATACACAGGAAAACAAAGCTCCAAGTATATAAATCTGTGAGTAGACCTGCGTTATGCTATGGGTGTGAAACATGGACCCTAACACAAGCATCTGCAAATATTGTATATTGAACGACTTTGAGCAACGTGTCCTGAGGCGAATAATCGGAGCGAAGCTGGACAGGGACCAATGGCGAATGCAATACAACCATGAGCTGTATGAAACTTTTGACGAATCGGAGGTCTCAACGATTGTAAGACTGCGGAAGCTGCAATGCACTGGACACATGAATCGTATGGACGAACAACGGATACTCAAAAAGGTATTTGTTACGAGAAATGAAGGCCGTAGACCAGTGGGAAAATCGATCAAAGGCTGATCTGACTCGGTTGACGAAAACAGTTCATCGCTGCTCGGATTTCGAAATTGGAGGACGCGGTCAATGGACCGAGGTAGTTGGAGGCGCTATTTGCAGGAAGCGAAGTACCGAGAGGGGCTGTAGTGCTACGAGGAAGAAGTCGTGAACTCTAATTGGTGCTGGTAAAACCGGGGAGGTTAGGAAGCAAAAGTTGTATATTGCCATCTCTGGTCTATAACTCTATGGACGGGAATATGAGTGCATCTCGTAATCACGATTTCAAAAAAGTCAAGTGAGATTTTACATGCAAGTGAAATTCTAGTTTGTTTAACCGTTAATATACTAAGGGGTTCCTTGGAGGATCCCATAGGGTGATTTTTAATGATCCTGCAAAAACTATTACAATTAATATGCTGTCGAGTTTTGTTTGTGTCCGAAATCAAGTTATGGTAACGAATACGCAATTAAAATTATAAAAAAATATTTAAAAAAACGTAAAAAATTAAAAACAACGTTATAAATTTGGATTGTTCATTTTCAATTTTTTTTTTTTGACAGGACGTGCATACTTTGTAAATTTTAAGAAATGGCCCGTCAACAAAGTTCAGCTGATGAAATTACTCGGATGGTGCATGAGATTGATTTCAATGAGCTAAAAGGTATCTTGAGTGAATCTAATGAAAAATTTATTATGCGTCAGAATCGGAGGATAATTTTGAATTGAATTCTGAAGAAAGTGACATCGGTAATGGCAATTCTGACGTAATTCCGATGTAGGTGAGGAATTTATTGCAAAATCAGGGAAAAATTAACAATTAATATGCAGCGGGCGACTCACCGTCGACAGTGTAACATTGTCAGAAGATAGCATGGGCTCATGCACACACAAATACTGCAACCACTATGACCAAACTTTTCATGTTCTTCTTTGATAACCAAGTTGTTGATCATATATGCACATTTACCAAAATTTCAATCAAATGCTACTCCGAATAGAACGAGAGTTTGGCCAAATGTAGATCCTGTGGGAATAAGAGCATTTATTGGTATGCTGCTGATTGTTTCGTATCTTTGCTGCCAAAAGGAAATTATTTCAGAAATGTGGACAACAGATGAAAGCATTCATATTAGTTTATCGGATTTAACGACAAATTAACACATGCTCACAGAAAGGCAAAAGACAAGCCTGCAGCTGTATGTGATGTTTGGGACTGGTTTGTAGAAAATCGTAAGAAGCTTTTCGAACCATTTGAAGACATCACAGTAGATGAACAACTGGTCGTATTTCATGGCAGATGTCCTATGAGGCAATATATGAAATCAAAACCGGCAAAATATGGAATCAGAGCCTAAGCAGCTACAGACATGACGGCTACATACTTCTATATATTAACTCACTCAAGATCGTGCTCCACATCTAATTGGGTTGACCGTGTGTCCTTCGCTAATGTCTTATGCCAAAGAATAGCAAGTATTGCCTCAAACAAGTTCACAGGTGATCTAAGATACTTGGGAAACCTGGGAAAAACGCACACAAAGTATCTTGCCTATGGATAAAACATAAAAACACTACTTATCTAATAATCCCGTCACCCAGTGAAGTCCAACCACTGAAAATCCTCAAAATTGTGGTGAACATAAACAATAATATCATGACTCCTCCGTTGTTAACGAACTGATAAAAAGGCGAAGAACAAATAAAAAGCCCTCGTTGATGTCAAGGCGATAGAAAGTGGCGGATGTAAAAAAATTTTTTTTAAATTGCGGAGTTTAAAAATATTGGAAAATCAAAAGAAAAAGTTCCTATTAAAAATTAATGTACTGCAATTACCACCAGAAAAAAGGCAAGGTTGCCCGAAGAATAGGAAAAATTCATTAGCCAATGTACAAGTGCGTCGAGGGAAGATTGTGTGGAATCCGCCCAGGCTCTTTTTCGCTGTGCCGTAGATGATGGGAGTTCCACAAGGATGCCTCCTTATTAGGGTACTGTAGGTTGGCAGAGGTTAGTTTAAAACTGATAACATTTTTCCTGATAAACTTCTTCATATTTTAATTTTTTGGTAATTGCATGGATATTTGTTTGTTTGTAATTTCAGGAATCCAAATTAAATACCATTGGCATAAAGTAAACTTGGAGTGTATTATTAAATTTATTGGACCACATAACTTTTTTTTCAGGAAATGCAAAAGTTTGGCCTGGGGGAATTTGCGTACTCGGCGGTATTCGAGTGGTGAAACGCGGGTTGGAGGTGATAGGATCCTTCCTTCAAAATATCTCGAGTGATGAGTTTTTTGTGTATTCTTTTTTGGGGAGTGTTGTGAAACGAGCTTCGGCAAGCCGCCTTACTCACTGGGTGGTCAAGTGCGGGGACCTAGGCCAATGCAGCGAGTTGGCGCCCACACCCATCTGCGGCAAGCAAAGTCGGGGTCGCAGGGCCCCCGCTGACGAAGCACCCCAGTGGTTAGGGATAACAGCCTTCATAATTTGGATGTCAAAAACCACAGATGGGAACCGCAGCCAGAAAAATCGCAGATATCGATTCCTGTTAGAGTTACGCGAGGAATTGACAAAACATCCAATCCAAGTGGTCTCCATCTTCCGATTGTCAACAAACAGCACACCCTCAACTCCAAGGCAACGAGACCTGGCCCGAAGAACTGTGTCAAACGGTCCCAAGCTAGGTTCTCAGGTTGACAGGGGAGGTGTTTAGTGGGTAGTCCAGTCGTCTTCTTGTGAGCGTGGGAGTCCCACACTCTGTGCATTAATGGGCATTCACCTCCCTACTACAAAAAAAAGGCAAAAGCAGAGCCGCAAGAGAGGAAGATGTTCCTATTGCCCTAGTACAAATTTGCTATATATTTTCCTTCCCTGTGCACCCCCGAAGCAAACAATGTCAGTTTAAGACCTGTTTTGAAAAGATCTCATCAACACCTTTCGTTTGATACTCATATTGGCTCCCTTTGATGGATTTTTTTCGAGGGCCACTCGCCTATATGAGGAGACTCCCTTAAATATTGTATCTTATACAATTTTGTTATGCAATTGAATTTTAACACCTGCGTACAAAATTTGATGTTTCTAGCTTATATCGCTTGAGAGAAAAATTGCTGTAACACACGGACGGAAGGACGATTTTATTCGGTTTTGTAAAATTATTTTACAAAACTCTAAAATTGTAGACTTTTTTTTATTTTATGCTAATATTGCTTGTATATATGAAACATAGTAACACAAACCTTAAAAGCTAAATTAAATTAATAGGGTGCTCCGAGGGCAACACCTTGATAAACAACGTGCATAAGCGAGGCTTGGTATGCTAAGGGTTAAGTTAGTATTTAGAAAAAAAAAAAACGTTCAAGTCATTATTACTTTTTAGGGCCTTATGAAAAAAAATTTTACAATGCCCTATTAAAATCGGTACCTGTCCATCCGTTTGGCAGTGCATTACAGCCAGTTGTCTCACGAACTAACGAAACCAGAGTCATCAAATCTTATGAAAACGGAAATTGCTGGTTAATGAAAATTTGATAGCCGAAAAAATTAGTCAAATTTGGCTACTAACTGCTACCCCATCCACCGTATTCTTCAGATTTGGTCCTGTGCAACTTATTTTTGTTTCCGAACTTGAAAAAGTCACTCGTCGCGCAGGAAATTCAGTCAAATGAGGAGGTCACGGAGGCCTTCTTTGCAGACCTCGAGAAAATGTATTTTTCAGACGGGTTAAAGAAGTTGAAGCATCACTGGGTCAAGCGTGTCGAGCTATGAGGAGATTATATTGAGAAATAATTTGCAACTTTCCCGAAATTTCCATTTTTCTTTTGTAGACTAAGTATTGATTGGACCGCCCTCCTACGTGTGTATACAGATATGACCCCTTCATAAAAAATTTTTCACCAAAGAAAGTCGAGTAGGATATCAAATGAAAAGTTTTGAAGAGAGGAAAGTGGAAGAATTCGAAGAACTTATGGTGAAGTAATGGAATCCCTTTTAATTCTTTTCATGATGACAGCCCTTGACTGATGCTAAAGAGTAGATATTTACGATAGGTTCATTTATTCTGCATATGATATTTACACGTTTCTTTGATTGCTTTGCTTAAACAATTTAGGCTATTTCTGTGCTACTAAACTCGTGCGAATTCCGTCTTTTAGACAAGATGTTATAACATTTTTTGAGATCCAAGAGGAAATCTTCTAGCTATAAACCTACGCTGAACAGCCGATTAGACTTGAGTGTTTGTAGTAAAACTTGCACTTGACATATCCAGCAAGGACACCCAAGTTAGCTTAATCATCGCTTGTTTTTGATTATGCATAGTACAAACAGCTTTTTCCGCTCTAAAGTGCTAAAATTTGATGCCAATTCACTGAGAAGAATTGAAATATGAAATAACATGCTATTTTCTAAGACCATTTTTGCATTTTTGTTTCAATATCTTTCATTTGATACCCAATTTGACTACATTTGATTAAAAAAGAATTTTAAGGGCCGCTTTAGCATCAAAATTTTCAAAATATTAAACTTTTAAGAGACCACCACTTCATACCTTTAACAAATTTTGAACTTTCTAGCTTCTATAGTTTTCAAGAAAACTTGCTGTAACGCACGGACAGATGGACAGAAAGGTCATAAAACTCGTAAGTCTTAGTAAAAAAAAAAATTAGAAGGCCCTAAAAAAATTTTTCAGAGCATAAGTATTTAATTTCATTGAATTTAAGAGTTGTTTTTTGATCTAATTAAGGAAAATGTAAAATTGATAAATTATGCTCCTACGAAGTTGGGTGAACTTCGACTTAGAATGCATTTTTTGTTGTTGAATTCACAAAGACTTACTTCCATGTTATTTTCCTTGTTTTTGGATCAATAGTGTCTAATCGTGAGAGGGGGAGTAGGAAGTACACAAAAATTTTGTACATTCCTGCCTTTTTTGCTCATTTTAACGCCGATTAGGTAGTTGTAAGACCTGTTTGAAAAAGATCAGATCTCATCAAGGCGTTTCATTGGATACCCCACTCGACTGTCTTTGATGAAAAAAATGTTTAATGGCTACCTTTCTCTATGAGAAGCCCTGCTTAAAACTACTTGAAAATATTTTTTTCCCTCTAAAATTTCAAGAGGTCATCAAAAAAATTTGACCACTAAGTTTTCTACAGTATCGGAGAAAAACTGATGTTACACACAGAAGAATGAACGGATGGATGGATTGTCGAAAGATAGACACGGATCGCGATTGCAAAAAGACTCTAAATTTCAGCTCAAACCTGTAAATACTTCATGTTTCAAAAGAAACAACCTATTTAGTTTGTCTAAAGGGCCTGTAAAGGGTATTTTTTTCTAGAGGTAAAGAACTTTAATTTTGCAACACTTTTTAATACTACGTATGGTGTGGCAGTTGTCATGCGTTTTATGGTTAGTTTGCTTTGCCATTTTATTTATGTATTTTGAATAGGTTAACGCCTGGGCAACATTTGCAAATTATGCGGATTTATTTTGATAAAAAACGATTCTGTTTGAGAAGTTCATCGCGCACTACGGCAGTTTTATGGATGACATATTCGTCCATGAGCACAACTAATTTGATTAGCCATGGATCGTTGTTATACCAAGTTAATGCTCACTGATAATACGCATCCATCCAGACGTCGTATAGCCTCCTTACCCCCTAGAGGTGTTAAATGTTACCGAATTCGATGAAACTTGATATGTTTGTTTAAAAAGGTACTAAAATGGCAGGGAAAATAATGAAAAAAACTACGTTTTCCAGATACCAATAGAACATTTGGTGTCAACTCAGTGTCATACACAGCCTTTAATGTCCTAGGCATAGTATTTTAGGACTAAACTGAAAGAAATCACCTAAAATCAAAAGGTATTTATTTCAAAATAAAATATATTCTTATGACAATGTACCCAAACATCTAGGCCTAAACATAAAAGAAACAAAAACAAATTTCCTTCCTAAAAAAAAAAATTAAACGTTTTCAGTCTTTAATGAGATCAATCATATGCCTACTTATATCTGACTATCAAATTGTCAATGAATTTCTTTGATAATTAATTGTGGAACTTTGCAAAGCAGTTCCAGCCCTTCACAAGGCACAAATAAATGTCGCAGAGTTTACATTGAACTGTGATTTTCATATTGCAGCCCTCGGCAACGCATTTGAGAATCTGTTTAATATCAACTCGACGTTTCTTATGTGCTGGCGCTAAATCACCTCATATGCTAGTATCCACTTTTTCTGTTGAAAGTGCAGGGCAGTTTTTCATGATCAATTTTTCTCCTAAATTGAGTTCATATTCTCTTACCTGCTCTATTTTGTCGTGCATAACACCTTTTGAACGTTGACTATCACGTTAAAGGGTGGTCCAATCAAAATGTGCGATGTTAATTGTAAATAAAACAAAACGTTTTCAAAGAATTATGTTAGTATTTTTTATTATCATAGAAAAATTAGTGTAAAACAAAATATTGCCCGTATGCTCGCCGCAGCTACGGCAGCATACTTCCATCCGATGGTCCATATTTTCAATGACTTTAAAACATAACTGAGGTTCAATGTCGTTTATGTACTGTATTGTCTCATCCTTTAGCTTATTCAAGAGAGAGAGTTCTTGGCTTATTGATGTATACTTTTTCCTCTACATATCCCCGGAGAAAGAAGTCCATTGGTGTCAAATCCCATGATCGTAACGGCCAATTCACATCACCGCAACGTGAGATAACAAGGCCATTGAATTTCTCGCGCAAAAAAGCCATTGTTTCGTTGGCTGTGTGGCAAGTGGCACCATCCTGTTGGAACCACATATCATCCAAGTCCATAACCTCAATTTTTGCCCACAAGAAGTCCGTTATCATCTCACAATAGCAAACACGATTCATGGCAACTGCTTGGCCATCCTCGTTTTCGAAGGAGTATGGCCCGATGACGCCGCCAGCCCATAAACCGCATCAAACAGTCACTCTTTGTAGATGCATCGGCTTTTCAACAATCACTCGTCGATTCTCATTTGCCCAAATGCGGCAAAACTGCTTGTTAACGAATCCACTGAGGTGAAAGTGTGTCTCGTCGCTGAAGATGATTTTCTTTGTAAAGTCACCTTCCCCTTCTGTCTGTTCAACCAACCATTCGGCGTATTGCCGACGCTTGAAATGGTCAATGGGCTTCAGTTCTTGAGTAAACTGAACCTTGTAAGCGTGTAAATTCAAATCTTTATTCAAAATTCGTATCAGTGATGTTCATGAGATGTTCAATTGCTGGGCACGACGACAAGTCGAGGTTGACGGCTCTTCTTCTACAATATCGCGGACAACAGCGATGTTTTCCGCAGAGTGAACTGTGCAAGCATGCACAGGTGATTTCACATTTCTTACAGACCCTTTTTGCTGAAATTTGGGCACGATTCTCCCGATTGTGAACAACATTTGGTCACTTGTGCTGACCAAAAAATCACGAAGCGCATGAAATGCATTTTGATTTGAGCGCCCATTTTCGTAAAAGGCTTCAACAACCTTAACGCGCTGCTCAATTGTATATCTCTCCATTGTTGAATATGTCCAACACTGAAACAAAGAAATGTCACAATACGTTGGGCGAAAAACTTGACGTTAAGGTGTGACTCTCAATTAACATCGTGCATTATGGTTGGATCATCCTTTAAATCATCCCCAAGGCCAGCGATTGGCATTTAATGTAGGCTTGCATTAACTTTGTCGTAAGTGTTGTTTGAAAAAATAATCCTAGAATGAAGATGTATGTTTTATGTCTGGTTTCAGATTATACGTTTCTAGAATGGAGCTTCAAAATAGGGAACGTAACAGTATGGAAAATTATTCTAGAGACATGCGATGAAATTTGGACGACGGTATATGTGAGTATACCAAAGATCGAGGTCTTCCGCACCATTGCCGATGATTTCAAAAATCGATGGGATATGCCCCATTGTGTTGGTGCCATTGATAGCTAACACATAAACATCGAAAACACAGCAAGTAGTGGTTCAGTTTTTAGGGTTTTGTAAAATAATTTTAGAAAACCCTACTAAAATTGCGTCCTGTCTGTCCGTCCATCCATCCGTCCGTGTGTCACAGCAGTTTTTCTCGGAAATTAATTAAGCTAGAAACATCAAATTTTGTATGTAGGTGTAAAGTTATGCTTTCTTCAAAGTTCATCTAAAATAAAATTTTATAAGGTATTTAAGGGGGTGACCCCCGAAAAAAAAGGTAGCCGATATGGATATCAAATGAAAGGTCGTGATAAGAACTTTTCAAAACAGGTCTTAGTTTGGCCAAGTTTGCTTCGAGGGGTGCACAGGGAGGGAAAATACACGCTAATTAGTGTGTCCCCCTCTCGCGATTGGACACCTTTGATCCGAAAAATCTGAAAAAAATATAGAGGTAGTTATTTATGAGTACAACAACAACAAATACGTTAGAAGTTGAAATTCGCTCAACTTTGTTAATAATAGTATGATATTCGAATTTCGCATTTTTCCCAATAAAATCGTATAGGTACCCTTAAACTGATATTTAAGTAGCCCTACAAAAGGTCCTTAAACTATGTAAGTTTGATGAAAATCGAATGATAAACAGGGAAGTTATAGCCATTTGAAATTTCTCGAATTACAACAACAACAACACATGGTTTTGGTATTTTACGGACTTTCCATCGAATCAGTCACTGCAGTTTTGACTTGATCTTCTTGAAATTTTCAAATAAGGATAATAACATTAGTATTTTTAGGAGTTCATGATTTGAGTGATTTTTGTTGGTTTGCAACAAAATGGCGCCCGTTGAAAATAGAAAAACAATGGATTTTTTTTAAACGTGCACATCTCTTTGAAATATTTTTTGACTGTATTCGTTGCTGGTGACTGCATTTCTGAGAAGTTGAGCACAAAACCCTTCTGACATGAGCGTAGCTCTGTTTACCCAACTTTTTACAATTGCAAATCGACAGTCAGCATTGTCCTGCTGACTTGTTGTGATTGTTGTTATTGTAGCACTATAGTTCCTTTCGGGCCTTCACTTATAGATAGTTAGACTATCTCAATATCATGATCGAATATGTCGACACCCCACAAGATGATATGGTCAGTATCACGTTTGGCCGTGTATCCGTCCACCCAGATAAGATACGTTTTGATTTCAAACCAGCCTGTATCATAACTGAACGGTCTTATACTCCGCCCGAAGAATCATTCAAACTGAATCTCGTTGCTACCAACGAGAGTCAAACCAGGGACCTTCGGCTTACGGAATAAGTGCTCTACCCACTACACCACGCGGGAGCTTGTCGTGATACACAATATATATATATAGATATGTTGACATAGGAGCTTATGGTAGTCAAAGTGATGGTGGTGAGTGGTTGTTTATAATTTAATGTTTTCACTCATTTTAAAAACCTCTTCGTAGGAATTTTTGCAAATTCTTTATTCGGAAGGAAACTGTTGAGTGACCAACTATCGCTACCTCCATCTGCGAGGCTTTCATAGTGGACAACATCTTACCTTTGAAGCAAAATTTTATGCGCCCGTATTCAGGAAAATGACTGAACCGCAACAAACCTGTGTTCAATTATAGGCTGTCACTGTGCACGTACACTAATAGAGAACACGTTTGGTATACTAGTTAGCTGGTGGAGAGTATTGCGGAGTTCACTCGCGTGCTTCCCAGTAAATCTGGAACAAATTGTGAAAGCAACAATTACACAATTTTATAAAACCATGAGTCAGGTGCCGACTGCCCAGGCACATTTGTTTATGGCAAATATGGAGACAGAAATATAGTCCTGGGAAAATAGCGAAGAGATGTGGAATATGACAACATATTTAAATCAGCGACGATGGGATCAAATAATGCGGCATGAAAAGTATACCAACTACGCAATTCCCTGAAACAATGTTTTTCAAACGAAGGGGTGATCATCCAGCAAAGAAGAATTATGTAGATTTAATAGAATTTAAGACAAATATGCAGTTATGGTATTGAAATTCATGTTATTAAATTAAACCAAATGCATTCCACTTAAATTCAACATAAAAAAGTAATGTCACAGATTAGCAAAAATTAACATATAAGCTGAAAAAGCACTTTATAATATACACACTTCACACAAAATAAAATCAAAACTTATAGAAATTCGCCGTTTCATTCGGCAAAATAAAAGCGCATATTTAGGAGGTATATTAAAATTTATTTAAAAATTTTACCTTGGTTTGCTGGTTCATCTAACTCCGATCCCTGGACTTTCCAGATATACCAAAATATCAGCTTTTGCGCGGATCTTTTTATTGGCGTGTGGTCCATTGATAATTGAACATAACATTTGGCCGAAGTTAACCTCCACATTAGTTCGATCTGCCGTTGACTTTTCTTTAAGGTACCCAGTGAAAGTATCTATCGCCGTTGTCATTTTCTCCTTTGGAACATTTGAGGTTGCCCTGCATTTCCAACTCTCACCAAGCAATCCTTGAGAGAAGCTGCCGTCCACCTCATCATCCATTATGGAGTCATCCCAAGAATATGAGCAGCTTGGGCTCGGCGCCATATTAGTTTTTTGTCCGGCAAATAATTTAATTTTTGCTTAATGAAAATTTAAAGAATGTGTACTTACTTTCCAGGTTGAATATGTTCTTTAAAAAAAATCCACCCAAACTACCACTGTTGTGGAGCGTCATATCGTACACCTGATCCAGAAGACGCATATAGTTTTTTTAACTCTCGCGTATATTGCTCGTAGAGAGTGTGCCAGCGTTGCTCGCATATTTCCTCTGAAATAAATATATAAACGCTTCATACATAATATCAATCAATATATACTATACATCTTAATTTAGTTTGAGTTACTTAATTGACCTCATAAAAATTCTCTTCGATAAATTGGCTTGGGTAAACAAACCTTGAGAAATTGCCGACATATACCATTAGATTGTCTTTCAGTTAAAATTGTTGCTATAAATATTTTGCAATAATACTTAAAACGCGTCGCGTGGTCCCACCCTATTGATTGTCATCAAACCATTAGTGGAATTTTAGTCCAACCAAATACGTAACTTAAAAAAAAATTATCTTTAGCAACGTTTTGTAGTTACCGTTGATCCTAGCTGTTCTGCAATTCTCGCCCAGTTGCGCAGTTTGGCGGCGCTATTTTTATAGCTGGCATTCTGCTTTTCGTATAAAATGGATTGATCTTTTACCAACCCGACCAACCTTTTATTGAAATGCGCTTCAGTAGTGCTCCCCATTATGTCTGAAATAAAACACTTTATTACTTTAAATATAACACCAGAATTGAATCATGCCCAACATTGACAAACATAAATTTTTCAGCATAATTCGTCATTTTTACGATAGTATTATACTCGCCTTCTATTTTATTGTTGATAAATTGTTACGCGATAAAACTATCCCAAGAAGATGATCCAACCATACCTACCGACTCCGGCTGGGGGGCGTTTTGGGTCCCGGGACACTCCAAGCCTCGAGACGAGCTTGGCTCGCGCCGGAATCTTCGATTTTTGGGGGAAATGATCACTGCCTTCATCTACGCGCCAACCTAGAAGGACCATTCACCTAACGAACGCCCGTGACAATCCCGCCATCTAACTACCCTAAATCCTGGGTTTACGGGAAATTACCTTCACCGAGCGCTGGGATTCGAAACCAGAAAAAGACCAAATATACCCCAGCACTTGCGGAATATTGGTGCAGAAAATGGGCGCCTTGAAATTTTCGTAATCACTCCCAAACCAAGTCTCACACTTCACTTCTACCGGTTTTTTCCTTCTTTGTAGGGTTTTGTAAAATAATTTTACAAAACCCTACTAAAATCGCATCCTGTCTATCCGTCCGTCCGTCCGTGTGTCACAGCAGTTTTTCCCTGAAACTATTTAAGCTAGAAACATCAAATTTTGTATGTAGGTGTAAAGTGGTGTTCTCTTCAGTTCAACCACAAAAAAATTTTATAAGGTATTTAAGGGGGGTCTCCCCATATAGGGGAGTGACACCCCGAAAAAAAAATTTCATTGAAGGTAGCCGATATGGGTATCAAACGAAAGGTCTTAATGACAACTTTTCAAAACAGGTCTTAGTTTGGCAAAGTTCGCTTCGAGGGGCGCACAGGGACGGGAAACATACGAAAAATTTGTGTACCCCCCCTCTCGCGATTGGACACCTGTGATCCGAAAAATCTGAAAAAAATCAGGAATGTAGGCCTCGGTGAGTACAACAACAACAAATTTTTTTATTACCAGTGGCGGTCACAACAATGTCTACATTTCGAATAACTTCATTAAATTTCGCCGCACGAAAACCATCCATGCTGGCCTGAAGAGCGTAGTTAGCGTAAATTTCAGAAATATACTGTTGCATCCCAATCCTTCCAATACTTGTGCGCATTCCTTGCCAACTTCACCATATCCCCAAATGACTACTTGCTTCCCGCCAAACATAACGTCTGTTGAACGCTTTTACTCTCTCTCTCTCTCTCTCTTTGCAGCTATACAAATTATCAAATTTTGTTTTAGTGGAGGAATCCTATACATTCATTACTAGGACTGTTAACTTCTCAGATTCTGATAGCTGGTACAGTCTATGTACCCCAGTGACGCTTTCCCCTACCATGCCTTCAGCCACTTTACGCTTTGGCAGAGCCATTATTCTGGGCATTTCTTGTTCAACTATTGTCCTTGCTTACAAACTATGTTTATTATGATTACACCATATTTCTATTTACAAAGTTTCCAATAGTAACTTGGCTCGAGTGATTGTATCATTTTTTTCCTGCACACCTTATGAACTTATTGCAGAGGAAAGTGCTGAGGTTTGGTAGGAATGTGTCCGTGACAAAATACTCTGCCTGACAAGTTTTTACATTTTCAAATTTAACTTCCACTTACTAAACCGACCAAACATATCTTTTACATTTTTTTTCAACATAAAAGTTGGTTTTATTTAAACTTTTCATGTTGGCTATGTCACGTTTATATGAAATGTGTTCAGCGCCATACCAAATATACGGAACCAACTTTTTTAACATTTCTTTATGTGGTGCTTATGTTCATTGTAGCCCAGGCATTACACTTCATACAAATCGGTTTCTAGAAAACTGAAGGATGACTTTAAGTCATTGATTGTTCCGATAAAATCAATAAATTTTCGTGATTGCTAAGAATATACCGCCTCAAACGTACTTGTATTACACTTTAACAGCTAAAAATATAATAAGAGCCTCAAATTGTTTCCGATGCGACAATTTCGAGAACTTTTAATTATAAACAGACAAGAAAGATAGTCTGCATTTGTTGCAGAGATAGTTAAGCGTAGAAAATCGCGTCTACCACTTCTCTTTCGGTTCTTGTGATTGGTTCTGAAGTCACGGATAGAAATCCAACATTTTCGATTCCCTTAACATTTTTCTATTGCCGTAAATCAACGACCACCAAGTTAGTTGCTGCAATAGCCTTGGCTAAGTCTCGTTTCCGATATCCTGCATAGGTTACAGGCACACACTCTCTTCTGTACGGGCGCGCTTCCTCATGAGTTAGTGAGCAATTTCGGGGCTGATTTGCAGGTAAATGATCAGATCCGCTTAAATAAAACCGCTCTTATCAATGAATCCGTACCACTCCTGCAGAATATCGTGATCGATCAGATCTGATGTCAGAAAACCATACCCAGCAGGTTATAAAAAATCCCCGTTGGCAGCACCAGCCGGAAAGGTAAATTTCTCGTATGTAGCGTAAGGTTTCGAAAAAGAATTTGGCTTGCCTACTACTGGACTTCTTACTGCAATTTTTCTAACACTACATGGGTATTTATTAACAAAAAGAATCTGCCGCCGTTTGTATTTGGAGACCGTTCATAGAAGCGCAAATATTTTGCTAATTAAATTGAGTTGCACACGTATGGATCAAATATTGAAAATCGGCGGGTAATAAATTGTTATAAATTTATACTCGTTTCGCCCTTCTCACATTTGCTGTTTATACATTTCACAGTGGTTACCACACAAAGGTGATAACTTGTCGGCTTAAATAGCTCAAATAGTTAATTTCAAAAGATTTCCATAAAAGTTAAATCAGCACTTACATTGCCATTAATCTATACATTTTCGATTTTTTCTGAACCATCAGGGGCCGTCATATTGAATTTTTATTGAAAACGGCTGCTAAAAATATTAAGCTGTAAATTTTCGAATTTTTTTATTTTTCATCCGATTCGCATGATTAAATTAAATTAACTCGCCTTCATAACTTATAAATTCAAGTTTTATCGGAATCTGTTGAGAAACTTGGCTGCTAGAGGGCTGCAGAAATAAGAAAAAAGTTTATGTCATCCCTCTGTATGGGGGAGACCTCCTTAAACACTTTAAAATAATTTCTTACACTGCAAATTTCAAGAGGCACCACTTTTGACATACGTAGAAAATTTCCTCATTCTAGCTTATATGGTTTGCGAGAAAACTTGTGACGCACGAACAAATGGACGGACGGACAGACAGACAAGTCGCGATTTTATAATTTTTTAGGGTATTGTGAAAAATATTTTACAATATTAAAAAAATATTCTGATTTATAAATACGTTCAAGAGAAGTCATTTAAAACGTTTCCATGAAAAAAATTCATTATTTCAGTTGCTACTAAAATAGCGAATTGCGCTTGCCTCCTGAACTTTGGGGGCCGCCATTATGTATTCACGCATTTGATTTAATTATTTATTATTATTTAAATCTTTGTGGGCTAGGACCTCATCAATCAATGTGCCAAATCTCGTTCAAATCGGAGTTTCACTCTAGACAGGGCAAAATAATTCAATTTTTAGTGAAAATGGCAGCTAAAAATATTGGATTTTAAATTTTTAATATTTTTATTTTTCATTCAATTTTAATAATTTTCTGCATAATACAAAAACATAGTACAGAAATCCATAATCTCAAATTTCATCTAAATCCGCTGGAAAATGTGACCGCTAGAGCGCCACAAAAACCTGAAACAAACGCATATTTAAACCGCCGCCATTTCGAAATTTGCACATGGTCGCCAAAATATCAAGGTCTGTAGATCTAAGTAATGCCTATCTTGAGATCAAGTTTCATATATGTCGGACCAAAATTGCGACCTTTAGAAGCCTTTGAAGTTTTGAGTTTCAACTGGCCGCCATTTTGTTTTTGTGACCTGACCTCCAGTTTTTACACATAATTCTTTAGATATTTATAATTTTCTATCTAACTGCCAAACTTTACGAAAATATGTTGAAAGCTTTGACCACTACTACAACAACAAAATTTTGCACGTTTTCCGACCTTTGAGCGGCCGCCATTTTGTTTCTGCCGTACCGACTTTGGATTTTTTTTGTGAGATTCATCACATACATCAGTAATCCTTTGTACGAAATTTCATCCAAATCGGAGGTAGAACAGAACTCACGATTTTTCGTCTAAAATGGCCGCCATCTCGTTTTTGCCCGGCGGATATAGCTGGTTCATGAACTTAACCGAGATATTTACCCAATACACCTTTCCTGAAAATTTGGTGAAAATCGGATATATATATATTGTCGCGTGTTATTGGTTCGCGGCCAATAATTTTAATGTTCCGGGAAAGTGAAAACGCAATGTCTTTTAATTTAAGTTAAAAGTGTTTATTTAATTAAATAAAATGCACAATAATCAGTTAACACTTTCACTAATTTTAATTGTCACTATTAAAATTATCTAACACTTGTCCATAAATTTATTATCGCAATTGTCTTCTAAATCACTTCACTATTACAAAAATCACTTTTCTACTACTCGAATAATTTCGCTTCCCACACACAAACGCAGTTCTTATCGCGGTCGAATGAATGATGATCCCCCCATTCATTCAGCTCGCCTTTATATAGGGTCTCTACCTATTCACCCATTTCTCGTTTATTGGCGAATGTTCTACCGAGAGGTAGCTGGTAGATTCGAGAAAATTTAATGAATGGAGTGACGTCACTTGCAGATGTTGATCATGCTTGTTGCGTTCTCGTGGCTTCGAGTGAATTCGTGTTCTTCATTGTTGTGAAAACAATTGCGACAGTAGCTCGCAAAATTATTTGTACATGTAACACTGCCCCCACCTCAGTTCTTTTCGCCCCGAAAAGATGCGTCGCCAGTTGTAGTCAATTCTCCCTGGGTGTAATATGGGGCAAGACGGTCCAGATGCACGATTTTCATTTTAGCTCTCGGCTTACGATGTTCCTGTATTCGGTATACGACGTCGTTGATTCGCTTTGTAACTCGGTATGGTCCCTCCCAATTATGTTGCAACTTTGGAGACCTACCCTTTCGCCGTTGCGGGTTATAAAGCCACACCAAGTCATCTTGCTGGAAGCCAGTAGAATTAGCCTTTAGATCATACCTGGTCTTCATGCGGTCAGTAGCCGATTCGAGGTGTTTTCGCACTGTCCGATGTATCTGGTTCAACCGTTGTCTTAGATCACTTGCGTACTCCGAGACCGTTTGGGGTTTCTCAGGGGATGTTCCGAACTTTATATCGGCTGGCAAACGAATAGTCTTTCCAAAAATGACTTTGGCTGGGGCTTGGCCCGTCGACGCATGTTCAGCGGCTCTATATGCCATTAAAAATAGTGGGATATGTCGGTCCCAGTCCCTTTGGTTCTCGTCAACCATCTTGGCAAGGTGTTTATTGAGCGTGCCGTTGAAACGTTCGACCATTCCATCGGATTGGGGATGCAGCGGTGTTGTCCTCGTTTTCCGTATTCCCAGCTGCTCGCACATTTCGCTAAAAACTAGTGACTCAAAGTTTCGGCCTTGATCCGAATGTAGTTCACAAGGCACGCCGTACCTGCTGACCCAATTTAACACTAGCTGTTCGGCTACAGTAGTTGCTTCCTGGTTGGGAATGGGGTAGACCTCGGGCCACTTGCTGAAATAATCAGCTACAACCAGCGTGTATCGATTTCCCCATTCAGATTCAGGAAAGAGTCCAGCGATGTCAACAGCAATCCTTTCGAATGGCACGCCTACGTTATAGGTTTGCATTTGTCCCCTCAGTCGTCGTTTTGGGCCTTTGACGGAAGCGCAAATGGTGCATCTGCGACACCAGTCCTCTACGTCTTCTCGAGCGTGGAGCCAGTAGAATCTTTCCCGCAATTTCGCTAAGGTTTTGTTAACACCAAGATGGCCTCCCGAGGATCCTTCATGCATTTCCTTTACCACATCGTGGATTCGGCTTTTGGGTAGTATAGTTTGCATCCTATAGGAGCTGCCATCCGCCGTTTCCCATTTCCGCTTGAGTACACCACCCTCCACCTGAAGGGAGTTCCATTGTGCCCAATAGCTTTTTAGGGTTGCGCCATGCGTTGAAACGTCCTTCCACTCAGGTCGCCCAGTCGTCTCCTTCCATACGAGCAATGGTCCGATGTCTTCATCGGCTAGCTGGGCATTTCGAATCTCCTCCGATGACCAACCTTCATCGAATTCGGCCGTTATCAGTCGCAGATCAACGGGCGGTTCCTTTTCCTCAATCCGTCGGCAATGCTTGCAGTTAGCTGGACATGGGCGACGAGATAGGGCGTCAGCATTTCCATGAACTCCGCCCTTTCGATGAACAATTTCGTAGTCGTATGACTGCAATCTTTCGATCCATCTCGCAACTTGTCCCTCGGGGTTTTTGAAGTTAAGTAGCCATCTCAATGATGCATGGTCCGTTCGAAGAACAAATTTCTGGCCATATAGGTACTTATGGAACTGCTTGGTGGCCTCTATTATAGCCAATAGCTCCTTCCTGGTCACACAGTAGTTCCTCTCACTTTTTGAAAGAACTCGACTGTAATACGAGAGGACTCTTTCTTCGCCATTGATCTGCTGGGAGAGTACAGCTCCAATACCGCCGTTGCTTGCATCGGTGTCAACCACAAACATTTTTCCGGGTTTCGGATACGCCAGTACGGGTGATTCACACAGCTTTCCCTTGAGGGTCTCAAAGGCTGTCTGGCATTGTTCATTCCAGACATACGGACGATTTTTCTCGGTTAGCTGATGAAGACACTTAGCTATTTTGGCAAAGTCTTTGACGAATCTTCGATAGTAGGTTGCCAGGCCCAGGAAACTTCGTAGTTGGCGCTTGTTGTTTGGTGTTGGCCAGCTTTTCACGGCTTCAATTTTCTCAGGGTCTGTTTTGACCCCTTCAGCTGATACGACATGTCCCAGGTATTTTACTTCAGCTGCGAAAAGGGTACACTTGTCGGGACTAAGTTTCAAATTTGCCAGTCGCAGTCGGGAGAAGACCTCTTCTAAGTTCCGCACATGCTCTTCGAACGTTCTCCCGATGACGATGATGTCATCTAGGTACACCAAGCAGGTTTCCCAGGTTAGACCACGTAGCACGTATTCCATCAAGCGTTCGAAAGTGGCTGGAGCATTGCAAAGCCCAAACGGCATCACCACGAATTGCCACAATCCGGTCCCAACTGAAAATGCGGTCTTCTCTCGGTCCTTCTTGTCAATTTCTACCTGCCAGTAGCCACTCTTGAGATCGAGTGTAGAAAACCATTTTGCGTCGGCTAAAGTGTCCATGATGTCATCGATGCGTGGGAGCGGGTAACTATCTTTCTTAGTGACGTCGTTAAGCTGCCTATAGTCGACACAAAAGCGAGTGCTACCATCCTTTTTCTTTACTAGAACTACAGGCGCGGCCCATGGACTTACAGAAGGTTCGATAATGCCTTGCTTTTCCATGTCCGAGATCAGCGCGCTCACTTCTCCTTGTTTGGCTATAGGGAGACGTCTTGGTGCTTGTCGAATCGGCCTGGCTCCCTGTGTGTCTATGACGTGAGTTACCAAACTCGTTCGGCCTTGGTCATCCGGGCTTGTTGAGAAGATGTCACTGTACTTGGTGACCAGATCAGAGGCTCGTTTGAATAGCTGCACCGGCAATTTGACTTGCTTCAATATTGCAGACGTGGATTCCCGGGCTTTGTCTGTGTCTTGCCTCCTTTTCCAATGATGGTTGTGAGTAGCTTCCAAAGAGGTGATGGTGGAAACAGGCTGGCAGCTGCCGATGACTTCTCCCGCTTTGATGCTCGTGGTTGAGTCTGCGGTGTTAAGGACTCTAACCGGCACATATCCGTTCCTTAAAGATTTTACAAGGCTTCGTCCTACAATCAAACTGCGCAATGCGGATGTCTTCGTTGGCTCTATCAGATAAGATCGGTGGTCTCCAAAATCACCATCAAGCTTGGCCCATACAATGCTTTCGGAAGAATTCGGTACATCAGTGTCAGTACATACCACTACATTCATCTTGGGGATTTGGACGCTGGGACCCTCTATCAGTACTTCGACATTCTGCCATTTCATGACACGTTTTCCCAAGTCCAACGTGATTCCATGTGGTCGCAGAAAATCCATTCCGAGAATGCAGTCATCCATAATGTTCGCGACCAGAAAATTATGTCGGAACACAAGGTCTCCCAACTGTATCTGGAGGTTGACCTCTCCATGAACAGGTGCAGTTTCTCCCGTAGCTGTCCGTAGTGAGAAAATTCTGCCCTTGTGAAGTTGTTGCTGTCTAACTAGGTCTGGTCGGATAATCGATCGGGTTGCACCAGTGTCGATTGTTATGGTGCAGTGTTCTCCGTCAACTTGACCCGGAAGGCATAAGTCCGCTTCTCCACGATGTAGTCTTGACACAATGATGGTGGTGCTGGGGACGTCGATCCTCCTAGCCAACCTCTGCCCCACGAAGTTGGCTCTTACATGTTTCCCGACCCCTCTGTTTGAAGGGCTTCCATTCTGGGCTCCTGACTCGGTCTGGATCTCCTCCTAGCTGCACACCCTGGACAATAGCTCGGTTTTCTTCGCTTCTTGCAGTCTCTTTGCAAGTGCCCCTTCTCTCCGCAATTCCAGCATCTAGGCGCACCATTTACATGCCGGTCTCGCTCAATTTCCACGCGCTCACACCTGCACTCGTCTGTCACTACCTCACGAACCCGGGCAGTGGTACGAGTCACATTTTTCGCTGCCTCAAAGTTCAAACTATAAGCCAATGCGTCCTTAACCGTTTGCTTTTGAGCTAAACGCACGGCTTGTTGCAATTCCGGGTCTTTTAGTGCGCTGATGAATGCCACTGTCGCTGCATCATCTCGATGTTCTGGGTCGTAGGCTGGATAAGCCAAAAGTGCCAGTCGCTCAATGTCTTGGGCTAGCTGCTGTAGGGTTTCACCAGACTTCTGCATTCGGTGCCTTAGCTGTGACCGATAAATCTGCTTTAGATGATCGTCTCCATAACGCATGTCGAGCGCATTCATTATAGCATTCGGGTTTGAGTGCAATTCAACGGGGATCGTCTGCAACAGCTCGGCAGCTGGGCCTCTTAGAGCAAGAATCAATGCAGTTGCTCGTTCCTGTTCATTCCAGTGATTTATGCGAGCGGCTGCTTCGAACTGGGTTTTGTAAATAGTCCAGACCGTTTGCCCATCGAATATTGGTGCTTGCACATTTCTAGATGAGCTTTGCGCTGCTGTTATAATTGGGGCTGGTGAGGCGGTTACTATTGCCTTCGCTGCTTCCAAATCCTTTTTCACTTTTTCCATCTCATGGTTGACCTGGCTGATCTCAAGGTTGATTCTCTCCTCGACCTGGTATACCTTCTCCTCGACGCATTTAATTTGGCTGTTGAGACTACTGAGCTCCGCTTTTATTTCGGTTGACTGTTTTTCCAGCTTCTGTGCGATGTCCGCCTTGATTTCGAACGCTTGTTGGTCTAGCTTCGCTGATTGTTCATTTAGCTGCGCTGATTGTTCATTTAACTTCGCTGTTAAATTGGATGACTGTTGTCGCTGCTCTTGCTGCATCAGCATCAACATCTGCATCAGCGCATTTTCTGGTTCCTTTGGTTTTGGTGTTCCGGCTTCACCACCTTCTGCGCCTTTTTCTGCATCTGAGAGCTCACCCAAATCCAGATTCACGCCTTCCGACTCGATCGCATCACGCAAGCGTGCAATCAGTATGGCCTTTGTACTTTGTGTAGCCAGATTTCGTTGTTCCAACTCCTCTTTGAGCTCCGATATGCTCAATTGATTAATTTTAAGATGTAAATTTCCTGGCATTTTTTATTGTTTCGGCTATTTTTTTTAAGTTACTTTTCACAATTGTGCACTTTAAAATTGTTTAAACGTTTTCACTTCAAAATTTCAATCGCACTTCTCGACACCACTGTCGCGTGTTATTGGTTCGCGGCCAATAATTTTAATGTTCCGGGAAAGTGAAAACGCAATGTCTTTTAATTTAAGTTAAAAGTGTTTATTTAATTAAATAAAATGCACAATAATCAGTTAACACTTTCACTAATTTTAATTGTCACTATTAAAATTATCTAACACTTGTCCATAAATTTATTATCGCAATTGTCTTCTAAATCACTTCACTATTACAAAAATCACTTTTCTACTACTCGAATAATTTCGCTTCCCACACACAAACGCAGTTCTTATCGCGGTCGAATGAATGATGATCCCCCCATTCATTCAGCTCGCCTTTATATAGGGTCTCTACCTATTCACCCATTTCTCGTTTATTGGCGAATGTTCTACCGAGAGGTAGCTGGTAGATTCGAGAAAATTTAGTGAATGGAGTGACGTCACTTGCAGATGTTGATCATGCTTGTTGCGTTCTCGTGGCTTCGAGTGAATTCGTGTTCTTCATTGTTGTGAAAACAATTGCGACAGTAGCTCGCAAAATTATTTGTACATGTAACAATATATATATATATATATATATATATATATATATATATATATATATATATATATATATATATATATATATATATATATATATATAAATATATATATACATATATATATTCTATTTCTATTCTATTTATTCTATTTATTGCTCAAAAAAATACAAATATAATACATGTGTTATCTTATTTAAGAAAATGAAGTAACAATTATTCAAAAATATAATTCAAAAACCTTTATATCTATAGTCTTTTTATGAGCACATTCCTCATTGAGCACTGCTCGTGTCGAGGAAATGGCTTGCTTATGTCAGCATCACTGCTTACAATTTTTATCAGCCTATTCAATTTTCATGTGTATTATTTTACAATAACTTTTTTCAGAAATAAAAGAAGAACAAGTAAACAGAGGATAAATTACTTCTGTATTCTATTCGTGAACATTTATGCACTATCCCGTTAGATAGTTAATTAGTTTAGATCTGAATAAGCTGATGTTATTTAAGTTAGAAATGCTTTTGGGGAGTAGGTTAAAAAGACGTGGTCCGTAATAATAAGGGTGTAATGAGGCTGCAGTTGTATTATAACGAGGTTCGTAAAGAATCTGGCTCACCTGGCGACGAGTTGCATGCACTGAATGGGTTACAAATGGAAAAACTTTACGATTTAAATGTACAAATTTTAGTAAATTTAGATGGTATAAATCATGCAGACTCATTACTTTAAATTCTTTATATAATAGATCAGTTGGATATCTTTTCGGTTTCTTTAAGCAAATCTTAATAATTTTCTTTTGAATTATTTTCAATGGCGAAACGAGGGTAATCGCTACACCTCCCCACGCAATCAATCCATATTCCAATAAGGATTGTGCTAAAGCAAAGTAAACACGCCTAAGCTCATCTTTGTATAATATATCTCTCAACTGAACAAATTTGATGATCATTTTCCTTATTTTGGAAGCTAAATAAGAGACATGTTGACTCCAGCTAAGGTGAAAATCTATAATGATACCGAGGTACTTGGTACTGTGACACACTGGGAGAACCGGGCAGACACAATCTCCGTTTCTCTTGTAAGAGCAGTCGGGGATGTGTAATACTACCTTCAGTTCATTTCTAGGTAGCCCAATAGAAGTAAGTGCGAAAGGAATCATCACCGTCTTATTTACATTCAAACTCACTAAGTTGCTTACAAGCCAATTTTGTATTTGTTTCATCCCTTCATTTGCCTTTACAACCACTTCGTTCCATGTATCACCCCAGAAAAGTGCGACAGTGTCGTCAGCAAAAGAGCAAAGAGAGCAGTTAGGTAATATCAATTTATGAACATCGTTTATGTAAATTAGAAATAAAATTGGCCCCAGGACTGTACCTTGCGGGACACCTGTATCAACTGTAAGGGGTTTACTTATTTTATTGTTATAACGCACCGCCTGGGTCCGGTCTTTTAGATATCTCGAAAAAAGATCCAGAGCAACTCCTCGTATTCCCACTCTATGCATCTTTTCTTTTAAAATTTCGTGATTCACCGTATCAAAAGCCTTCTGAAAGTCTAGGAATATGCCTAGACATTTATTACTTTTATCAAGATTTTGAATGATTGTTTTGGTTACTGAGTAAAGAGCATTTTCAGTACTGACACCTTTACGAAAACCATACTGACATTTCGATAATATTTCCTTCGATTCCAGGTAATCTACTAATCTTTGTTTAATTAATTTTTCAATAATCTTTGATAGGCATGACAAAAGAGAAATAGGTCTATAGTTGTTCATATCTCTTTTATCATTTGCTTTATGTAAGGGTATCACCAGGACATGTTTCAGTTCCTTTGGAAAGTATCCTTGTGAAAAACATAGATTAATGGCATGAGAAAGTGGGCCAGCTAGTGCTTCCGCATTTTCTTTAATACATTTAGATGGAATACCATCTATACCAGGAGAAACATTTGGCTTTAATTTTGAAATTTGTTGTTTCACTTCTTCTTGGGTAACTGGTACTAAAAATAAGGAGTCTTTAATATTGTAACTGCTGTTTGAAGACTTTCGAATATGATTTACTGAAACATTTGATTTAATATTGTTTGAGATATATTTTCCAATATTTACAAAATGTTTATTGAAATGCTCAGCAATATTTTGAGGATCACTATGAGACACTTTTACTCCCTCTGTGGTGAAAATATCAGTGGTTGTAACATTAGACTTCGAATTTCTACAACCCACTGACTCATTGATTAGCATCCAAATCTTTTTATTATCATTGCTGCATTCACTTAATTTATTTCTATAATAATTACTTTTTGCTCTCCTTACTAAAGATTTTAAAATATTTTTGTAGTTTTTGTAAAAAGTTTGTAAGTTTACGCTAAACGGTTCTTTAGACATTCTTCTCGCAATATTATCCCGTTTTCTTATAGCCTTAATCAAACTATTAGTTATCCACGGCTTCAACCTTTTCAGTCTACTAGAAGGTTTTACGGCAATCTTTAAGCTGCAGTTTAATACATAAACTACTCTACTATAAAATAAAGAGAAAGCTTTCTCGGCATTTGTCTCCATAAATACATCTTCCCAATTATCTTGCGACAGAATTTCTTTGAACAGTGAATAATCTATGATTTTAATATCTTTATTTTGATTCTCACTTAAAGCTTTATTTCTATTTTCTTCTTTGAACCATTTAATATGACCCATAATAGCAAAATGATCAGTTACGCATGTTGTATAAATTGCTGTCTGAAAAATATTATCTGGTTTTGACTTTAAGAAAAGGTGATCTATGCAGGACTCTCGAGTAATTGATTTTCGAGTGCAACCATACAACGACCTTATAAACCCCTATTGTTCTAGTGTCGCCAAATATTCATGGCCAATTTGATTTAGATTTTCTTCCTTTATATTTATATTCATATCTCCTATCAAGATTTGGTTTCCAATATATATATGATACTCTCCGCAATAGCTAAATTTCTCACTAGAAATTTACCTAATAAAGCACATACTCACCCAATTGGGAATAATTTAACTCACAGCACGTCCTGAACATCGCCGCATGCACACCGCCTGAATGCCCTTCGTTGATTGGAACTTTCTTCTAAGAACAGGAAACTCTTGGTGTTCAGCCATAGGGAAAAAGAAAACATTGGCAAACTGATACATTTTGTATCGAAAGTGAACTTGCAAAGGAGAAACAAAAAATACACGAAACGCCCGTGCAACAACTCGGTAACTTATGCAGAGCACATTTATTCCCTTAGTGAACAAAGGCAAGGATGGCCGCTTTCGATAAAAATTCGAATTTGAGAGATACCAGAGCGCACCTATTAGTTTGTTCTTCAGGTTGGCGACACACGACTACCGTTCAAGGCTCTGCAAATGATGGGTGCCACTGCGACAAATCAAATACCCACCGAAGGCAATTGAATTCTCTTGATGGCCTTTCCGGGCAATGACTAAGCTAAGTTACTAATTAATTGTATATCGGCTGTTATTCTGCTAATGAACTAAGACGATATAACGGGATCAGAAGCGGCAAATCCCTACCCGGAAAACGAAGGCGCTTGTCAGACAGAGATCTGTCGTCCCGGCACTTGTTGAACTGATTGGGAGTTGTCGGAATGCCAAATCGCTCTCTGGGACCAAGCCGCAAATTATTACAAATTTTTGTTGTTGTAACGACATAAACATATCACGCCACTGATTTGACTATTTATCATCCCCATACCTCTAGTTGTTCTAATGATGACGTCGTCAGTATTTCTAATTGCTAATGGTCTTTCTGTTGATGTATCATAGTTGGCGATGTCATTTGTTGCTTGAAATTATGATGTTAATACGACATGATGAATTAATTCGCAAGTCTATGTGTACATTAACAATATCCATCATTTAAAATTCATTTAAATAAATTTTATACGATATCATATCAAGTTCTAATCCCACAAATTGGCCTGTTTAAATTTTTTGTTAATATGAGTAATTTAGTTTTCAAAAATTAATTTTTATTGCACTAACCTCAAACAGCATTCAACCCCTCTCTGTTTGCATCATAAACTATTTATCTTTGCATCAGAGAACTTTTGGACTTTCTTAGAAGCTAGATTCAAAGCCAGCATATTAGTGCAGCCATCAGAAATAGTCAACTCTATTGTGCAATAACGAGCAACCTAAAGAAACTATTTGCTGCTCAACTTTGGCAAGTTCTGAATTTCAATTAGTTTGCGGACAATTTAACATTATGCAACTTTAAATATTTAAAAATCTCACAGCAGTGACGCTATCAAACTATCCCTTAAGTTTCAACTACTGCTGTGTACTTGGTAAACTACCTTTGAAATTATGTTTCACACCATTGAATCACAACTTCGCCATTGCCGTAGCAAGGATTCGTTGTAATGTCAGTTTTACTCTCATGGGTTTTTGTAATGTCTCCTTATTTGCGATGCAGACTTACAAATATACTGGTATGAGCCCATGCACTGAAGGGATACTGGGGGGAATGCACATAGCTTCTGTGATCATAATAAATAAATCATTATTTAACCGAAAGTTTTGCCTTAGAAAATAAGGTCTGTTAATTTTTAATATATTTAACATATAGAGCCAAATCAGGTTAGGCTTAAAATATTTTACTAGATTTTTTTGAATATAGTCTTATGTTAATCGAAATTGCTTAGGAGGAAAAACATGTAAGTTTTTACGGCATGTTTGCTCTTCGCCCCTATTTTACCCTACAGACAATCATATTGAATTGACTGGACTGCGATTCTATATGTAGTTGGACTCGCACCACTAAGACCGAACTCAATGGTAATGATTATTGCTACTATTAATGTTACTGGCCACTATATCCTTGTCAACTAATACTTCAATGCCTGCACAAATCTCCAAGAATAGAAAAGGAAGTTATATTGTTCACGGTATTTTAATTCAGAACTGTAAAGAAATTAAGTATATTTCAATGACTGGAGAATTTTGTTGTTGTCTATGAACATGCCAGAATTTTTGTTGGATAGTTTAGGTTCTGTGTACCTTTTCTAGCTTGTTTACGAAAGCTAGCCTAAATGAGTCTCAATTAGACTCTCTTCGAAGCCTAATTCACAATATGTATTCCTCATTGTTCTCCCTACAGACACTTATTCATTTTCGAACATACCTATGTTAAAAAAATGTCCCAAGATAAATTAAACTAAATGGGCCTAATAAAAATACATTATGCCTCATGTGCACCTGATCACCGACAAAACTACATTTTCAGCAGTGTTAACACCGAAGATTTATGGAAACAAAATCTTTGGGGCCAAGGCACTAAAAACTGCTACAGCATTTCGAAAAAAAGTAATCAAATGCGTTAAAAATTTATTTTTGATTTAGTTCCTGATAATGCTATCCCACATACAAAAGAAGAAAAGGATACTTGTAAAAAAATAATTAAAAATGAACCCAATTGTAAAAATATAATGTTATCAAGCTTATTTAAAAAATTGAAAAGGAAATAATTACAGCATTCATTAAGTCTGCTGCACACCCTCGTTCACAAGTACTAGTTCCCTCTGCTATCTTTCTCCATTTGAACTTCTTCAATAGCTTTATAAATTAGTTTGATACAATTATTTCATGTTGGAAATAAGTTCTCGGCTATTTCTTGGAAACAACCGAAGCATTAGTTCATGGCAATTACTCAAGATGGATTACCTTCTTCCTTGAAATCTGACTTTAGTTTCGTAGTTAGATTGCATCAAGAACTTTAGAGCATACAAACTTGACTAGTGAAACACTATCATGCAAATTCGCAAGTTTCTACAGACAATTACTTATCCTTTATTAACTGACTGTAACTCTAAACTCTGGGAACAATTTAATATAAAAATAAGAAAAAATAATTCTCCTAGGATATATGACGGAAATTAATGGAGTGAACAAAGTTTAATGTAGTGACATTTATTCATAGACAAAAAAACTCTAGGATAAAGTTAAAATGGAATCAAATAAATTTGATGAATCACTTTTGCAGGACATTGGACAGAAGAAAAATAAAATGGGCTAAATATATTACAACAATGGATCTTTGAGCGATTTGGAATCAATCGACTAGTACTTAATGCAGCTTTTAGTCGTCTCTATTTCTTTGAAATCCATTCAGGATGGATATAAGATTCATCTATTAATAGCAACTTAAATAGTATTGTTGCCATAAAGTAGCAGTTCATTATCTTCTTAATGCTTTTCATTATTCGAACGGTTAGCGCTCAGCAACAAATAGAGCTTCCTTCAAGGATGCCGAGAATTTTTCATAGTTTATCCGACCATCTTAAGTATAATGAGAAATGATTAATGAACGAATTCAAACTTGTCGGAAAGAAGAAGTGTGAGATGCTATTGCTTTTAGTTGAAAAAGTTATAAAATGATAAGTCTTTATTTCATTTTTTAAAGATGGTTAATCATGGTTTAGTTTAATGGATAGTGAGAAAATTGAGGGAAAACGTTATAAAATTATTGATTTTTTTTTTATTTCTGTAAAAGAATGATATTTTATTAAAAATCTATTACATTGCATCAATACCAATACTAATTTAATAATTAAAATACTATGCTGAATAAATTTTGCTTATCCCACTTGCAGCCAATATATTCAACAATTGTAACCTTTCCTTTCTTCTGCTCACTAGGTCTTTCAATTTTTTAAAGAGCTCCTCATTTACGCTTGCCTCCATGTTCATGCCAATTTTAATTCAAATTAGTTGCGGACCCACTTATTAACTCTAATCTCTATTGCTCAAAGTTAACTTGAAAAAGACTCAATCCATAGAGCATTCGTGGTTAACAATTTATAAATAAGCTTTTACTTCGCCAGACTATGATCAATTAGTTCTACCAAATGAGCACGTCAGGAGGAAGTCACTTCATTTTTTTGTCTTAAAACTTGAATGGAATCTGTGCTAGTAATGTCCAAAACTTTGTATGTGTAGTTTAAATTAACCAGGAAAAATGCTGTCCTTGATTGCAAAAAACTGAGTTGGAAAAAATATCAAAACGAGTACAAGTAACCCTCCTACAACACGGTATATTGAAACTCGGATTCGGTATTACATGAAATGAAAATTGAATTTGCCAACGCCATATCCGCTACGATTGCTAACTACGCAACACGTGCCAATCAATTAAATCTATTAATCCGCAAATGTAACGTATTCAACATGGGCGTAAATTACTTGTTAATTTAGATTTGGTGTTCGAACATTTTTGGCTTATTGAAATAGGGAAAAGTTTTTTTTGTAGTTAAGATGTGAATTTCATTTACGCACAGAGTAGGGGGCTCCCATCCTCATAAGAAGGCAACCAGACTATCCACTAAACAGCTCCCCTGTCAACCCGACAACCCAGCCCGAAACCGTTTGACACATTACTTTGGGCCAGGTCTCGTTTTACTACGCCGTGAAATAGGGGATTCTTCTTCTAATGGGAGGGGATAAGGGAAGAGGAATTGCCAGGCAATCGACTCCCAAGCCTAAACACACCCGGCTGCCGCGAGTCTCTTTCATCTTTAAGGACTGCCCGAGCATAATGTGCCACTTGGTTCCATTTGTCAACTGATTCGAGCATCATTGCAACTATATCATCCGGGGTGAGCTCTTCCGTCTCCCAGTAGAGGTCCTTTCATAGCTTTTTCCTTATTGTGCACACAAAAATGTGTGGCTGGCATTGTCTTCTTCTCCTGGGCAAAACTGACAATCGGGGGACCGTGAATTACCGATCTTGTGCAGGTAAGACTAAAAAACCCCATGGCCACTCAAAAGCTGGGTTAGATAGAAGTCTGTCTCACCATGCTTTCGATTTAGCCACGGTCTCACTTTCAGGATGAGGCGCGAAGTCCACCTTTCCTTCGTGCAATTCACCCAAGACTACTGCCAGTCGTTGAGTGAACGCGGTCTCTCCTCAAGGACAACCATCTCCCTTGCGTCCTCGTTTCGACGCAGATAAATAGCACAGACTCTCTGGTAAGGATGACAACAGGTATCACGCCTGCAATAACTCTCACCATGCCGAATTAGAGAGATGGGGGAAAAAGATAAGATTAATGATTAGGTGCTTTTAATATAAAAAATGAGGAGAAAACAATTAAAAAGCTAGGAGTGCCTGGAAGAAGGTGAAAGTTTAAATTTGTGAATAAGAGAATGCCGGCATGGCCAGAATTCGCAACACTGCCCAAACATTGTGTGCCACATGGCTCCATTTGCCAACGCATATAAGCATCTCCCTGATTAGACTATCTGGAGAGAGCTCTCCTGTTTCCTTGTAGAAGTTCCGGTGCAGCCCGTCTTATGCTTTGCATGCAAAGGATGTTTGGCAAGCATCTTCTTCTTTACCTGCGCTTACAATCGGGAGGCTGCGACTGACCAATCTTGTGTCCGTTTTCCCTTTTGCTGTTCACCCAGAACTGTAGCCAACCATTGAGTGAGCGTTTTCTCTCCTCATGAGCAACTGTCTGCCTTGTGTCTTGGTTTCGACGCAGATAGATTGTACGCCATTCTTTCACAAGGAGGACGATAGGTATCACGCTTGTGATAACTAGCACCGCTGAATCAGAAACGGTCGGATACGAAGATGCAATTCTCAATGCTCCTCTTCTCTGTGCCTGTGCCAAGCATTTTCGGTATACCTCCTTACTGAGAGCGTCGCCCCATATTCCTGCTCCGTATAGTAACACCGACCCTACAGCACTCATCAAGAGGCGTCTTCTTGATGGGCTGCGTCCCCCTACGTTGGCTATAAGTCGACTCAGAACCGATACTCCCGAAGCAGGCATCTCAGCCGTATCCCTGATTTGCTCAGAGAAACTCATCTTTAAGTCGATCAGTAGCCCCAGTTACGTCACCACTGGCTTCGATTTGATTTGTATGTCTCCAATACATAGCATCCTTACTCTAGGGATTCTCTTCTTTGTCAAGATGATCACTTCGGTTTTCTGCAGTACTAAACTGAACCCACGAGCAGTCACCCAGTCACTCACTCGGTGCATTAGCATACCAAGCCTAAGTCGCGCTTGTTCAATGGTGCGTCCAGCAACCAGAACCACAATATCACACGCATAGCCAATCAAGTGTAACTCATCTGACATCTCGAGTCTCAGTAGCCCCTTGTACGATACGTTCCACAGGTCTGGACCATGAATAGATCCCTGTGCAGCACCCGATGTAACATCCATCCTTCGTTGGACCTGTGTCGTGTCACAAAGCAGGCTTCGGTCCTTCAAGTAGTCCCACAGAAGCCACATTGGATTTTCTAGAACTTTAAAAAGATTTTCCAGCGTATCCAGAATATCCACACATCTAGCGGAGTTGAAGGCATTCTTAACATCGAGTCCTACCAACAGGACGATCACTCGGTTGGTGCGACAATATGCCTCTGCCTTTTGGACCGCGTTCACTACCTCTGCAATCGCATCAATGGTGGAACGTCCTAATCTAAAGACATACTGCTGTGGAGGGGGGTCCCCAGCAGCACGAATTGCGTTAGTGAGTCTTCCCCTGATGAGTTTCTACAGCATTTTCCCAGCAGTGTCTAGCACGCATAACTTGCAGGATTTCCCTGCGCCTTGCAGGTCAGCATGGGCCCCGCTACCTTTCATTGCACCGGAAAAACCCCCGTCCCGTAGGCAAATGTTGAATGTGCTGAGCAACAAGTCACGACAATGGTGATAGAAAAGTTGCAACACCTCAGCTGGAACACCATCTGACCTAGAGCCTAGGACTACCTCTTCCAGTTCCGGCTGCGTCAAGAGTAGAGACTCAACTGCTGTTTTACCATGGACATAGTTAACACGGACGAGATAGGCGGGGAAAAGTGCCCACACCATCTAGTCCATCTTTTTTACATCACGAATGCAAGGTTTCCGTAGGCCACCAAGCTTCCGCATATCTAGCTTGTAGCCAAGGCCTCACGGACCCTTATTCGTATTGCCCACTAGATCTTGCTAGCAGTGAGCCGAACTGTTGTTAATCGATTGCGAAGACATTTTTTGGCCGACTTATATTCTGCTAACCGTTGAGCCTCACGCCGAAGCTTGTGGCACTCCCTTCGCTTTTTGGAAATTTCAGTTGACCACCAGTACACTGGAGGCTTGCCGTACCGGGGCTTTTGACAGGGAATAGAAGCGTTGCAAGTAGTCGTGATGATGCTCATATTTGAGTTCACCACGTCTTGAGCTACCAGTCCTTCTATCCCCTGCAAATCTCCCTGCAGCGGGGCACCTGATGTGAGTACCTCAATGAACCTCCATCCTTCCGATGTTCCACCCAATTGTAGAAAATCGAGAGCACCGACGTCCGGAGACAACATCATTGATCTCAAGCAAAATGTACTGATGATCACTGGCTGAGTAGTCCTCTAATACTCTGCAATTGTATATCCTTCGTACTAAGGATTCTAAGGCGAATGTCATGTCAGGTATGGTTCCTTCAAAGCCAATGCGGTGGGAAGTCAGCGTGTTTCGTGAAGAAGGCTTCGTACACAGTTAGGGGAGAATTACAGGGAATAAACACAGAGGCAATTAATAAAGAGGAGTTATGAGGAAGAGAGATTTTAACAATTACACACTCAACAGGATGAGCAAATATGAAATCAGCGCAAAGTAAACTACTAAGGGTTTTGCAGACTGCAACCAAGAATCCCCAACCATCAGATTTATTAGTGACGTTAAGGTCATGGTCGCATCGGTAGACTACTCGTAAGTAATCTGGTAATATTTACTCATTAGAAATATTTTCGTTCAACCACATTTCAGTTAAACAGATAACATATTCGTAAGTTAATTGTGACACGAGTAATAAGACCTCAAGTTTGGTTCTTAAGCCATGAACATTCTGGTAATAAATAGAAATAGTTGAACAATTAGTGAGGGAAGAATTTCTTTCAGTGTTAGACGATCCTTGAAGGTTGTTGAGGCTCTTTGAAACCTGTATCGGGAAGAAATTGCCGCTGAGGTTGGCTTGTATCAAATGCTTTAACGAATGTCCCCTTTGGCCAAAAATCGGGACAAAGTAGGATAGAATTTTCGGCCGGAACTATCAGTTTGAATGAACTTATAGCCTGGTCAGGAAGGTTGTCTTTTGTTGGTTTTACGCACCTGAAAATACTAAGCATGTAACCAAGCGTCAATGTTGGCAAGTGTATCCTTGGTTGTGTTGTAAGCGACCCTTGATATGAACAATTGTAAAGGTGGGGAGACTGCTTGCAATACTTCGTCGACGGCTTCATGTGACTATTTTGTTGCAGGTCCGTAGCTTTATTAAGTGGAGCTGAAATTGACTCCTGACTACCAGCTTGCTGTTGTTGCGCAAGCACGCTTTGCGTAAGAGCCGCTGCTGCCCAAGAGGTGACACCGTAGAATTTTGCATAATACAATGACGGCGTGACGACACCAGCTCATCATACACACTGGGCGAAAGTAACTGCGGGGACAGCAGAAGGTTTTTAGGTGTCTATGGTGGTTCCGGAAACTGCTGTAGCTGATCCTCACTCTGCGGCAGACTCAGGAGTAATTGCTGAGGTTGCTGTTGTTATAATGCATGCTTATTTTCGGCGGGTAGAACATTGGCACCCTGTTCCAGTTGCTGGTTCATCCGACATGTAGAAGTTAATTCAGCCTGAGCAATTTAAACGAGAGACACTAAAGAAGTTTTAGTCTCTTCAAGTTTAACCTGCATTTTCGAAAAAGAGGTTGAAAGGGACTCCACTGTAGCATAAGCTGATTGCTGTTAAATAAAAATATTTGTAACTGGTGCCCAAGCAGGGACTCTTTTAACACATTTTATACGTAAATTAAATAATAGTGCTATACTTATTATACTCTGTAAAGTGTTAAAAAATGGTTTGAGACAGCTTGTATCATTAGTAGGTGGCTAACAACATCAAAGCAGTGGCCAAAGAGAATTCATTGCAACCTTTGCTTCCTAGGTCTAGCGGATTTATACTCAATTTGGGAACCAAAGACATGCGCACCCATGCCTAAGAAGTCTTTTTGCTGTAAATATAAAGAACTATACCATTCATTCAAGCATTTTTTGAAATTGAAGTGTGATTTAAATTGAACCAATTGATCAAATAATAATTTATGTGAGATTCAAAATAACTCTAAATGGCACGTAAATTTTGGGAAGTATAAAAAATTACAATTGAGTATCGTTTAGTGTTTGAATACGAATCAAAAGTACGTAAAGTGCACATAAGCAAAGTGTTTCCTTCCCCATGACAACATTCGGTGGTATTATCATTGCACGAAAAATGTAATAAATTCGGAAGGCTATCCCTCAGATGACAGAAGCAATCAATGCAAAAGTGGAATTGTCTAAAAGTCTTTCTATAAGATTGAAAAAATTGGAGGACGCCAGACCTGACGCACTAGTAGAATGGCTTACAGGTCTTCAAAATTTGGAGGAATTCAAAACATATGCAGCGTCTGCTTCAACTACAGAAAGTCCAATCCGAGCTCCACAAACTTAGAAAGAACAAAAGAAAATTGGTAAATTACCGGACAGTGTAAGATAGCTAAATACATTTGATGGTAGTCCAACTGAATATATTTCTTGGATCCACAACGTAGAGTCAATACAAAAGTATTACGAGATCGTCCGTGAAAAGCCGCTATACATTCAACAATAAACATACTTAAATAAAATTGAGTATTAAAGTAGGGTAATAGTTTAAGTGTTGAACCTGAGCGGTTGGATTTGAATTTAAAGTCAAATAAAAATGATGGCGAAGCAAAACTGAGCAGTTCTAGTGGAATGCGATCCTGCAATGAAACTCGTTATTCAGGATTTGGATGAGTCGCCCGTTTTCATTTCTCCCGATGTAGTGGACACTCATCAAGGACGCGTGGATGTTTTCATGGACAAAATAACTTTCTCACTCCATGAAGTTATTTCATTTATGTTGAAATCAGCGGCAATGTTATTGGAGAATGGATGGCTTATGATGCCAATGTGTGACAAATGTGGAACGCATCGAACACATAATTTTGTATCAGCATACCAAGATAAATTGGCCATGTACAATCTTTTGTTTCTGTGAATAAACGTAGCCTTGGAATGAGTTTGATGAAAGAAACTAAATCGTGGCATTCACTCGTCACCTATTGCCAACGGAATCAAACTCTGTGTGTCGTACGTGAAGCGGTTAAACTGCTCTATGAAATTCTCTACAATTTTTCTGTTAATTTAAATGATGAAGAAACAACCAGCCAAATTTTGAGTGAAATTATGCAACCTTTAAAAGAAAGTGTATTCACTGCTGATATAGTAATAATTTACGTTGATGGTGTGCAGCAGAAATTGACACCAAAGTTACGTCTCATAGGATTCATTCCCTGCCAATCTTTGCAGAGGGGATTAAAAGTAAAAGACTGCTCACTAGCTTGAGAGTAAATTTCAATTGAATTTGAATTTATAGAAACTTGCGAATATGAAGCAGAAGGAACAATTTATGTTGAAAATATTCAAAACGTAAATGTGCTTCAGCTTTGCTCAATTAGTTTATGAAAGTGGACCGATGGATGTATTTCTTCTCTTCTTCCTCTTCTTCTTCTTAGCACTACAGCCCCTTTCGGGCCTTCGCTTCCTACAAAAAGCGTCTCCAACTGTCTCGGTCCATTGACCGCGTCCACCAATTTCAAAATCCGAGCAGCGATGAACTGTCTTCATCGACCGAGTCAGACCAGGATGTATTTCCTTCCGGAGAATTCAATCAGATTAGCGTAAACTTTTTCAATGTCATTAAATTCTGTATTGGTACAAACAGTTGCATTAACGTTCCGAAATTGGCTGAATTCAATCATGTTCTTTGGATGAAACTAGGCTCAAAAGCACCAGATGAAATAATCAATGAAAATGAATATCAGACTAAATTTGAAAATGAAGCTTATTAGGTAGCACTTATTATCTGTTCTTTTTACATTCCGTCATTATGTCCTCATGGAGGAAGAACTTTTCGACACTTATATGATTAAATTGCTTTCAATCTCATGCCAATTCACATTACGGGCTGCTACTCGTATTGCGATATGTTTTAAGAGCAAATCAATAAAACTCCCGATTACACATATAAATATTTACCTGGTACTCTAGCCATGGTCCATTCATTACATAAGGGTCGTGCTGTTGCAGTTTTCTTTACGATGGATTACGCATTGAAGGAGTTTCCAACGGACGGGGCAATTTATGCCAAACCTAAAACTGATACGGATCTATTAGTCAGAATGCCAAATTGATTATCAGCAATTTTGATTGGATTGCACAGCATACCCATTAGTACAAAATAACTTTGAAGGAATCACTTGATTCGACGTACTTTCTACACTTTACAATGGCACTCCGGAACCTATTTCGCCCAAGCCCCTCCATCAAGGCAGCCAAATTTTAAGCAACCAAAAACCGAATGAATTGTTTGTTTGACGGCGAACCCCGACGGAGCGAATGTGAGATGTAAGAGCGTACCCGATGGACGCCAGTTGGAGGGTCACTGATGCAAGCCAGCATTGCAATTGAAAGTTTAATTGCCTCGAAGAAAAATTAACTGCTCGCCGGTTGAAACTGAGCTGATGAGGAACCTACGGACAAAGGGCGGGTCTCTTTTGGTAGACTAGGATCATAGAGATACAAGACTGTAGACAGGACAATAAACACCTTTTTTGTCCGAATTTCCCCTTAATTTACTAATACTTATATAAATTTACAACTACCAAACAAATTTGTTCAGAGATGACGAAAAGTAGGGGCAATAATTCATTCATTTTCATTGCAGTAACACATAATAAATTTAATGTGGATTGTTTCATTAAAATCAATATTTTACAATTTATTTTGCTGAGGCAAAATAATTCAACAAGTTTTTAATGTTATAAAATATCAGACTAAAATAATAGCATCCAATTTCTATACATTAGTTTTTTTGCATTAGTGATATTGATGATCAATCATTTCACAAAAAATTACTAGCAAAAAAACAAATCCAAGCAAAAAATTATTTGCTGCATCCGAAACTTAATAACGTACAGAAAAATTAAAATTAAAAATTACTTGCGGCGTCCAGAACTTCGAAAACTCGCGAGCAAAATATTTCATACAATACTAAATAACAAAATTTTAAAATTTCAATTACCCCCATTAATATTTCCATTTGACTATTTCACTGACTCTTGGGGAACAAACTAAACGGGAATGTAAGCTGAGCACGAAGAAAATAGCACAAAGAATTAAGCCACGCCCACGTAAACAAACGGATGAAGTATTGACTGATTATCAAGAAAACGCACGTAATTAACACTAACTAAATCAAAATGTTCAAAAAATACACGCGCACTCAAAAAATAAAGCAGTAATTGCCAACTTACCTGTGAAAAGATGTCCCTGGTGACCGGCATTTCGTATAATTTCCGCACGTAAACACTATGCACTTCATTATTAGTTTTCTATGTTTGCGACTAGTGTCACTATCACTTAATCACTTCACTATGTTCTTTCAACCTCACCTCACGTATTACAAGATATTAAAATCAAATCAACACTTTCGACTTGAAATTATTTGATCAAATTCGACGGAAATCCCGACGCGTAAAATTTTTACTCACGTCTATCAGTCGATTTGACAGAAGTGCAACTTCGTGTTCAATTTAAGTGACACGAATTAGCTCAGTTGCTACGGATAGGGAAAACCAATTTTTAAGTAATGACTTGTTCACGCTAAGTGAGCGATCTCATAGCATCAAAGATTGGTTAATGAGTTGCGTCCTAACTGGTTAAATATGAATTAAATGAATCAGAGTTAACGCTATCTATAATATGCGGCCATTTTCGTTTGCAGTTAATGTACTTTTATCAGTTTTGTCATAAAACTATAATGAAAGTCAATAAAACTGAGCAAAAGCGTGACCATACCTTAACACCAAATACCTTCCTAACGGCAATGTAAGCTGAGTGACAGTTGCTAGCCCGACAGTGCCCGAAAATGTGCACAAATGTAAATATTAATTTGAATTTGATATTTATGAATTAAAAAATTGATTTTCATCCGAGAATATGAATTTGTAACTTGTAAAATATGTGTATGAAGCTGATGTAACGAATATTAATCCCTTACGATTTATTTAATAAAAACTTTATCAATGCGAATTTGAAAGTGAGGTTCAATAAATTTTTTAACGAATTTTTAAGTTTCCTGACGAAAATTAAAAAATTTCTTGCGCTAAAGATTTGCATTAGATTTCTAGGTAATGAGTCATTAGAATTTTGAACGCTATAAGTGCTGTCCGCACTCATAAATCTACAAAAAGTCATAAATGACCAGGCTGGTTTAATATATACCAATCTACAATACCCACGAAAAGAGCCGAAGATGGAACAGCTAATGAGGGGAAAAACTGGTCAAATCAAATTGTTGGGACGCTCACGGACAGTAATTCATACAGTTAGAGCCCCTTTAATATCATGTTCCTCTAAGTCGACGGGCGACTATGATAAGAAGATAAAATATCCTCCGAATTTGAGTTCACGAGACCAACAATTCCAATGGAGAAGCTGATCGAATTAAGACGGCACAATCCAGGTATTGGTGGCTGAATGAGAATGTCTAAATTATTCGTGTTTATTTTCAGTTTTTATGTCTTTGTGTTTTCGTATTTGTGTTATTCATTTTTGTGTTTTTCGGGTTTGTGTTTTCCATTTTTGTGTTTTTCGTTTTTTCGTTTTTCGTTTTTGTGTTTTTCGTTTATTTGTTTTTCGTTTTTGTGTTTTTCGTTTTTGTGTTTTTCGTTTTTTGTTTTTCGTTTTTGTGTTTTTGTGTTTTCGTTTTTGTGTTTTTCGTTTTTGTGTTTTCCATTTTTGTGTTTTTCGTTTTGTGTTTTTCGTTTTTGTGATTTTCGTTTTTGTGTTTTCCGTTTTTGTGGTTTTCGTTTTTGTGTTTTTTGTTTTTCGTTTTTGTGTTTTTGTGTTTTCGTTTTTGTGTTTTTCGTTTTCGTGTTTTCGTTTTTGTGTTTCTCGTTTTTGTGTTTTTCGTTTTTGTGTTTACAATTTTTGTGTTTTCGTTTTTGTTTTGTGTTTTTCGTTTTTCGTTTTTGTGTTTTTCGTTTTCGTGTCTTTCGTTTTTGTGTTTTTCGATTTTGTGTTTTTCGATTTTGTGTTTTTGGTTTCTGGGTTTTGGGTTTTGGTTTTCGGTTTTTGGTTTTTGGTTTTTTGGTTTTTTAGTTTTTTGGTTTTTGGTTTTGGTTTTTGGTTTCTGGTTTTTGGTTTTTGGCTTTTGGTTTTTGGTTTCTGGTTTTTGGTTTTTGGTTTTTGTTAGGAACGAAAAACATAAAAAAATAAACTCAAAAACGAAAAATACAAAAACACAAAAAAACACAAAAACACAAAAACATAAAACACAAAAACGAAAAAAAATACCAAAAACACAAAAACGAAAAACACAAAAACGAAGAACACAAAACCGAAAAACGAAAAAACGAAAAAACGAAAAAACGAAAAACACTAAACACAGAACACAAAAACGAAAAACACTAAAACGAAAAACACAAAAACGAAAACACAAAAACCAAAAACAAAAAAACAAAAACCAAAACCCAAAAACCAAAAACCAAAAACCAAAACCCAAAGACCAAAAACCAAAAACCAAAAACCAAATACCAAAAACCAGAACAAAAAAACCAAAAAACCAAAAACCAAAAAACAAATACTAAACACGAAAAAAATAAACAAAAACCGAAAAACCAGAAACCAAAATTTAAAAACCAAAAACCAGCAACCAAAAACCAGAAACCAAAAGACCAAACACCAAAAACCAAAAAACCAAAAACCAATAACCAAAAACCAAAACCCAAAAACCAAAAACCAAAAAACAAAAACCAAAAACAAAAAAAAACAAAAACCAAAAACTAAAAAACCAAAAAACCAAAAACCAAAAACCAAACACCAAACACCAAAAACCAAAAACCAAAAACCAAAAAACCAAAAAACCAGAGAAAAAAAGAACCAAAAACCAAGAACCAAAAACCAAAAACTAAAAACCTAAAAACCAAAAACCAAAAACCAAAAACCAAAAACTAAAAACCAAAAACCAAATACCAAAAACAAAAAAAAACCAAAAACCAAAAACCAAAAAGTAAAAATTTAAAAACCAAAAACCAGAAACCAAAAACCAGAAACCGAAAACCAAAAACCAAAAACTAAAAACCAAAAACCAAAAACCAAAAACCAAAAACCAAAAACCAAAAACCAAAAACCAAAAACCAAAACCCAAAAACCAAAAACCAAAAACCAAAAACCAAAAACCCAAAAACCAAAAACCAAAAACCAAAAACCAAAAAAAAATCCAAAAAACCAAAAAACCAAAAACCAAAAACCAAATACCAAAAACAAAAAAAAACCAAAAACCAAAAACCAAAAAGTAAAAATTTAAAAACCAAAAACCAGAAACCAAAAACCAGAAACCGAAAACCAAAAACCAAAAACTAAAAACCAAAAACCAAAAACCAAAAACCAAAAACCAAAAACCAAAAACCAAAAACCAAAAACCAAAACCCAAAAACCAAAAACCAAAAACCAAAAAAAAATCCAAAAAACCAAAAAACCAAAAACCAAAAACCAAATACCAAAAACAAAAAAAAACCAAAAACCAAAAACCAAAAAGTAAAAATTTAAAAACCAAAAACCAGAAACCAAAAACCAGAAACCGAAAACCAAAAACCAAAAACTAAAAACCAAAAACCAAAAACCAAAAACCAAAAACCAAAAACCAAAAACCAAAAACCAAAAACCAAAACCCAAAAACCAAAAACCAAAAACCAAAAACCAAAAACCCAAAAACCAAAAACCAAAAACCAAAAACCAAAAACCAAAAACCAAAAACCAAAAACCGAAAACGAACAACAAAAAACCCAAAACCGCAAACCAAAAACCAAAAAACAAAAACTAAAAACCAAAAACCAAAAACCAAAAACCAAAAACCAAATACCAAATACAAAAAAAAACCAAAAACCAAAAAACCAAAAAAACCAAATAATCAGAAACCAAAATTTAAAAACCAAAAACCAGAAACCAAAAACCAGAAACCGAAAACCAAAAACCAAAAACCAAAAACCAAAAACCAAAAACCAAAAACCAAAAACCAAAAACCAAAAACCAAAAACCAAAAACCAAAAACCAAAAACCAAAAACCAAAAAACAAAAACCAAAACCAAAATCCCAAAAACCGAAACCCAAAACCCAAAACCCAAAACCCAAAACCCAAAACCCAAAACCCAAAACCCAAAACCCAAAACCAAAAACCCAAAACCCAAAACCCAAAACCCAAAACCAAAAACCCTAAACCCATAACCCAAAACCCAAAACCCAAAACCCAAAACCCAAAACCAAAAACCCAAAACCAAAAACAAAAACCAAAAACCAAAAACCAAAAACTAAAAACCAAAAAACAAAAAACAAAAAACAAAAACCAAAAACCAAACCCAAAAACCAAAAAAACAAAAACCAAAAACCAAAAACCAAAAACCAAAAACAAAAAACCAAAAACCAAAAAACAAAAACCAAAAACCAAAAACCAAAAACCAAAACCAAAAACCCAAAACCCAAAACCCAAAACCCAAAACCAAAAATCCAAGACCAAAAACAAAAACCAAAAACCAAAAACCAAAAACTAAAAACCAAAAACCAAAAACCAAAAACCAAAAACCAAAAACCAAAAACCAAAAACCAAAGACCAATAACCAAAAACCAAAAACCAAAAACCAAAAACCAAAAAACAAAAACCAAAACCAAAAACCCAAAACCCGAAACCCAAAACCCAAAACCCAAAACCCAAAACCCAAAAACCAAAACCAAAAACCCAAAACCCGAAACCCAAAACCCAAAACCCAAAACCCAAAACCCAAAACCCAAAACCTAGAACCCAAAACCCAAAACCCAAAACCCAAAACCCAAAACCCAAAACCCAAAACCAAAAACCCAAAACCCAAAACCCAAAACCCAAAACTCAAAACCCAAAACCCAAAACCCAAAACCCAAAACCCAAAACCCAAAACCCAAAACCAAAAACCCAAAACCAAAAACAAAAACCAAAAACCAAAAACCAAAAACTAAAAACCAAAAACCAAAAAACAAAAAACAAAGACCAATAACCAAAACCAAAAACCAAAAACCAAAAACAAAAAACCAAAAACCAAAAACCAAAAACCAAAAAACAAAAACCAAAAACCAAAAACCAAAAACCAAAAACCAAAAACCAAAAACCAAAAACCAAAAACCAAAAACCAAAAACCAAAAACCAAAAACCAAAAACAAAAACCAAAACCAAAAACCCAAAACCCGAAACCCAAAACCCAAAACCCAAAATTCAAAACCCAAAACCCAAAACCCAAAACCCAAAACCCAAAACCCAAAACCCAAAACCCAAAACCCAAAACCCAAAACCCAAAACCAAAAACCCAAAACCCAAAACCCAAAACCCAAAACCCAAAACCCAAAACCCAAAACCAAAAACCCAAAACCCAAAACCCAAAACCCGAAACCCAAAACCAAAAACTCAAAACCAAAAACAAAAACCAAAAACCAAAAACCAAAAACTAAAAACCAAAAACCAAAAACCAAAAACCAAAAACCAAAAACCAAAAACCAAAACCCAAAAACCAAAAACCAAAAACCAAAAACCAAAAACCAAACCAAAAACCGGAAACCAAAAACCAAAAACCAAAAACCAATAACCAAAAACCGAAACCCATAAACCAAAAACCAAAAACCAAAAACCAAAAACCAAAAACCAAAAACAAAAACCAAAAACCAAAAACCAAAAACCAAAAACCAAAAACCAAAAACCAAAAACCAAAAACCAAAAACCAAAAACCAAAAACCAAAAACCAAAAACCAAAAACCAAAAACCACAAACCAAAAACCAAAAACCAAAAACCAAAAACCAAAAACCAAAAACCAAAAACCAAAAACCAAAAACCAAAAACCAAAAACCAAAAACCAAAAACCAGAAACCAAAAACCAAAAACCAAAACCCAAAAACCAAAAACCAAAAACCAAAAACCAAAAACCAAAAACCAAAAACCAAAAACCAAAAACCAAAAACCAAAAACCAAAAACCAAAAACCAAAAACCACAAACCAAAAACCAAAAAGCAAAAACCGAAAACCAAAAACCAAAAACCAAAAACCAAAAACCAAAAACCAAAAACCAAAAACCAAAAACCAAAAACCAAAAACCAAAAACCAAAAACCAAAAACCAAAAACCAAAAACCAAAAACCAAAAACCAAAAACCAAAAACCAAAAACCAAAAACCAAAAACCAAAACCCAAAACCCAAAAACCAAAAGCCAAAAACCAAAAACCAAAAACCAAAAACCAAAAACCAAAAACCAAAAACCAAAAACCAAAAACCAAAAACCAAAAACCAAAAACCAAAAACCAAAAACCAAAAACCAAAAACCAAAAACCAAAAACCAAAAACCAAAAACCAAAAACCAAAAACCAAAAACCACAAACCAAAAACCAAAAACCAAAAACCAAAAACCAAAAACCAAAAACCAAAAACCAAAAACCAAAAACCAGAAACCAAAAACCAAAAACCAAAACCCAAAAACCAAAAACCAAAAACCAAAAACCAAAAACCAAAAACCAAAAACCAAAAACCAAAAACCAAAAACCAAAAACCAAAAACCAAAAACCAAAAACCAAAAACCACAAACCAAAAACCAAAAAGCAAAAACCGAAAACCAAAAACCAAAAACCAAAAACCAAAAACCAAAAACCAAAAACCAAAAACCAAAAACCAAAAACCAAAAACCAAAAACCAAAAACGAAAAACCAAACACCAAAAACCAAAAACCAAAAACCAAAAACCAAAAACAAAAAACCAAAAACCGAAAACCGAAATACAAAAACCAAAAATTAAAAACCAAAAACCAAAAATCAAAAACCAAAAACCAAAAACCAAAAACAAAAAACCAAAAACCAAAAACCAAAAACCAAAAACCAAAAACCAAAAACCAAAAACCAAAAACCAAAAACCAAAAACCAAAAACCGAAAACCGTAAACCAAAAACCAAAAACCAAAAACAAAAACCAAAAACCAAAAACCAAAAACCAAAAACCCAAAACCAAAAACCAAAAACCAAAAACCAAAAACCAAAAACCAAAAACCAAAAACCAAAAACCAAAAACCAAAAACCAAAAACCAAAAACCAAAAACCAAAAACCAAAAACCAAAAACCAAAAACCAAAAACCAAAAACCAAAAACCAAAAACCAAAAACCAAAAACCAAAAACCAAAAACCAAAAACCAAAAACCAAAAATCAAAAACCAAAAACCAAAAACAAAAAACCAAAAACAAAAAACCAGAAACCAAAAACCAAAAACCAAAAACCAAAAACCAAAAACCAAAAACCGAAAACCAAAAACCAAAAACCAAAAACCAAAAACCAAAAATAAAAACCAAAAACCAAAAACCAAAAACCAAAAACCAAAAACCAAAAACCAAAAACCAAAAACCAAAAACCAAAAACCAAAAACCAAAAACCAAAAACCAAAACCCAAAAACCAAAAACCAAAAACCAAAAACCAAAAACGAAAAACCAAAAACCAAAAACCAAAAACCAAAAACCAAAAACCAAAAACCAAAAACCAAAAACCAAAAACCAAAAACCAAAAACCAAAAACCAAAAACCAAAAACCAAAAACCAAAAACCAAAAACCAAAAACCAAAAACCGAAAACCGATAAACAAAAACCAAAAACCAAAAACCAAAAACCAAAAACCAAAATCAAAAACCAAAAACCAAAAACCAAAAAACAAAAACCAAAAACCAAAAACCAAAAACCAAAAAACAAAAACCAAAAACCTAAAACCAAGAACCAAAAACCAAAACCAAAAACCAAAAACCAAAAACCAAAAACCAAAAACCAAAAACCAAAAACCAAAAACCAAAAACCAAAAACTAAAACCCAAAAACCAAAAACCAAAAACCAAAAACCAAAAACCAAAAACCAAAAACCAAAAACCAAAAACCAAAAACCAAAAACCAAAAACCAAAAACCAAAAACCAAAAACCAAAAACCAAAAACCAAAAACCAAAAACCAAAAACCAAAAACCAAAAACCAAAAACCAAAAACCAAAAACCAAAAACCAAAAACCACAAACCAAAAACCAAAAAGCAAAAACCGAAAACCAAAAACCAAAAACCAAAAACCTAAAACCAAAAACCAAAAACCAAAAAACAAAAACCAAAAACCAAAAACCTAAAACCAAAAACCAAAAACCAAAAACCAAAAACCAAAAAACCAAAAAAACCAAAAAACCAAAAAACCAAAAAACAAAAACCAAAAACCAAAAACCAAAAACCAAAAACCAAAAACCAAAAACCAAAAACCAAAAACCAAAAACCAAAAACCGAAAACCAAAAACCAAAAACCAAAAACCAAAAACCAAAAACCAAAAACCAAAAACCAAAAACCAAAAACCAAAAACCACAAACCAAAAACCAAAAACCAAAAACCAAAAACCAAAAAACCAAAAAAACCAAAAAACCAAAAAACCAAAAAACAAAAACCAAAAACCAAAAACCAAAAACCAAAAACCAAAAACCAAAAACCAAAAAACCAAAACCAAAAACCAAAAACCAAAAACCAAAAACCAAAAACCAAAAACCAAAAAACAAAAACCAAAAACCAAAAACCAAAATCCAAACCAAAAACCAAAAACCAAAAACCAAAAACCAAAAACCAAAAACCAAAAACCAAAAATCAAAAAACCAAAAACCAAAAACCAAAAACCAAAAACCAAAAACCAAAAACCAAAAACCAAAAACCAAAAACCAAAAACCAAAAACCAAAAACCAAAAACCAAAAACCAAAAACCAAAAACCAAAAACCAAAAACCAAAAACCAAAAACCAAAAACCAAAAACCAAAAACCAAAAACCAGAAACCAGAAAATAAAAACCAAAAACCAAAAACCAAAAAACAAAAACCAAAAACCAAAAACCACAAACCAAAAACCAAAACCCAAAAACCCAAAAACCAAAAACCAAAAACCAAAAACCAAAAACCAAAAACCAAAAACCAAAAACCAAAAACCAAAAACCAAAAACCAAAAACCAAAAACCAAAAACCAATAACCAAAAACCAATAACCAAAAACCGACAACCAAAAACCAAAAACCAAAAACCAAAAACCAAAAACCAAAAACCAAAAACCAAAAACCAAAAACCAAAAAACCAAAAACCAAAAACCAAAAACCAAAAAACCCAAAAATCAAAAACCAAAAACCAAAAACCGAAAACCAAAAACCAAAAACCAAAAACCAAAAACCAAAAACCAAAAACCAAAAACCAAAAACCAAAAACCAAAAACCAAAAACCAAAAACCAAAAACCAAAAACCAAAAACCAAAAAACAAAAACCAAAAACCAAAAACCTAAAACCAAAAACCAAAAACCAAAAACCAAAAACCAAAAACCAAAAACCAAAAACCAAAAACCAAGAACCAAAAACCAAATACCAAAAACCAAAAACCAAAAACCAAAAACCAAAAACCAAAAACCAAAAATCAAAAACCAAAAACCAAAAACCAAAAACCAAAAACCAAAAACCAAAAACCAAAAACCAAAAACCAAAAACCAAAAACCAAAAACCAAAAACCAAAAACCAAAAACCAAAAACCAAAAACCAAAAACCAAAAACCAAAAACCAAAAACCAAAAACCAAAAACCAAAAACCAAAAACAAAAAACCAAAAACCAAAAACCAAAAACCAAAAACCAAAAACCAAAAACCAAAAACCAAACACCAAAAACCAAAAACCAAAAACCAAAAACCAAAAACCAAAAACCAAAAACCAAAAACCAAAAACCAAAAACCAAAAACCAAAAACCAAAAACCAAAAACCAAAAACCAAAAACCAAAAACCAAAAACCAAAAACCAAAAACCAAAAACCAAAAACCAAAAACCAAAAACCAAAAACCAAAAACCAAAAACCAAAAACCAAAAACCAAAAACCAAAAACCAAAAACCAAAAACCAAAAACCAAAAACCAAAAACCAAAAACCAAAAACCAAAAAACAAAAACCAAAAACCAAAAAACAAAAACCAAAAACCAAAAACCAAAAACCAAAAACCAAAAACCAAAAACCAAAAACCAAAAACCAATAACCAAAAACCAATAACCAAAAACCGACAACCAAAAACCAAAAACCAAAAACCAAAAACCAAAAACCAAAAACCAAAAACCAAAAACCAAAAACCAAAAACCAAAAACCAAAAACCAAAAACCAAAAACCAAAAACCAAAAACCAAAAACCAAAAACCAAAAACCAAAAACCAAAAACCAAAAACCAAAAACCGAAAACCGATAAACAAAAACCAAAAACCAAAAACCAAAAACCAAAAACCAAAATCAAAAACCAAAAACCAAAAACCAAAAAACAAAAACCAAAAACCAAAAACCAAAAACCAAAAAACAAAAACCAAAAACCTAAAACCAAGAACCAAAAACCAAAACCAAAAACCAAAAACCAAAAACCAAAAACCAAAAACCAAAAACCAAAAACCAAAAACCAAAAACCAAAAACTAAAACCCAAAAACCAAAAACCAAAAACCAAAAACCAAAAACCAAAAACCAAAAACCAAAAACCAAAAACCAAAAACCAAAAACCAAAAACCAAAAACCAAAAACCAAAAACCAAAAACCAAAAACCAAAAACCAAAAACCAAAAACCAAAAACCAAAAACCAAAAACCAAAAACCAAAAACCAAAAACCAAAAACCAAAAACCAAAAACCACAAACCAAAAACCAAAAAGCAAAAACCGAAAACCAAAAACCAAAAACCAAAAACCTAAAACCAAAAACCAAAAACCAAAAAACAAAAACCAAAAACCAAAAACCTAAAACCAAAAACCAAAAACCAAAAACCAAAAACCAAAAAACCAAAAAAACCAAAAAACCAAAAAACCAAAAAACAAAAACCAAAAACCAAAAACCAAAAACCAAAAACCAAAAACCAAAAACCAAAAACCAAAAACCAAAAACCAAAAACCGAAAACCAAAAACCAAAAACCAAAAACCAAAAACCAAAAACCAAAAACCAAAAACCAAAAACCAAAAACCAAAAACCACAAACCAAAAACCAAAAACCAAAAACCAAAAACCAAAAAACCAAAAAAACCAAAAAACCAAAAAACCAAAAAACAAAAACCAAAAACCAAAAACCAAAAACCAAAAACCAAAAACCAAAAACCAAAAAACCAAAACCAAAAACCAAAAACCAAAAACCAAAAACCAAAAACCAAAAAACAAAAACCAAAAACCAAAAACCAAAATCCAAACCAAAAACCAAAAACCAAAAACCAAAAACCAAAAACCAAAAACCAAAAACCAAAAATCAAAAAACCAAAAACCAAAAACCAAAAACCAAAAACCAAAAACCAAAAACCAAAAACCAAAAACCAAAAACCAAAAACCAAAAACCAAAAACCAAAAACCAAAAACCAAAAACCAAAAACCAAAAACCAAAAACCAAAAACCAAAAACCAAAAACCAGAAACCAGAAAATAAAAACCAAAAACCAAAAACCAAAAAACAAAAACCAAAAACCAAAAACCACAAACCAAAAACCAAAACCCAAAAACCCAAAAAACCAAAAACCAAAAACCAAAAACCAAAAACCAAAAACCAAAAACCAAAAACCAAAAACCAAAAACCAAAAACCAAAAACCAAAAACCAAAAACCAATAACCAAAAACCAATAACCAAAAACCGACAACCAAAAACCAAAAACCAAAAACCAAAAACCAAAAACCAAAAACCAAAAACCAAAAACCAAAAAACCAAAAACCAAAAACCAAAAACCAAAAAACCCAAAAATCAAAAACCAAAAACCAAAAACCGAAAACCAAAAACCAAAAACCAAAAACCAAAAACCAAAAACCAAAAACCAAAAACCAAAAACCAAAAACCAAAAACCAAAAACCAAAAACCAAAAACCAAAAACCAAAAACCAAAAAACAAAAACCAAAAACCAAAAACCTAAAACCAAAAACCAAAAACCAAAAACCAAAAACCAAAAACCAAAAACCAAAAACCAAAAACCAAGAACCAAAAACCAAATACCAAAAACCAAAAACCAAAAACCAAAAACCAAAAACCAAAAACCAAAAATCAAAAACCAAAAACCAAAAACCAAAAACCAAAAACCAAAAACCAAAAACCAAAAACCAAAAACCAAAAACCAAAAACCAAAAAACCAAAAAACCAAAAACCAAAAACCAAAAACCAAAAACCAAAAACCAAAAACCAAAAACCAAAAACCAAAAACCAAAAACAAAAAACCAAAAACCAAAAACCAAAAACCAAAAACCAAAAACCAAAAACCAAAAACCAAAAACCAAACACCAAAAACCAAAAACCAAAAACCAAAAACCAAAAACCAAAAACCAAAAACCAAAAACCAAAAACCAAAAACCAAAAACCAAAAACCAAAAACCAAAAACCAAAAACCAAAAACCAAAAACCAAAAACCAAAAACCAAAAACCAAAAACCAAAAACCAAAAACCAAAAACCAAAAACCAAAAACCAAAAACCAAAAACCAAAAACCAAAAACCAAAAACCAAAAACCAAAAACCAAAAACCAAAAACCAAAAACCAAAAACCAAAAACCAAAAACCAAAAACCAAAAAACAAAAACCAAAAACCAAAAAACAAAAACCAAAAACCAAAAACCAAAAACCAAAAACCAAAAACCAAAAACCAAAAACCAAAAACCAATAACCAAAAACCAATAACCAAAAACCGACAACCAAAAACCAAAAACCAAAAACCAAAAACCAAAAACCAAAAACCAAAAACCAAAAACCAAAAACCAAAAACCAAAAACCAAAAACCAAAAACCAAAAACCAAAAACCAAAAACCAAAAACCAAAAACCAAAAACCAAAAACCAAAAACCAAAAACCAAAAACCAAAAACCAAAAACCAAAAACCAAAAACCAAAAACCAAAAACCAAAAACCAAAAACCAAAAACCAAGAACCAAGAACCAAAAACCAAAAACCAAAAACCAAAAACCAAAAACCAAAAACCAAAAACCAAAAACCACAAACCAAAAACCAAAAACCAAAAACCAAAAACCAAAAAACCAAAAAAACCAAAAAACCAAAAAACCAAAAAACAAAAACCAAAAACCAAAAACCAAAAACCAAAAACCAAAAACCAAAAAACCAAAACCAAAAACCAAAAACCAAAAACCAAAAACCAAAAACCAAAAACCAAAAACCAAAAAAACAAAAACCAAAAACCAAAAACCAAACCAAAAACCAAAAACCAAAAACCAAAAACCAAAAACAAAAAACCAAAAACCAAAAACCAAAAATCAAAAAACCAAAAACCAAAAACCAAAAACCAAAAACCAAAAACCAAAAACCAAAAACCAAAAACCAAAAACCAAAAACCAAAAACCAAAAACCAAAAACCAAAAACCAAAAACCAAAAACCAAAAACCAAAAACCAAAAACCAAAAACCAAAAGCCAAAAACCAGAAACCAAAAAATAAAAACCAAAAACCAAAAACCAAAAAACAAAAACCAAAAACCAAAAACCACAAACCAAAAACCAAAACCCAAAAACCCAAAAACCAAAAACCAAAAACCAAAAACCAAAAACCAAAAACCAAAAACCAAAAACCAAAAACCAAAAACCAAAAACCAAAAACCAAAAACCAAAAACCAAAAACCAAAAACCAATAACCAAAAACCAATAACCAAAAACCGACAACCAAAAACCAAAAACCAAAAACCAAAAACCAAAAACCAAAAACCAAAAACCAAAAACCAAAAACCAAAAACCAAAAACCAAAAAACCAAAAACCAAAAACCAAAAACCAAAAAACCCAAAAATCAAAAACCAAAAACCAAAAACCGAAAACCAAAAACCAAAAACCAAAAACCAAAAACCAAAAACCAAAAACCAAAAACCAAAAACCAAAAACCAAAAACCAAAAACCAAAAAACAAAAACCAAAAACCAAAAACCTAAAACCAAAAACCAAAAACCAAAAACCAAAAACCAAAAACCAAAAACCAAAAACCAAAAACCAAAAACCAAAAACCAAAAACCAAAAACCAAAAACCAAAAACCAAAAACCAAAAACCAAAAACCAAAAACCAAAAACCAAAAACCAAAAACCAAAAACCAAAAACCAAAAACCAAAAACCAAAAACCAAAAACCAAAAACCAAAAACCAAAAACCAAAAACCAAAAACCAAAAACCAAAAACCAAAAACCAAAAACCAAAAACCAAAAACCAAAAACCAAAAACCAAAAACCAAAAACCAAAAACCAAAAACCAAAAACCAAAAACCAAAAACCAAAAACCAAAAACCAAAAACCAAAAACCAAAAACCAAAAACCAAAAACCAAGAACCAAGAACCAAAAACCAAAAACCAAAAACCAAAAACCAAAAACCAAAAACCAAAAACCAAAAACCAAAAACCAAAAACCACAAACCAAAAACCAAAAACCAAAAACCAAAAACCAAAAAACCAAAAAAACCATAAAACCAAAAAACCAAAAAACAAAAACCAAAAACCAAAAACCAAAAACCAAAAACCAAAAACCAAAAACCAAAAAACCAAAACCAAAAACCAAAAACCAAAAACAAAAACCAAAAACCAAAAACCAAAAAACAAAAACCAAAAACCAAAAACCAAACCAAAAACCAAAAACCAAAAACCAAAAACCAAAAACCAAAAACCAAAAACCAAAAACCAAAAATCAAAAAACCAAAAACCAAACACCAAAAACCAAAAACCAAAAACCAAAAAGCGAAAACCAAAAACCAAAAACCAAAAACCAAAAACCAAAAACCAAAAACCAAAAACCAAAAACCAAAAACCAAAAACCAAAAACCAAAAGCCAAAAACCAGAAACCAAAAAATAAAAACCAAAAACCAAAAACCAAAAAACAAAAACCAAAAACCAAAAACCACAAACCAAAAACCAAAACCCAAAAACCCAAAAACCAAAAACCAAAAACCAAAAACCAAAAACCAAAAACCAAAAACCAAAAACCAAAAACCAAAAACCAAAAACCAAAAACCAAAAACCAAAAACCAATAACCAAAAACCAATAACCAAAAACCGACAACCAAAAACCAAAAACCAAAAACCAAAAACCAAAAACCAAAAACCAAAAACCAAAAACCAAAAACCAAAAACCAAAAAACCAAAAACCAAAAACCAAAAACCAAAAAACCCAAAAATCAAAAACCAAAAACCAAAAACCGAAAACCAAAAACCAAAAACCAAAAACCAAAAACCAAAAACCAAAAACCAAAAACCAAAAACCAAAAACCAAAAACCAAAAACCAAAAACCAAAAACCAAAAACCAAAAAACAAAAACCAAAAACCAAAAACCTAAAACCAAAAACCAAAAACCAAAAACCAAAAACCAAAAACCAAAAACCAAAAACCAAAAACCAAAAACCAAAAACCAAAAACCAAAAACCAAAAACCAAAAACCAAAAACCAAAAACCAAAAACCAAAAACCAAAAACCAAAAACCAAAAACCAAAAACCAAAAACCAAAAACCAAAAACCAAAAACCAAAAACCAAAAACCAAAAACCAAAAACCAAAAACCAAAAACCAAAAACCAAAAACCAAAAACCAAAAACCAAAAACCAAAAACCAAAAACCAAAAACCAAAAACCAAAAACCAAAAACCAAAAACCAAAAACCAAAAACCAAAAACCAAAAACCAAAAACCAAAAACCAAAAACCAAAAACCAAAAACCAAAAACCAAAAACCAAAAACCAAAAACCAAAAACCAAAAACCAAAAACCAAAAACAAAAACCAAAAACCAAAAACCAAAAACCAAAAACCAAAAACCAAAAACCAAAAACCAAAAACCAAAAACCAAAAACCAAAAACCAAAAACCAAAAACCAAAAACCAAAAACCAAAAACCAAAAACCAAAAACCAAAAACCAAAAACCAAAAACCAAAAACCAAAAACCAAAAACCAAAAACCAAAAACCAAAAACCAAAAACCAAAAACCAAAAACCAAAAACCAAAAACCAAAAACCAAAAAACAAAAACCAAAAACCAAAAACCAAAAACCAAAAACCAAAAACCAAAAACCAAAAACCAATAACCAAAAACCAATAACCAAAAACCGACAACCAAAAATCAAAAACCAAAAACCAAAAACCAAAAACCAAAAACCAAAAACCAAAAACCAAAAACCAAAAACCAAAAACCAAAAACCAAAAACCAAAAACCAAAAACCAAAAACCAAAAACCAAAAACCAAAAACCAAAAACCAAAAACCAAAAACCAAAAACCAAAAACCAAAAACCAAAAACCAAAAACCAAAAACCAAAAAACAAAAACCAAAAACCAAAAACCAAAAACCAAAAACCAATAACCAAAAACCGACAACCAAAAACCAAAAACCAAAAACCAAAAACCAAAAACCAAAAACCAAAAACCAAAAACCAAAAACCAAAAACCAAAAACCAAAAACCAAAAACCAAAAACCAAAAACCAAAAACCAAAAACCAAAAACCAAAAACCAAAAACCAAAAACCAAAAACCAAAAACCAAAAACCAAAAACCAAATCCAAAAACCAAAAACCAAAAACCATAAATCAAAAACCAAAAACCAAAAACCAAAAACCAAAAACCAAAAACCAAAAACCAAAAACCAAAAACCAAAAACCAAAAACCAAAAACCAAAAACCAAAAACCAAAAACCAAAAACCAAAAACCAAAAACCAAAAACCAAAAACCAGAAACCAAAAACCAAAAACCAAAAACCAAAAACCAAAAACCAAAAACCAAAAACCAAAAACCAACAACCAAAAACCAAAAACCAAAAACAAAAAACCAAAAACCAAAAACCAAAAACCAAAAACCAAAAACCGAAAACCAAAAACCAAAAACCAAAAACCAAAAACCAAAAACCAAAAAACCAAAAACCAGAAACCAAAAACCAAAAAACCAAAAACCAAAAAACCAAAAAACCAAAAACCAAAAACCAAAAACCAAAAACCAAAAACCAAAAACCAAAAACCAAAAACCAAAAACCAGAAACCAAAAACCAAAAACCAAAAACCAAGAACCAAAAACCAAAAACCAAAAACCAAAAACCAAAAACCAAAAACCAAAAACCAAAAACCAAAAACCAAAAACCAAAAACCAAAAACCAAAAACCAAAAACCAAAAACCAAAAACCAAAAACCAAAAACCAAAAACCCAAAACCAAAAACCAAAAACCAAAAACCAAAAACCAAAAACCAAAAACGAAAATTCAAAAACCAAAAACCAGAAACCAAAAACCAAAAACCAAAAACCAAAAACCAAAAACCAAAAACCAAAAACCAAAAACCAAAAACCAAAAACCAAAAACCAAAAACCAAAAACCAAAAACCAAAAACCAAAAACCAAAAACCAAAAACCAAAAACCAAAAACCAAAAACCAAAAACCAAAAACCAAAAACCAAAAACCAAAAACCAAAAACCAAAAACCAAAAACCAAAAACCAAAAACCAAAAACCAAAAACCAAAAAACCAAAAACCAAAAACCAAAAACCAAAAACCAAAAACCAAAAACCAAAAACCAAAAACCAAAAACCAAAAACCAAAAACCAAAAACCAAAAACCAAAACCCAAAAACCAAAAACCAAAACCCAAAAACCAAAAACCAAAAACCAAAAACCAAAAACCAAAAACCAAAAACCAAAAACCAAAAACCAAAAACCAAAAACCAAAAACCAAAAACCAAAAACCAAAAACCAAAAACCAAAAACCAAAAACCAAAAACCAAAAACCAAAAACCAAAAACCAAAAACCAAAAACCAAAAACCAAAAACCAAAAACCAAAAACCAAAAACCAAAAACCAAAAACCAAAAACCAAAAACCAAAAACCAAAAACCAAAAACCAAAAACCAAAAACCAAAAAACCAAAAACCAAAAAACCAAAAACCAAAAAACCAAAAAACCAAAAACCAAAAACCAAAAACCAAAAACCAAAAACCAAAAACCAAAAACCAAAAACCAAAAACCAAAAACCAAAAACCAAAAACCAAAAACCAAAAACCAAAAACCAAAAACCAAAAACCAAAAACCAAAAACCAAAAACCAAAAACCAAAAACCAAAAACCAAAAACCAAAAACCAAAAACCAAAAACCAAAAACCAAAAACCAAAAACCAAAAACCAAAAACCAAAAACCAAAAACCAAAAACCAAAAACCAAAAACCAAAAACCAAAAACCAAAAACCAAAAACCAAAAACCAAAAACCAAAAACCAAAAACCAAAAACCAAAAACCAAAAACCAAAAACCAAAAACCAAAAACCAAAAACCAAAAACCAAAAACCAAAAACCAAAAACCAAAAACCAAAAACCAAAAACCAAAAACCAAAAACCAAAAACCAAAAACCAAAAACCAAAAACCAAAAACCAAAAACCAAAAACCAAAAACCAAAAACCAAAAACCAAAAACCAAAAACCAAAAACCAAAAACCAAAAACCAAAAACCAAAAACCAAAAACCAAAAACCAAAAACCAAAAACCAAAAACCAAAAACCAAAAACCAAAAGACGAAAACCAAAAGCCAAAAACCAAAAACCAAAAACCAAAAACCAAAAACCAAAAACCAAAAACCAAAAACCAAAAACCAAAAACCAAAAACCAAAAACCAAAAACCAAAAACCAAAAACCAAAAACCAAAAACCAAAAACCAAAAACCAAAAACCAAAAACCAAAAACCAAAAACCAAAAACCAAAAACCAAAATCCAAAAACCAAAAACCAAAAACCAAAAACCAAAAACCAAAAACCAAAAACCAAAAACCAAAAACCAAAAACCAAAAACCAAAAACCAAAAACCAAAAACCAAAAACCAAAAACCAAAAACCAAAAACCAAAAACCAAAAACCAAAAACCAAAAAACAAAAACCAAAAACCAAAAACCAAAAACCAAAAACCAAAAACCAAAAACCAAAAACCAAAAACCAAAAACCAAAAACCAAAAACCAAAAACCAACAACCCAAAAACCAAACACCAAAAACCAAAAAACAAAAACCAAAAACCAAAAACCAAAAACCAAAAACCAAAAACCAAAAACCAAAAACCAAAAACCAAAAACCAAAAACCAAAAACCAAAAACCAAAAACCAAAAACCAAAAACCAAAAATCAAAATCCAAAAACCAAAAACCAAAAACCAAAAACCAAAAACCAAAAACCAAAAACCAAAAACCAAAAACCAAAAACCAAAAACCAAAAACCAAAAACCAAAAACCAAAAACCAAAAACCAAAAATCAAAATCCAAAAACCAAAAACCAAAAACCAAAAACCAAAAACCAAAAACCAAAAACCAAAAACCAAAAACCAAAAACCAAAAACCAAAAACCAAAAACCAAAAACCCAAAAACCAAAAACCTAGAACCAAAAACCAAAAACCAAAAACCAAAAACCAAAAACCAAAAACCAAGAACCAAAAACCAAAAACCATAAACCAAAAACCAAAAACCAAAAACCAAAAACCAAAAACCAAAAACCAAAAACCAAAAACCAAAAGACGAAAACCAAAAGCCAAAAACCAAAAACCAAAAACCAAAAACCAAAAACCAAAAACCAAAAACCAAAAACCAAAAACCAAAAACCAAAAACCAAAAACCAAAAACCAAAAACCAAAAACCTAGAACCAAAAACCAAAAACCAAAAACCAAAAACCAAAAACCAAAAACCAAGAACCAAAAACCAAAAACCAAAAACCAAAAACCAAAAACCAAAAACCAAAAACCAAAAACCAAAAACCAAAAACCAAAAACCAAATTCCCAAAAACCAAAAACCAAAAAACCAAAAACCAAAAACCAAAAACCAAAAACCAAAAACCAAAAACCAAAAACCAAAAACCAAAACAAACGAAATACCAAAAACCAAAAACCAAAAATCAAAAACCAAAAACCAAAAACCAAAAACCAAAAACCTAAAACCAAAAACCAAAAACCAAAAACCAAAAACCAAAAACCAAAAATCAAAAACCAAAAACCAAAAACCAAAAACCAAAAACCAAATACCAAAAACCAAAAACCAAAAACCAAAAACCAAAAACCAAAAACCAAAAACCAAAAACCAAAAACCAAAAACCAAAAACCAAAAACCAAAAACCAAAAACCAAAAACCAAAAACCAAAAACCAAAAACCAAAAACCAAACACCAAAAACCAAATTCCCAAAAACCAAAAACCAAAAAACCAAAAACCAAAAACCAAAAACCAAAAACCAAAAACCAAAAACCAAAAACCAAAAACCAAAAACCAAAAACCAAAAACCAAAAACCAAAAACCAAAAACCAAAAACCAAAAACCAAAAACCAAAAACCAAAAACCAAAAACCAAAAACCAAAAACCAAAAACCAATAACCAATAACCAAAAACCAAAAACCAAAAACCAAAAACCAAAAACCAAAAACCAAAAACCAAAAACCAAAAACCAAAAACCAAAAACCAAAAACCAAAAACCAAAAACCAAAAACCAAAAACCAAAAACCAAAAACCAAAAACCAAAAACCAAAAACCAAAAACCAAAAACCAAAAACCAAAAACCAAAATCCAAAAACCAAAAACCAAAAACCAAAAACCAAAAACCAAAAACCAAAAACCAAAAACCAAAAACCAAAAACCAAAAACCAAAAACCAAAAACCAAAAACCAAAAACCAAAAACCAAAAACCAAAAACCAAAAACCAAAAACCAAAAACCAAAAACCAAAAACCAAAAACCAAAAACCAAAAACCAAAAACCAAAAACCAAAAACCAAAAAACCAAATACCAAAAACCAAAAACCAAAAACCAAAAACCAAAAACCAAAAACCAAAAACCAAAAACAAAAAACCAAAAACCAAAAACCAAAAACTAAAAACCAAAAACCAAAAACCAAAAACCAAAAACCAAAAAAAACTAAAAACCAAAAACCAAAAACCAAAAACCAAAAACCAAAAACCAAAAACCAAAAACCAAAAACCAAAAACCAAAAACCAAAAACCAAAAACCAAAAACCGAAAACCAAAAACCAAAAACCAAAAACCAAAAACCAAAAACCAAAAACCAAAAACCAAAAACCAAAAACCAAAAACCAAAAACCAAAAACCAAAAACCAAAATCAAAAACCAAAAACCAAAAACCAAAAACCAAAAACCAAAAACCAAAAACCAAAAACCAAAAACTAAAAACCAAAAACCAAAAACCAAAAACCAAAAACCAAAAACCAAAAACCAAAAACCAAAAACCAAAAACCAAAAACCAAAAACCAAAAACCAAAAACCAAAAACCAAAAACCAAAAACCAAAAACCAAAAACCAAAAACCAAAAACCGAAAACCAAAAACCAAAAACCAAAAACCAAAAACCAAAAACCAAAAACCAAAAACCAAAAACCAAAAACCAAAAACCGAAAACCAAAAACCAAAAACCAAAAACCAAAAAACCAAAACCCAAAAACCAAAAAACCGAAAACCAAAAAACCAAAAACCAAAAACCAAAAACCAAAAACCAAAAACCAAAAACCAAAAACCAAAAACCAAAAACCCAAAACCAAAAACCAAAAACCAAAAACCAAAAACCAAAAACCAAAAACCAAGAACCAAAAACCAAAAACCAATAACCAAAAACCAAAAACCAAAAACCAAAAACCAAAAACCAAAAACCAAAAACCAAAAACCAAAAACCAAAAACCGAAAACCGAAAACCAAAAACCAAAAACCAAAAACCAAAAAACAAAAAAACCAAAAAACCAAAAACCAAAAACCAAAAAACCGAAAACCAAAAAACCAAAAACCAAAAACCAAAAACCAAAAACCAAAAACCAAAAACCAAAAACCAAAAACCAAAAACCAAAAACCAAAAACCAAAAACCAAAAACCAAAAACCAAAAACCAAAAACCAAAAACCAAAAACCAAAAACCAAAAACCAAAAACCAAAAACCAAAAACCAAAAACCAAAAACCAAAAACCAAAAACCAAAAACCAAAAACCAAAAACCAAAAACCAAAAACCGAAAACCGAAAACCAAAAACCAAAAACCAAAAACCAAAAAACAAAAAAACCAAAAAACCAAAAACCAAAAACCAAAAAACCGAAAACCAAAAAACCAAAAACCAAAAACCAAAAACCAAAAACCAAAAACCAAAAACCAAAAACCAAAAACCAAAAGCCAAAAACCAAAAAACCAAAAACCAAAAACCAAAAACCAAAAACCAAAAACCAAAAACCAAAAACCAAAAACCAAAAACCAAAAACCAACAACCCAAAAACCAAACACCAAAAACCAAAAAACAAAAACCAAAACAAACGAAATACCAAAAACCAAAAACCAAAAACCAAAAACCAAAAACCAAAAACCAAAAACCAAAAACCAAAAACCAAAAACCAAAAACCTAGAACCAAAAACCAAAAACCAAAAACCAAAAACCAAGAACCAAAAACCAAAAACCAAAAACCAAAAACCAAAAACCAAAAACCAAAAACCAAAAACCAAAAACCAAAAACCAAAAACCAAATTCCCAAAAACCAAAAACCAAAAAACCAAAAACCAAAAACCAAAAACCAAAAACCAAAAACCAAAAACCAAAACAAACGAAATACCAAAAACCAAAAACCAAAAACCAAAAACCAAAAACCAAAAACCAAAAACCAAAAACCAAAAACCAAAAACCAAAAACCAAAAACCAAAAACCAAAAACCAAAAACCAAAAACCAAAAACCAAAAACCAAAAACCAAAAACCAAAAACCAAAAACCAAAAACCAAAAACCAAGAACCAAAAACCAAAAACCAAAAACCAAAAACCAAAAACCAAAAACCAAAAACCAAAAACCAAAAACCAAAAACCAAAAACCAAAAACCAAAAACCAAAAACCAAAAACCAAATTCCCAAAAACCAAAAACCAAAAAACCAAAAACCAAAAACCAAAAACCAAAAACCAAAAACCGAAAACCAAAAACCAAAAACCAAAAACCAAAAACCAAAAACCAAAAACCAAAAACCAAAAACCAAAAACCAAAAATCAAAAACCAAAAACCAAAAACCAAAAACCAAAAACCAAAAACCAAAAACCAAAAACCAAAAACCAAAAACCAAAAACCAAGAACCAAAAACCAAAAACCAAAAACCAAAAACCAAAAACCAAAAACCAAAAACCAAAAACCAAAAACCAAAAACCAAAAACCAAAAACCAAAAACCAAAAACCAAAAACCAAGAACCAAAAACCAATAACCAAAAACCAAAAACCAAAAACCAAAAACCAAAAACCAAAAACCAAAAACCAAAAACCAAAAACCAAAAACCAAAAACCAAAAACCAAAAACCAAAAACCAAAAACCAAAAACCAAAAACCAAAAACCAAAAACCAAAAACCAAAAACCAAAAACCAAAAACCAAAAACCAAAAACCAAAAACCAAAAACCAAAAACCAAAAACCAAAAACCAAAAACCAAAAACCAAAAACCTAAAACCAAAAACCAAAAACCAAAAACCAAAAACCAAAAACCAAAAACCAAAAACCAAAAACCAAAAACCAAAAACCAAAAACCAAAAACCATAAACCCAAAACCAAAAACCAAAAACCAAAAACCAAAAACCAAATACCAAAAACCAAAAACCAAAAACCAAAAACCAAAAACCAAAAACCAAAAACCAAAAACCAAAAACCAAAAACCAAAAACCAAAAACCAAAAACTAAAAACCAAAAACCAAAAACCAAAAACCAAAAACCAAAAAAAACTAAAAACCAAAAACCAAAAACCAAAAACCAAAAACCAAAAACCAAAAACCAAAAACCAAAAACCAAAAACCAAAAACCAAAAACCAAAAACCAAAAACCAAAAACCAAAAACCGAAAACCAAAAACCAAAAACCAAAAACCAAAAACCAAAAACCAAGAACCAAAAACCAAAAACCAAAAACCAAAAACCAAAAACCAAAAACCAAAAACCAAAAACCAAAAACCAAAAACCAAAAACCAAAAACCAAAAACCAAAAACCAAAAACTAAAAACCAAAAACCAAAAACATAAACCAAAAACCAAAAACCAAAAACCAAAAACCAAAAACCAAAAACCAAAAACCAAAAACCAAAAACTAAAAACCAAAAACCAAAAACCAAAAACCAAAAACCAAAAACCAAAAACCGAAAACCAAAAACCAAAAACCAAAAACCGAAAACCAAAAACCAAAAACCGAAAACCAAAAACCAAAAACCAAAAACCAAAAACCAAAAAACCAAAAACCAAAAAACCAAAACCCAAAAACCAAAAAACCGAAAACCAAAAAACCAAAAACCAAAAACCAAAAACCAAAAACCAAAAACCAAAAACCAAAAACCAAAAACCAAAAACCAAAAACCAAAAACCAAAAACCAAAAACCAAAAACCAAAAACCAAAAACCAAAAACCAAAAACCAAAAACCAAAAACCAAAAACCAAAAACCAAAAACCAAAAACCAAAAACCAAAAACCAAAAACCAAAAACCAAAAACCAAAAACCAAAAACCAAAAACCAAAAACCAAAAACCAAAAACCAAAAACCAAAAACCAAAAACCAAAAACCAAAAACCAAAAACCCAAAAACCCAAAAACCAAAAACCAAAAACCAAAAACCAAAAACCAAAAACCAAAAACCAAAAACCAAAAACCAAAAACCAAAAACCAAAAACCAAAAACCAAAAACCAAAAACCAAAAACCAAAAACCAAAAACCAAAAACCAAAAACCAAAAACCAAAAACCAAAAACCAAAAACCAAAAACCAAAAACCAAAAACCAAAAACCAAAAACCAAAAACCAAAAGCCAAAAACCAAAAACCAAAAACCAAAAGCCAAAAACCAAAAACCAAAAACCAAAAACCAAAAACCAAAAACCAAAAACCAAAAACCAAAAACCAAAAACCAAAAACCAAAAACCAAAAACCAAAAACCAAAAACCAAAAACCAAAAACCAAAAACCAAAAACCAAAAACCAAAAACCAAAAACCAAAAACCAAAAGCCAAAAACCAAAAACCAAAAACAAAAAACCAAAAACCAAAAACCAAAAACCAAAAACCAAAAACCAAAAACCAAAAACCAAAAACCAAAAACCAAAAACCAAAAACCAAAAACCAAAAACCAAAAACCAAGAACCAAAAACCAAAAACCAAAAACCAAAAACCAAAAACCAAAAACCAAAAACCAAAAACCAAAACCAAAAACCAAAAACCAAAAACCAAAAACCAAATTCCCAAAAAACCAAAAACCAAAAAACCAAAAACCAAACCAAAACCAAAAACCAAAAACCAAAAACCAAAAACCAAAAACCAAAAACCAAAAACCAAAACCAAAAACCAAAAACCAAAAACCAAAAACCAAAAACCAAAACAAACCAAAAACCAAAAACCAAAAACCAAAAACCAAAAACCAAAACCAAAAACCAAAAACCAAAAACCAAAAACCAAAAACCAAAAACCAAAAACCAAAAACAAAACACCAAAAACCAAAAACCAAAAACCAAAAACCAAAAACCAAAAACCAAAAACCAAAACCAAAAACCAAAAACCAAAAACCAAAAACCAAAAACCAAAAACCAAAAACCAAAAACCAAAAACCAAAAACCAAAAACCAAAAACCAAAAACCAAAAACCAAAAACCAAAAACCAAAAACCAAAAACCAAAAACCAAAAACCAAAAACCAAAAACCAAAAACCAAAAACCAAAAACCAAAAAACCAAAAACCAAAAACCAAAAACCAAAAACCAAAAACCAAAAACCAAAAACCAAAAACCAAAAACCAAAAACCAAAAACCAAAAACCAAAAACCAAAAACCAAAAACCAAAAACCAAAAACCAAAAACCAAAAACCAAAAACCTAAAAACCTAAAACCAAAAACCAAAAACCAAAAACCAAAAACCAAAAACCAAAAAACCAAAAACCAAAAACCAAAAACTAAAAACTAAAAACCAAAAACCAAAAAACCAAAAACCAAAAACCAAAAACCAAAAACAAAAAACCAAAAACCAAAAACCAAAAACCAAAAACCAAAAACCAAAAACCAAAAACCAAAAACCAAAAACCAAAAACCAAAAAAAACGAAAAACCAAAAACCAAAAACCAAAAACCAAAAACCAAAAACCAAAAACCAAAAACCAAAAACCAAAAACCAAAAACCAAAAACCAAAAAACCAAAAACCAAAAACCAAAAACCAAAAGCCAAAAACCAAAAACCAAAAACCAAAAACCAAAAACCAAAAACCAAACACCAAAAACCAAAAACCAAAAACCAAAAAACCAAAAACCAAAAACCAAAAACCAAAAACCAAAAACCAAAAAACCAAAAACCAAAAACCAAAAACCAAAACCAAAAACCAAAAACCAAAAAAAAAGAAAAACCAAAAACCAAAAACCAAAAACCAAAAACCAAAAACCAAAAACCAAAAACCAAAAACCAAAAACCAAAAACAAAAACCAAAAACCAAAAACCAAAAACCAAAAACCAAAAACCAAAAACCAAAAACCAAAAACCAAAAACCAAAAACCAAAAACCAAAAACCAAAAACAAAAACCAAAAACCAAAAACCAAAAACCGAAAACCAAAAACCAAAAACCAAAAACCAAAAACCAAAAACCAAAAACCAAAAAACCAAAAACCAAAAACCAAAAACCAAAAACCAAAAACCAAAAACCAAGAACCAAAAACCAAAAACCAAAAACCAAAAACCAAATTCCCAAAAACCAAAAACCAAAAAACCAAAAACCAAAAACCAAAAACCAAAAACCAAAAACCAAAAACCAAAAACCAAAAACCAAAAACAAAAACCAAAAACCAAAAACCAAAAACCAAAAACCAAAAACCAAAAACCAAAAACCAAAACCAAAAACCAAAAACCGAAACCCAAAAACCAAAAACCAAAACCAAAAACAAAAACCAAAAACCAAAAACCAAAAACCAAAAACCAAAAACCAAAAACCAAAACCAAAAACCAAAAACCAAAAACCAAAAACCAAAAACCAAAAGCCAAAAACCAAAAACCAAAAACCAAAAACCAAAAAAAACGAAAAACCAAAAACCAAAAACTAAAAACCAAAAACCAAAAACCAAAAACCAAAAACCAAAAACCAAAAACCAAAAACCAAAAACCAAAACCCAAAACCCAAAAACCAAAACCAAAAACCAAAAACCAAAAACCAAAAACCAAAAACCAAAAACCAAAAACCAAAAACCAAAAACCAAAAACCAAAAACCAAAAACCAAAAACCAAAAACCAAAAACTAAAAACCAAAAACCAAAAACCAAAAAACCAAAAACCAAAAACCAAAAACCAAAAACCAAAAACCAAAAACCAAAAACCAAAAACCAAAAACCAAAAACCAAAAACCAAAAACCAAAAACCAAAAACCAAAAACCAAAAACCAAAAACCAAAAACCAAAAACCAAAAACCGAAAACCAAAAACCAAAAACCAAAAACCAAAAACCAAAAACCAAAAACCAAAAACCGAAAACCAAAAACCAAAAACCAAAAACCAAAAACCAAAAAACCAAAAACCAAAAAACCAAAACCCAAAAACCAAAAAATCGAAAACCAAAAAACCAAAAACCAAAAACCAAAAAGCAAAAACCAAAAACCAAAAACCAAAAACCAAAAACCAAAAACCAAAAACCAAAAACCAAAAACCAAAAACCAAAAACCAAAAACCAAAAACCAAAAACCAAAAACCAAAAACCAAAAACCAAAAACCAAAAACCAAAAAGCAAAAAGCAAAAACCAAAAACCAAAAACCAAAAACCAAAAAACCAAAAAACCAAAAACCAAAAACCAAAAACCAAAAACCAAAAACCAAAAACCAAAAACCAAAAACCAAAAACCAAAAACCAAAAACCAAAAACCCAAAAACCAAAAACCAAAAACCAAAAACCAAAAACCAAAAACCAAAAACCAAAAACCAAAAACCAAAAACCAAAAACCAAAAACCAAAAACCAAAAACCAAAAACCAAAAGCCAAAAACCAAAAACCAAAAACCAAAAACCAAAAACCAAAAACCAAAAGCCAAAAACCAAAAACCAAAAACCAAAAACCAAAAACCAAAAACCAAAAACCAAAAACCAAGAACCAAAAACCAAAAACCAAAAACCAAAAACCAAGAACCAAAAACCAAAAACCAAAAACCAAAAACCAAATTCCCAAAAACCAAAAACCAAAAAACCAAAAACCAAAAACCAAAAACCAAAAACCAAAAACCAAAAACCAAAAACCAAAAACCAAAAACTAAAAACCAAAAACCAAAAACCAAAAACCAAAAACCAAAAACCAAAAACCAAAAACCAAAACCAAAAACCAAAAACCGAAACCCAAAAACCAAAAACCAAAAACCAAAAAACAAAAACCAAAAACCAAAAACCAAAAACCAAAAACCAAAAACCAAAAACCAAAAACCAAAAACCAAAAACCAAAAACCAAAAACCAAAAGCCAAAAACCAAAAACCAAAAACCAAAAACCAAAAAAAACGAAAAACCAAAAACCAAAAACTAAAAACCAAAAACCAAAAACCAAAAACCAAAAACCAAAAACCAAAAACCAAAACCAAAAACCAAAACCCAAAACCCAAAAACCAAAAACCAAAAACCAAAAACCAAAAACCAAAAACCAAAAACCAAAAACCAAAAACCAAAAACCAAAAACCAAAAACCAAAAACCAAAAACCAAAAACCAAAAACCAAAAACTAAAAACCAAAAACCAAAAACCAAAAACCAAAAACCAAAAACCAAAAACCAAAAACCAAAAACCAAAAACCAAAAACCAAAAACCAAAAACCAAAAACCAAAAACCAAAAACCAAAAACCAAAAACCAAAAACCAAAAACCAAAAACCAAAAACCAAAAACCAAAAACCGAAAACCAAAAACCAAAAACCAAAAACCAAAAACCAAAAACCAAAAACCAAAAACCGAAAACCAAAAACCAAAAACCAAAAACCAAAAACCAAAAAACCAAAAACCAAAAAACCAAAACCCAAAAACCAAAAAATCGAAAACCAAAAAACCAAAAACCAAAAACCAAAAAGCAAAAACCAAAAACCAAAAACCAAAAACCAAAAACCAAAAACCAAAAACCAAAAACCAAAAACCAAAAACCAAAAACCAAAAACCAAAAACCAAAAACCAAAAACCAAAAACCAAAAACCAAAAACCAAAAACCAAAAAGCAAAAAGCAAAAACCAAAAACCAAAAACCAAAAACCAAAAAACCAAAAACCAAAAACCAAAAACCAAAAACCAAAAACCAAAAACCAAAAACCAAAAACCAAAAACCAAAAACCAAAAACCAAAAACCAAAAACCCAAAAACCAAAAACCAAAAACCAAAAACCAAAAACCAAAAACCAAAAACCAAAAACCAAAAACCAAAAACCAAAAACCAAAAACCAAAAACCAAAAACCAAAAACCAAAAACCAAAAACCAAAAACCAAAAACCAAAAACCAAAAACCAAAAACCAAAAACCAAAAACCAAAAACCAAAAACCAAAAACCAAAAACCAAAAACCAAAAACCAAAAACCAAGAACCAAAAACCAAAAGCCAAAAACCAAAAACCAAAAACCAAAAACCAAAAACCAAAAACCAAAAACCAAAAACCAAAAACCTAAAACCAAAAACCAAAAACCAAAAACCAAAAACCAAAAACCAAAAACCAAAAACCAAAAACCAAAAACCAAAAACCAAAAACCAAAAACCAAAAACCAAAAACCAAAAACCAAAAACCAAAAACCAAAAACCAAAAACCAAAAACCAAAAGCCAAAAACCAAAAACCAAAAACAAAAAACCAAAAACCAAAAACCAAAAACCAAAAACCAAAAACCTAGAACGAAAAACCAATAACCAAAAACCAAAAACCAAAAACCAAAAACCAAAAACGAAGAACCAAAAACCAAAAACCAAAAACCAAAAACCAAAAACCAAAAACCAAAACCAAAAACCAAAAACCAAAAACCAAAAACCAAAAACCAAAAACCAAAAACCAAAAACCAAAAAACCAAAAACCAAAAACCAAAAACCAAAAACCAAAAACCAAAAACCAAAAACCAAAAACCAAAAACCAAAAACCAAAAACCAAAAACCAAAAACCAAAAACCAAAAACCAAAAAAAACGAAAAACCAAAAACCAAAAACCTAAAACCAAAAACCTAAAACCAAAAACCAAAAACCAAAAACCAAAAACCAAAAACCAAAAACCAAAAACCAAAAACTAAAAACTAAAAACCAAAAACCAAAAACCAAAAACCAAAAACCAAAAACCAAAAACCAAAAACCAAAAACCAAAAACCAAAAACCAAAAACCAAAAACCAAAAACCAAAAACCAAAAACCAAAAACCAAAAACCAAAAACCAAAAACCTAAAACCAAAAACCAAAAACCAAAAACCAAAAACCAAAAACCAAAAACCAAAAACCAAAAACCAAAAACCAAAAACCAAAAACCAAAAACCAAAAACCAAAAACCAAAAACCAAAAACCAAAAACCAAAACAAACGAAAAACCAAAAACCAAAAACCAAAAACCAAAAACCAAAAACCAAAAAGCAAAAACCAAAAACCAAAAACCAAAAACCAAAAACCAAAAACCAAAAACCAAAAACCAAAAACCAAAAACCAAAAACCAAACACCAAAAACCAAAAACCAAAAACCAAAAACCAAAAACCAAAAACCAAAAACCAAAAACCAAAAACCAAAAACCAAAAACCAAAAACCAAAAACCAAAAACCAAAAACCAAAAACCAAAAAAAAACGAAAAACCAAAAACCAAAAACCAAAAACCAAAAACCAAAAACCAAAAACCAAAAACCAAAAACCAAAAACCAAAAACCAAAAACCAAAAACCAAAAACCAAAAACCAAAAACCAAAAACCAAAAACCAAAAACCAAAAACCAAAAACCAAAAACCAAAAACCAAAAACCAAAAACCAAAAACCAAAAACCAAAAACCTAAAACCAAAAACCTAAAACCAAAAACCAAAAACCAAAAACCAAAAACCAAAAACCAAAAACCAAAAACTAAAAACTAAAAACCAAAAACCAAAAACCAAAAACCAAAAACCAAAAACCAAAAACCAAAAACCAAAAACCAAAAACCAAAAACCAAAAACCAAAAACCAAAAACCAAAAACCAAAAACCAAAAACCAAAAACCAAAAACCAAAAACCAAAAACCAAAAACCAAAAACCAAAAACCAAAAACCAAAAACCAAAAACCAAAAACCAAAAACCAGAAACCAAAAACCAAAAACCAAAAACCAAAAACCAAAAACCAAAAACCAAAAACCGAAAACCAAAAACCAAAAACCAAAAACCAAAAACCAAAAACCAAAAACCAAAAACCAAAAACCAAAAACCAAAAGCCAAAAACCAAAAACCAAAAACCAAGAACCAAAAACCAAAAACCAAAAACCAAAAACCAAATTCCCAAAAACCAAAAACCAAAAAACCAAAAACCAAAAACCAAAAACCAAAAACCAAAAACCAAAAACCAAAAACCAAAAACCAAAAACTAAAAACCAAAAACCAAAAACCAAAAACCAAAAACCAAAAACCAAAAACCAAAAACCAAAACCAAAAACCAAAAACCAAAACCCAAAAACCAAAAACCAAAAACCAAAAACCAAAAACCAAAAACCAAAAACCAAAAACCAAAAACCAAAAACCAAAAACCAAAAACCAAAAACCAAAAACCAAAAACCAAAAACCAAAAACCAAAAACCAAAAACCAAAAACCAAAAAAAACGAAAAACCAAAAACCAAAAACTAAAAACCAAAAACCAAAAACCAAAAACCAAAAACCAAAAACCAAAAACCAAAACCAAAAACCAAAACCCAAAACCCAAAAACCAAAAACCAAAAACCAAAAACCAAAAACCAAAAACCAAAAACCAAAAACCAAAAACCAAAAACCAAAAACCAAAAACCAAAAACCAAAAACCAAAAACCAAAAACTAAAAACCAAAAACCAAAAACCAAAAACCAAAAACCAAAAACCAAAAACCAAAAACCAAAAACCAAAAACCAAAAACCAAAAACCAAAAACCAAAAACCAAAAACCAAAAACCAAAAACCAAAAACCAAAAACCAAAAACCAAAAACCAAAAACCAAAAACCAAAAACCAAAAACCAAAAACCAAAAACCAAAAACCAAAAACCAAAAACCAAAAACCAAAAACCAAAAACCGAAAACCAAAAACCAAAAACCAAAAACCAAAAACCAAAAAACCAAAAACCAAAAAACCAAAACCCAAAAACCAAAAAATCGAAAACCAAAAAACCAAAAACCAAAAACCAAAAAGCAAAAACCAAAAACCAAAAACCAAAAACCAAAAACCAAAAACCAAAAACCAAAAACCAAAAACCAAAAACCAAAAACCAAAAACCAAAAACCAAAAACCAAAAACCAAAAACCAAAAAGCAAAAACCAAAAACCAAAAACCAAAAACCAAAAGCCAAAAACCAAAAACCAAAAACCAAAAACCAAAAACCAAAAACCAAAAACCAAAAACCAAAAACCTAAAACCAAAAACCAAAAACCAAAAACCAAAAACCAAAAACCAAAAACCAAAAACCAAAAACCAAAAACCAAAAACCAAAAACCAAAAACCAAAAACCAAAAACCAAAAACAAAAACCAAAAACCAAAAACCAAAAACCAAAAACCAAAAACCAAAAACCAAAAACCAAAAGCCAAAAACCAAAAACCAAAAACAAAAAACCAAAAACCAAAAACCAAAAACCAAAAACCAAAAACCTAGAACCAAAAACCAAAAACCAAAAACCAAAAACCAAAAACCAAAAACCAAAAACCAAAAACGAAGAACCAAAAACCAAAAACCAAAAACCAAAAACCAAAAACCAAAAACCAAAAACCAAAAACCAAAAACCAAAACCAAAAACCAAAAACCAAAAACCAAAAACCAAAAACCAAAAACCAAAAACCAAAAACCAAAAAACCAAAAACCAAAAACCAAAAACCAAAAACCAAAAACCAAAAACCAAAAACCAAAAACCAAAAACCAAAAACCAAAACAAACGAAAAACCAAAAACCAAAAACCAAAAACCAAAAACCAAAAACCAATAACCAAAAACCAAAAACCAAAAACCAAAAACCAAAAACCAAAAACCAAAAACCAAAAACCAAAAACCAAAAACCAAAAACCAAAAACCAAAAACCAAACACCAAAAACCAAAAAGCAAAAACCAAAAACCAAAAACCAAAAACCAAAAACCAAAAACCAAAAACCAAAAACCAAAAGCCAAAAACCAAAAACCAAAAACCAAGAACCAAAAACCAAAAACCAAAAACCAAAAACCAAATTCCCAAAAACCAAAAACCAAAAAACCAAAAACCAAAAACCAAAAACCAAAAACCAAAAACCAAAAACCAAAAACCAAAAACCAAAAACCAAAAACTAAAAACCAAAAACCAAAAACCAAAAACCAAAAACCAAAAACCAAAAACCAAAACCAAAAACCAAAAACCAAAACCCAAAAACCAAAAACCAAAAACCAAAAACCAAAAACCAAAAACCAAAAACCAAAAACCAAAAACCAAAAACCAAAAACCAAAAACCAAAAACCAAAAACCAAAAACCAAAAACCAAAAACCAAAAACCAAAAACCAAAAACCAAAAACCAAAAACCAAAAACCAAAAACCAAAAACCGAAAACCAAAAACCAAAAAGCAAAAACCAAAAACCAAAAACCAAAAACCAAAAACCAAAAACCAAAAACCAAAAACCAAAAACCAAAAACCAAAAACCAAAAACCAAAAACCAAAAACCAAAAACCAAAAACCAAAAGCCAAAAACCAAAAACCAAAAACCAAAAGCCAAAAACCAAAAACCAAAAACCAAAAACCAAAAACCAAAAACCAAAAACCAAAAACCAAAAACCTAAAACCAAAAACCAAAAACCAAAAACCAAAAACCAAAAACCAAAAACCAAAAACCAAAAACCAAAAACCAAAAACCAAAAACCAAAAACCAAAAACCAAAAACCAAAAACCAAAAACAAAAACCAAAAACCAAAAACCAATAACCAAAAACCAAAAACCAAAAACCAAAAGCCAAAAACCAAAAACCAAAAACAAAAAACCAAAAACCAAAAACCAAAAACCAAAAACCAAAAACCTAGAACCAAAAACCAAAAACCAAAAACCAAAAACCAAAAACCAAAAACCAAAAACGAAGAACCAAAAACCAAAAACCAAAAACCAAAAACCAAAAACCAAAACCAAAAACCAAAAACCAAAACCCAAAAACCAAAAACCAAAAACCAAAAACCAAAAACCAAAAACCAAAAACCAAAAGCCAAAAACCAAAAACCAAAAACCAAAAACCAAAAACCAAAAACCAAAAACCAAAAACCGAAAACCAAAAACCAAAAAGCAAAAACCAAAAACCAAAAACCAAAAACCAAAAACCAAAAACCAAAAACCAAAAACCTAAAACCAAAAACCAAAAACCAAAAACCAAAAACCAAAAACCAAAAACCAAAAACCAAAAACCAAAAACCAAAAACCAAAAACCAAAAACCAAAAACCAAAAACCAAAAACCAAAAACAAAAACCAAAAACCAAAAACCAATAACCAAAAACCAAAAACCAAAAACCAAAAGCCAAAAACCAAAAACCAAAAACAAAAAACCAAAAACCAAAAACCAAAAACCAAAAACCAAAAACCAAAAACCAAAAACCGTTTTTGGTTTTTGGCTTTTGGTTTTTGGTTTTTTGGTTTTTGTTTTTTGGTTTTTGGTTTTTGGATTTTTGGTTTCTGGTTTTTGGGTTTTTGGTTTTTGGTTTTTTGGTTTTTGGTTTTTGGTTTTTTGGTTTTTGTATTTTGGTTTTTGGTTTTTGGTTTTTGGGTTTTGGTTTTTGGTTTTTGGTTTTTGGTTTTTGGTTTTTGGTTTTTGGTTTTTGGTTTTTGGTTTTTGGTTTTTGGTTTTTGGTTTTTGGTTTTTGGTTTTTGGTTTTTGGTTTTTGGTTTTTGGTTTTTGGTTTTTGGTTTTTGGTTTTTGGTTTTTGGTTTTTGGTTTTTGGTTATTGGTTTTTGGTTTTTGGTTTTTGGTTTTTTGGTTTTTGGTTTTTGGTTTTTGGTTTTTGGTTTTTGGTTTTTGGTTTTTGGTTTTTGGTTTTTGGTTTTTGGTTTTTGGTTTTTGGTTTTTGGTTTTTGGTTTTTGGTTTTTGGTTTTTGGTTTTTGGTTTTTAGTTTTTAGTTTTTGGTTTTTGGTTTTTGGTTTTTGGTTTTTGGTTTTTGGTTTTTTGGTTTTTGGTTTTTGGTTTTTGGTTTTTGGCTTTTGGTTTTTGGTTTTTGGTTTTTGGTTTTTGGTTTTTGGTTTTTGGTTTTTGGTTTTTGGTTTTTGGTTTTTGGTTTTTGGTTTTTGGTTTTTGGTTTTTGTTTTTTGCTTTTGGTTTTTGGTTTTTGGTTTTTTGCTTTTGGTTTTTGGTTTTTGGTTTTTGGTTTTTTGTTTTTGGTTTTTGGTTTTTGGTTATTGGTTTTTTGTTTTGGTTTTTGGTTTTTGGTTTTTGGTTTTTGGTTTTTGGTTTTTGGTTTTTGGTTTTTGGTTTTTGGTTTTTGGTTTTTGGTTTTTGGTTTTTTGATTTTTGGTTTTTGGTTTTTGGGTTTTTGGTTTTTGGTTTTTGGGTTTTTGGTTTTTGGTTTTTTGGTTTTTGGTTTTTGGTTTTTGGTTTTTGGTTTTTGGTTTTTGGTTTTTGGTTTTTGGTTTTTGGTTTTTTGGTTTTTGGTTTTTGGTTTTTGGTTTTTGGTTTTTGGTTTTTGGTTTTTGGTTTTTGGTTTTTGGTTTTGGTTTTTGGTTTTTGGTTTTTGGTTTTTGGTTTTTGGTTTTTGGTTTTTGGTTTTTGGTTTTTGGTTTTTGGTTTTGGTTTTTGGTTTTTGGTTTTTGGTTTTTGGTTTTTGGTTTTTGGTTTTTGGTTTTTGGTTTTTGGTTTTTGGTTTTTGGTTTTTGGTTTTTGGTTTTTGGTTTTTGGTTTTTGGTTTTTGGTTTTTGGTTTTTGGTTTTTGGTTTTTGGTTTTTGGTTTTTGGTTTTTGGTTTTTGGTTTTTGATTTTTGGTTTTTGGTTTTGGTTTTTGGTTTTTGGTTTTTGGTTTTTGGTTTTGATTTTTGGTTTTTGGTTTTTGGTTTTTGGTTTTTGGTTCTTGGTTTTTGGTTTTTGGTTTTTGGTTTTTGGTTTTGGTTTTTGGGTTTTTGGTTTTTGGTTTTTGGTTTTTGGTTTTTGGTTTTTGGTTTTTGTTTTTGGTTTTTGGTTTTTGGTTTTTGGTTTTTGGTTTTTGGTTTTTGGTTTTTGGTTTTTGGTTTTTGGTTTTTGGTTTTTGGTTTTTGGTTTTTGGTTTTTGGTTTTTGGGTTTTGGTTTTTGGTTTTTGGTTTTTGGTTTTTTGGTTTTTGGTTTTTGGTTTTGGTTTTTGGTTTTTGTTTTTGGTTTT
>OZ017739.1:429769758-429789243 GCA_963969285.1 Odontomyia ornata | reverse complement strand
AAACCAAAAACCAAAAACCTAGAACGAAAAACCAATAACCAAAAACCAAAAACCAAAAACCAAAAACCAAAACGAAAACCAAAAAACCAAAAACCAAAAACCAAAAACCAAAAACCAAAAACCAAAAACCAAAAACCAAAAACCAAAAACCAAAAACCAAAAACCAAAAACCAAAAACCAAAAACCAAAAAACCAAAAACCAAAAACCAAAAACCAAAAACCAAAAACCAAAAACCAAAAACCAAAAAACCAAAAACCAAAAACCAAAAACCAAAAACCTAAAACCAAAAACCAAAAACCAAAAAACCAAAAAACCAAAAACCAAAAACCAAAAAACCCAAAACTAAAACCTAAAACCAAAAACCAAAAACCAAAAACCAAAAACCAAAAACCAAAAACCAAAAACTAAAAACCTAAAAACCAAAAACCAAAAACCAAAAACCAAAAACCAAAAAAACCAAAAACCAAAAACCAAAAACCAAAACCAAACCAAAAACCAAAAACCAAAAACCAAAAACCAAAAACCAAAAACCAAAAACCAAAAACCAAAAACCAAAAACCAAAAACCAAAAACCAAAAACCAAAAACCAAAAACCAAAAACCAAAAACCAAAAACCAAAACCAAAAACCAAAAACACCAAAAACCAAAAACCAAAACAAAAAACCAAAACCAAAAACCAAAACCAAAAACAAAAACCAAAAACCAAAAACCAAAAACCAAAAACCAAAAACCAAAAACCAAAAACCAAAAACCAAAAACCAAAAACCAAAAACCAAAAACCAAAAACCAAAAACCAAAAACCAAAAACCAAAAACCAAAAACCAAAAACCAAAAACCAAAAACCAAAAACCAAAAACCAAAAACCAAAAACCAAAAACCAAAAACCAAAAACCAAAAACCAAAAACCAAAAACCAAAAAACAAAAACCAAAAACCAAAAACCAAAAACCAAAAAACCAAAAACCAAAAACCAAAAACCAAAAACCAAAAACCAAAAACCAAAAACCAAAAACCAAAAACCAAAAACCCAAAAACCAAAAACCAAAAACCAAAAACCAAAAACCAAAAACCAAAAACCAAAAACCAAAAACCAAAAACCAAAAACCAAAAACCAAAAACCAAAAACCAAAAACCAAAAACCAAAAACCAAAAAACCAAAAACCAAAAACCAAAAACCAAAAACCAAAAACTAAAAACCAAAAAACCAAAAACCAAAAACCAAAAACCAAAAACCAAAAACCAAAAACCAAAACCAAAAACCAAAAACCAAAAACCAAAAACCAAAAACCAAAAACCAAAAACCAAAAACCAAAAACCAAAAACCAAAAACCAAAAACCAAAAACCAAAAACCAAAAACCAAAAAACCAAAAACCAAAAACCAAAAACCAAAAACCAAAAACCAAAAACCAAAAACCAAAAAACACCAAAAAACCAAAAACCAAAAACCAAAAACCAAAAACCAAAACCAAAAACCAAAAACCAAAAACCAAAAACCAAAAACCAAAAACCAAAAACCAAAAACCAAAAACCAAAAACCAAAAACCAAAAACCAAAAACCAAGAACCAAAAACCAAAACCAAAAACCAAAAACCAAAAACCAAAAACCAAAAACCAAAACCAAAAACCAAAAACCAAAAACCAAAAACCAAAAACCAAAAACCAAAAACCAAAAACCAAAAACCAAAAACCAAAAACCAAAAACCAAAAACCAAAAACCAAAAACCAAAAAACCAAAAACCAAAACCCAAAAACCAAAAACCAAAACCAAAACCAAAAACCAAAACCCAAAAACCAAAAACCAAAAACCAAAAACCAAAACCAAAAACCAAAAACCAAAAACCAAAAACCAAAAACCAAAAACCAAAAACCAAAAACCAAAAACCAAAAACCAAAAACCAAAAACCAAAAACCAAAAACCAAAAACAAACCAAAAACCAAAAACCAAAAAACCAAAAACCAAAAACCAAAAACCAAAAACCAAAAACCAAAAACCAAAACCAAAACAAAACCAAAAACCCAAAACCCAAAACCCAAAAACCAAAAACCAAAACCAAAAACCAAAAACCAAAAACCAAAAACCAAAAACCAAAAACCAAAAACCAAAAACCAAAAACCAAAAACCAAAAACCAAAAACCAAAAACTAAAAACCAAAAACCAAAAACCAAAAACCAAAAACCAAAAACCAAAAACCAAAAACCAAAAACCAAAAACCAAAAACCAAAAACCAAAAACCAAAAACCAAAAACCAAAAACCAAAAACCAAAAACCAAAAACCAAAAACCAAAAACCAAAAACCAAAAACCAAAAACCAAAAACCAAAAACCGAAAACCAAAAAACCAAAAACCAAAAACCAAAAACCAAAAACCAAAAACCAAAAACCGAAAACCAAAAACCAAAAACCAAAAACCAAAAACCAAAAAACCAAAAACCAAAAAACCAAAACCCAAAAACCAAAAAATCGAAAACCAAAAAACCAAAAACCAAAAACCAAAAAGCAAAAACCAAAAACCAAAAACCAAAAACCAAAAACCAAAAACCAAAAACCAAAAACCAAAAACCAAAAACCAAAAACCAAAAACCAAAAACCAAAAACCAAAAACCAAAAACCAAAAAGCAAAAACCAAAAACCAAAAACCAAAAACCAAAAGCCAAAAACCAAAAACCAAAAACCAAAAACCAAAAACCAAAAACCAAAAACCAAAAACCAAAAACCTAAAACCAAAAACCAAAAACCAAAAACCAAAAACCAAAAACCAAAAACCAAAAACCAAAAACCAAAAACCAAAAACCAAAAACCAAAAACCAAAAACCAAAAACCAAAAACAAAAACCAAAAACCAAAAACCAAAAACCAAAAACCAAAAACCAAAAACCAAAAACCAAAAGCCAAAAACCAAAAACCAAAAACAAAAAACCAAAAACCAAAAACCAAAAACCAAAAACCAAAAACCTAGAACCAAAAACCAAAAACCAAAAACCAAAAACCAAAAACCAAAAACCAAAAACCAAAAACGAAGAACCAAAAACCAAAAAACCAAAAACCAAAAACCAAAAACCAAAAACCAAAAACCAAAAACCAAAAACCAAAACCAAAAACCAAAAACCAAAAACCAAAAACCAAAAACCAAAAACCAAAAACCAAAAACCAAAAAACCAAAAACCAAAAACCAAAAACCAAAAACCAAAAACCAAAAACCAAAAACCAAAAACCAAAAACCAAAAACCAAAACAAACGAAAAACCAAAAACCAAAAACCAAAAACCAAAAACCAAAAACCAATAACCAAAAACCAAAAACCAAAAACCAAAAACCAAAAACCAAAAACCAAAAACCAAAAACCAAAAACCAAAAACCAAAAACCAAAAACCAAAAACCAAACACCAAAAACCAAAAAGCAAAAACCAAAAACCAAAAACCAAAAACCAAAAACCAAAAACCAAAAACCAAAAACCAAAAGCCAAAAACCAAAAACCAAAAACCAAGAACCAAAAACCAAAAACCAAAAACCAAAAACCAAATTCCCAAAAACCAAAAACCAAAAAACCAAAAACCAAAAACCAAAAACCAAAAACCAAAAACCAAAAACCAAAAACCAAAAACCAAAAACCAAAAACTAAAAACCAAAAACCAAAAACCAAAAACCAAAAACCAAAAACCAAAAACCAAAACCAAAAACCAAAAACCAAAACCCAAAAACCAAAAACCAAAAACCAAAAACCAAAAACCAAAAACCAAAAACCAAAAACCAAAAACCAAAAACCAAAAAACCAAAAACCAAAAACCAAAAACCAAAAAACCAAAAACCAAAAACCAAAAACCAAAAACCAAAAACCAAAAACCAAAAACCAAAAACCAAAAACCAAAAACCGAAAACCAAAAACCAAAAAGCAAAAACCAAAAACCAAAAACCAAAAACCAAAAACCAAAAACCAAAAACCAAAAACCAAAAACCAAAACCAAAAACCAAAAACCAAAAACCAAAAACCAAAAACCAAAAACCAAAAGCCAAAAACCAAAAACCAAAAACCAAAAGCCAAAAACCAAAAAACCAAAAACCAAAAACCAAAAACCAAAAACCAAAAACCAAAAACCAAAAACCTAAAACCAAAAACCAAAAACCAAAAACCAAAAACCAAAAACCAAAAACCAAAAACCAAAAACCAAAAACCAAAAACCAAAAACCAAAAACCAAAAACCAAAAACCAAAAACCAAAAACAAAAACCAAAAACCAAAAACCAATAACCAAAAACCAAAAACCAAAAACCAAAAGCCAAAAACCAAAAACCAAAAACAAAAAACCAAAAACCAAAAACCAAAAACCAAAAACCAAAAACCTAGAACCAAAAACCAAAAACCAAAAACCAAAAACCAAAAACCAAAAACCAAAAACGAAGAACCAAAAACCAAAAACCAAAAACCAAAAACCAAAAACCAAAACCAAAAACCAAAAACCAAAACCCAAAAACCAAAAACCAAAAACCAAAAACCAAAAACCAAAAACCAAAAACCAAAAGCCAAAAACCAAAAACCAAAACCAAAAACCAAAAACCAAAAACCAAAAACCAAAAACCGAAAACCAAAAACCAAAAAGCAAAAACCAAAAACCAAAAACCAAAAACCAAAAACCAAAAACCAAAAACCAAAAACCTAAAACCAAAAACCAAAAACCAAAAACCAAAAACCAAAAACCAAAAACCAAAAACCAAAAACCAAAAACCAAAAACCAAAAACCAAAAACCAAAAACCAAAAACCAAAAACCAAAAACAAAAACCAAAAACCAAAAACCAATAACCAAAAACCAAAAACCAAAAACCAAAAGCCAAAAACCAAAAACCAAAAACAAAAAACCAAAAACCAAAAACCAAAAACCAAAAACCAAAAACCAAAAACCAAAAACCGTTTTGGTTTTTGGCTTTTGGTTTTTGGTTTTTTGGTTTTTGTTTTTTGGTTTTTGGTTTTTGGATTTTTGGTTTCTGGTTTTTGGGTTTTTGGTTTTTGGTTTTTTGGTTTTTGGTTTTTGGTTTTTTGGTTTTTGTATTTTGGTTTTTTGGTTTTTGGTTTTTGGGTTTTGGTTTTTGGTTTTTGGTTTTTGGTTTTTGGTTTTTGGTTTTTGGTTTTTGGTTTTTGGTTTTTGGTTTTTGGTTTTTGGTTTTTGGTTTTTGGTTTTTGGTTTTTGGTTTTTGGTTTTTGGTTTTTGGTTTTTGGTTTTTGGTTTTTGGTTTTTGGTTTTTGGTTTTTGGTTATTGGTTTTTGGTTTTTGGTTTTTGGTTTTTTGGTTTTTGGTTTTTGGTTTTTGGTTTTTGGTTTTTGGTTTTTGGTTTTTGGTTTTTGGTTTTTGGTTTTTGGTTTTTGGTTTTTGGTTTTTGGTTTTTGGTTTTTGGTTTTTGGTTTTTGGTTTTTGGTTTTTAGTTTTTAGTTTTTGGTTTTTGGTTTTTGGTTTTTGGTTTTTGGTTTTTGGTTTTTTGGTTTTTGGTTTTTGGTTTTTGGTTTTTGGCTTTTGGTTTTTGGTTTTTGGTTTTTGGTTTTTGGTTTTGGTTTTTGGTTTTTGGTTTTTGGTTTTTGGTTTTTGGTTTTTGGTTTTTGGTTTTTGGTTTTTGTTTTTTGCTTTTGGTTTTTGGTTTTTGGTTTTTTGCTTTTGGTTTTTGGTTTTGGTTTTTGGTTTTTTGTTTTTGGTTTTTGGTTTTTGGTTATTGGTTTTTTGTTTTGGTTTTTGGTTTTTGGTTTTTGGTTTTTGGTTTTTGGTTTTTGGTTTTTGGTTTTTGGTTTTTGGTTTTTGGTTTTTGGTTTTTGGTTTTTTGATTTTTGGTTTTTGGTTTTTGGGTTTTTGGTTTTTGGTTTTTGGGTTTTTGGTTTTTGGTTTTTTGGTTTTTGGTTTTTGGTTTTTGGTTTTTGGTTTTTGGTTTTTGGTTTTTGGTTTTTGGTTTTTGGTTTTTTGGTTTTTGGTTTTTGGTTTTTGGTTTTTGGTTTTTGGTTTTTGGTTTTTGGTTTTTGGTTTTTGGTTTTTGGTTTTTGGTTTTTGGTTTTGGTTTTTGGTTTTTGGTTTTTGGTTTTTGGTTTTTGGTTTTTGGTTTTTGGTGTTGGTTTTTGGTTTTTGGTTTTGGTTTTTGGTTTTTGGTTTTGGTTTTTGGTTTTTTGGTTTTTGGTTTTTGGTTTTTGGTTTTTGGTTTTTGGTTTTTGGTTTTTGGTTTTTGGTTTTTGGTTTTTGGTTTTTGGTTTTTGGTTTTTGGTTTTTGGTTTTTGGTTTTTGGTTTTTGGTTTTTGATTTTTGGTTTTTGGTTTTTGGTTTTTGGTTTTGGTTTTTGGTTTTTGGTTTTTGATTTTTGGTTTTTGGTTTTTGGTTTTTGGTTTTTGGTTCTTGGTTTTTGGTTTTTGGTTTTTGGTTTTTGGTTTTTGGTTTTTGGTTTTTGGTTTTGGTTTTTGGTTTTTGGTTTTTGGTTTTTGGTTTTTGGTTTTTGGTTTTTGGTTTTTGGTTTTTGGTTTTTGGTTTTTGGTTTTTGGTTTTTGGTTTTTGGTTTTTGGTTTTTGGTTTTTGGTTTTTGGTTTTTGGTTTTTGGGTTTTGGTTTTTGGTTTTTGGTTTTTGGTTTTTGGTTTTTGGTTTTTGGTTTTTGGTTTTTGGTTTTTGTTTTTGGTTTTTGGTTTTTGGTTTTTGGTTTTTGGTTTTTGGTTTTTGTTTTTGGTTTTCGGTTTTTGGTTTTTGGTTTTTTGGTTTTTGGTTTTTGGTTTTTGGTTTTTGGATTTTTGGTTTTTGGTTTTTGGGTTTTTGGTTTTGGTTTTTTGGTTTTTGGTTTTTGGTTTTTTGGTTTTTGGTTTTTGGTTTTTGGTTTTTGGTTTTTGGTTTTTGGTTTTTGGTTTTTGGTTTTTGGTTTTTGGTTTTTGGTTTTTGGTTTTTGGTTTTTGGTTTTTGGTTTTTGGTTTTGGTTTTGGTTTTTGGTTTTTGGTTTTTGGTTTTGGTTTTTGGTTTTTGGTTTTTGGTTTTTGGTTTTTGGTTTTTGGTTTTTGGTTTTTGTTTTTGGTTTTTGGTTTTTGGTTTTTGGTTATTGGTTTTTGGTTTTTGGTTTTTGGTTTTTTGGTTTTACGTTTTTGGTTTTTGGTTTTTGGTTTTTGGTTTTTGATTTTTGGTTTTTGCTTTTTGGTTTTTGGTTTTTGGTTTTTGGTTTTTGGTTTTTGGTTTTTGGTTTTTAGTTTTTGGTTTTTGGTTTTTGGTTTTTGGTTTTTGGTTTTTTGGTTTTTGGTTTTTGGTTTTTGGTTTTTGGTTTTTGGTTTTTGGTTTTTGGTTTTTGGTTTTTGGTTTTTGGTTTTTGGTTTTTGGTTTTTGGTTTTTGGGTTTTGGTTTTTGGTTTTTGGTTTTTGGTTTTTGGTTTTTGGTTTTTGGTTTTTGGTTTTTGGTTTTTGGTTTTTGGTTTTTGGTTTTTGGTTTTTGGTTTTTGGTTTTTGGTTTTTGGTTTTTGGTTTTTGGTTTTTGGTTTTTTGGTTTTTGGTTTTTGGTTTTTGGTTTTTGGATTTCTGGTTTTTGGTTTTTGGGTTTTTGGTTTTTGGTTTTTTGGTTTTTGGTTTTTGGTTTTTTGGTTTTTGGTTTTTGGTTTTTGGTTTTTGGTTTTTGGTTTTTGGTTTTTGGTTTTTGGTTTTTGGTTTTTGGTTTTTGGTTTTTGGTTTTTGGTTTTTGGTTTTTGGTTTTTGGTTTTGGTTTTTGGTTTTTGGGTTTTGGTTTTTGGTTTTTGGTTTTTTGGTTTTTGGTTTTTGGTTTTTGGTTTTTGGTTTTTGGTTTTTGGTTTTTGGTTTTTGGTTTTTGGTTTTTGGTTTTTGGTTTTTGGTTTTTGGTTTTTGGTTTTTGGTTTTTGGTTTTTGGTTTTTGGTTTTTGGTTTTTGGTTTTTGGTTTTTGGTTTTTGGTTTTTGGTTTTTGGTTTTTGGTTTTTGGTTTTTGGTTTTTGGTTTTTGGTTTTTGGTTTTTGGTTTTTTGGTTTTTGGTTTTTGGTTTTTGGTTTTTGGTTTTTGGATTTTTGGTTTTTGGTTTTTGGTTTTTGGTTTTTGGTTTTTGGTTTTTGGTTTTTGGTTATTGGTTTTTGGTTTTTGGTTTTTGGTTTTTTGGTTTTTGGTTTTTGGTTTTTGGTTTTTGGTTTTTGGTTTTTGGTTTTTGGTTTTTGGTTTTTGGTTTTTTGGTTTTTGGTTTTTGGTTTTTGGTTTTTGGTTTTTGGTTTTTGGTTTTTAGTTTTTGGTTTTTGGTTTTTGGTTTTTGGTTTTTGGTTTTTTGGTTTTTGGTTTTTGGTTTTTGGTTTTTGGTTTTTGGTTTTTGGTTTTTGGTTTTTGGTTTTTGGTTTTGGTTTTTGGTTTTTGGTTTTTGGTTTTTGGGTTTTTGGTTTTTGGTTTTTGGTTTTTGGTTTTTGGTTTTTGGTTTTTGGTTTTTGGTTTTTGGTTTTTGGTTTTTGGTTTTTGGTTTTTGGTTTTTGGTTTTTGGTTTTTGGTTTTTGGTTTTTGGTTTTTGGTTTTTGGTTTTTGGTTTTTTGGTTTTTGGTTTTTGGTTTTTTGGTTTTTGGATTTTTGGTTTTTGGTTTTTGGGTTTTTGGTTTTTGGTTTTTTGGTTTTTGGTTTTTGGTTTTTGGTTTTTGGTTTTTGGTTTTTGGTTTTTGGTTTTTGGTTTTTGGTTTTTGGTTTTTGGTTTTTGGTTTTTGGTTTTTGGTTTTGGTTTTTGGTTTTTGGTTTTTGGTTTTTGGTTTTTGGTTTTTGGTTTTGGTTTTTGGTTTTTGGTTTTTGGTTTTTGGTTTTTGGTTTTTGGTTTTTGGTTTTGGTTTTGGTTTTTGGTTTTTGGTTTTTGGTTTTTGGTTTTTGGTTTTTGGTTTTTGGTTTTTGGTTTTTGGTTTTTGGTTTTTGGTTTTTGGTTTTTGGTTTTTGGTTTTTGGTTTTTGGTTTTTGGTTTTTGGTTTTTGGTTTTTGGTTTTGGGTTTTTTGCTTTTGGTTTTTGGTTTTTGGTTTTTTGCTTTTGGTTTTTGGTTTTTGGTTTTTGGTTTTTTGCTTTTGGTTTTTGGTTTTTGGTTTTTTGCTTTGGTTTTTGGTTTTGGTTTTTGGTTTTTGGTTTTTGGTTTTTGGTTTTTGGTTTTTGGTTTTTGGTTTTTGGTTTTTGGTTTTTGGTTTTTGGTTTTTGGTTTTTGGTTTTTGGTTTTTGGTTTTGGTTTTTGGTTTTTGGTTTTTGGTTTTTGGTTTTTGGTTTTTGGTTTTTGGTTTTTGGTTTTGGTTTTTGGTTTTTGGTTTTTGGTTTTTGGTTTTTGGTTTTTGGTTTTTGGTTTTTGGTTTTTGGTTTTGGTTTTTGGTTTTTGGTTTTTGGTTTTTGGTTTTTGGTTTTTGGTTTTTTGGTTTTTGGTTTTTTGGTTTTTGGTTTTTGGTTTTTGGTTTTTGTTTTTTGGTTTTTGGTTTTTGGTTTTTTGGTTTTTGGTTTTTGGTTTTTGGTTTTTGGTTTTTGGTTTTTTGGTTTTTGGTTTTTGGTTTTTGGTTTTTGGTTTTTGGTTTTTGGTTTTTGGTTTTTGGTTTTTGGTTTTTGGTTTTTGGTTTTTGGTTTTTGGTTTTTGGTTTTTGGTTTTGGTTTTTGGTTTTTGTTTTTTGGTTTTTGGTTTTTGGTTTTTGGTTTTTGGTTTTTGGTTTTTGGTTTTTGGTTTTTGGTTTTTGGTTTTTGGTTTTTGGTTTTTGGTTTTTGGTTTTTTGTTTTTGGTGTTTGGTTTTTGGTTTTTGGTTTTTGGTTTTTGGTTTTTGGTTTTTGGTTTTTTGGTTTTTGGTTTTTGGTTTTTGGTTTTTGGTTTTTGGTTTTTGGTTTTTGGTTTTTGGTTTTTGGTTTTTGGTTTTCGGTTTGTGGTTTTTGGTTTTTGGTATTTGGTTTTTGTTTTTTGGTTTTTGTTTTTGGTTTTTGGTTTTTGGTTTTTGGTTTTTGGTTTTTGGTTTTTGGTTTTTTGTTTTTGGTTTTTGGTTTTTGGTTTTTGGTTTTTGGTTTTTGATTTTTTGGTTTTTGGTTTTTTGTTTTTGGTTTCTGGTTTTTGGTTTTTGGTTTTGGTTTTTGGTTTTTGGTTTTTGGTTTTTGGTTTTTTGTTTTTGGTTTTTGGTTTTTGGTTTTTGATTTTTTGGTTTATTGGTTTTTGGTTTTTTGGTTTTTGGTTTTTGGTTTTTGGTTTTTGGTTTTTGGTTTTGGTTTTTGGTTTTGGTTTGGGGTTTTTGGTTTTTGGTTTTCGGTTTTTGGTTTTTGGTTTTTTGTTTTTTGGTTTTTGGTTTTTGGTTTTTGGTTTTTGTTTTTTGGTTTTTGGGTTTTGGTTTTTGGTTTTTGGTTTTTGGCTTTTGGTTTTTGGTTTTTTGGTTTTTGGTTTTTGGTTTTTTGGTTTTTGGTTTTTGGTTTTTGGTTTTTGGTTTTTGGTTTTTGGTTTTTGGTTTTTGGTTTTTGGTTTTTGGTTTTTGGTTTTTGGTTTTTGGTTTTTGGTTTTTGGTTTTTGATTTTTGGTTTTTGGTTTTTGGTTTTTGGTTTTTGGTTCTTGGTTTTTGGTTTTTGGTTTTTGGTTTTTGGTTTTTGGTTTTTGGTTTTTGGTTTTTGGTTTTTGGTTTTTGGTTTTTGATTTTTGGTTTTTGATTTTTGGTTTTTGGTTTTTGGTTTTTGGTTTTTGGTTTTTGGTTTATGGTTTTTGGTTTTTGGTTTTTGATTTTTGGTATTTGGTTTTTGGTTTTTGGTTTTTGGTTTTTGGTTTTTGGTTTTTGGTTTTTGGTTTTTGGTTTTTGGTTTTTGGTTTTTGGTTTTTGGTTTTTGGTTTTTGGTTTTTGGTTTTTGGTTTTTGGTTTTTGGTTTTTGGTTTTTGGTTTTTGGTTTTTGGTTTTTGGTTTTTGGTTTTTGGTTTTTGGTTTTTTGGTTTTTGGTTTTTGGGAATTTGGTTTTTGGTTTTTGGTTTTTGGTTTTTGGTTTTTGGTTTTTGGTTTTTGGTTTTTGGTTTTTGGTTTTTGGTTTTTGGTTTTTGGTTTTTGGTTTTTGGTTTTTGGTTTTTGGTTTTTGGTTTTTGGTTTTTGGTTTTTGGTTTTTGTTTTTTGGTTTTTGGTTTTTGGTTTTTGTTTTTTGGTTTTTGGTTTTTGGTTTTTGGTTTTTGGTTTTTGGTTTTTGGTTTTTGGTTTTTGGTTTTTGGTTTTTGGTTTTTGGTTTTTGGTTTTTGGTTTTTGGTTTTTGGTTTTTGGTTTTTGGTTTTTGGTTTTTGGTTTTTGGTTTTTGGTTTTTGGTTTTTGGTTTTTGGTTTTTGGTTTTTGGTTTTTGGTTTTTGGTTTTTGGTTTTTGGTTTTTGGTTTTTGGTTTTTGGTTTTTGGTTTTTGGTTTTTGGTTTTTGGTTTTTGGTTTTTGGTTTTTGGTTTTTGGTTTTTGGTTTTTGGTTTTTGGTTTTTGGTTTTTGGTTTTTGGTTTTTGGTTTTTGGTTTTTGGTTTTTGGTTTTTGGTTTTTGGTTTTTGGTTTTTTGGTTTTTGGTTTTTGGTTTTTGGTTTTTGGTTTTGGTTTTTGGTTTTTGGTTTTTGGTTTTTGGTTTTTGGTTTTTGATTTTTGGTTTTGGTTTTTGGTTTTTGGTTTTTGGTTTTTGGTTTTTGGTTTTTGGTTTTTGGTTTTTGGTTTTTGGTTTTTGGTTTTTGGTTTTTGGTTTTTGGTTTTTGGTTTTTGGTTTTTGGTTTTTGGTTTTTGGTTTTTGGTTTTTGGTTTTTGGTTTTCGGTTTTTGGTTTTTGGTTTTTGGTTTTTGGTTTTTGGTTTTTGGTTTTTGGTTTTTGGTTTTTGGTTTTTGGTTTTTGGTTTTTGGTTTTTGGTTTTTGGTTTTTGGTTTTTGGTTTTTGGTTTTTGGTTTTTGGTTTTTGGTTTTTGGTTTTTGGTTTTTGGTTTTTGGTTTTTGGTTTTTGGTTTTTGGTTTTTGGTTTTGGTTTTTGGTTTTTGGTTTTTGGTTTTTGGTTTTTGGTTTTTGGTTTTTGGTTTTTGGTTTTTGGTTTTTGGTTTTTGGTTTTTGGTTTTTGGTTTTTGGTTTTTGCTTTTTGGTTTTTGGTTTTTGGTTTTTGGTTTTTGGTTTTTGGTTTTTGGTTTTTGGTTTTTGGTTTTTGGTTTTTGGTTTTTGGTTTTTGGTTTTCGGTTTGTGGTTTTTGGTTTTTGGTTTTTGGTTTTTGTTTTTTGGTTTTTGTTTTTTGGTTTTTGGTTTTTGGTTTTTGGTTTTTGGTTTTTGGTTTTTGGTTTTTGGTTTTTGGTTTTTGGTTTTTGGTTTTTGGTTTTTGGTTTTTGGTTTTTGGTTTTTGGTTTTTGGTTTTTGGTTTTTGGTTTTTGGTTTTTGGTTTTTGGTTTTTGGTTTTTGGTTTTTGGTTTTTTGGTTTTTGGTTTTTGGGAATTTGGTTTTTGGTTTTTGGGTTTTGGTTTTTGGTTTTTGGTTTTTGGTTTTTGGTTTTTGGTTTTTGGTTTTTGGTTTTTGGTTTTTGGTTTTTGGTTTTTGGTTTTTGGTTTTTGGTTTTTGGTTTTTGGTTATTGGTTTTTGGTTTTTGGTTTTTGGTTTTTGGTTTTTGGTTTTTGGTTTTTGGTTTTTGGTTTTTGGTTTTTGGTTTTTGGTTTTTGGTTTTTGGTTTTTGGTTTCTGGTTTTTGGTTTTTGGTTTTTGGTTTTTGGTTTTTGGTTTTTGGTTTTTTGTTTTTGGTTTTTGGTTTTTGGTTTTTGGTTTTTGGTTTTTTGGTTTTTGGTTTTTGGGTTTTTGGTTTTTGGTGTTTGGTTTTTCGTTTTTGGTTTTTGGTCATTGGTTTTTGGTTTTTTTTTTTGGTTTTCGGTTTTTGGTTTTCGGTTTTTGTTTTTTGGTTTTTGGTTTTTGGTTTTTGGTTTTTGGGTTTTGGTTTTTGGTTTTTGGTTTTTGGTTTTTGATTTTTTGGTTTTATGGTTTTTGGTTTTTGGTTTTTGGTTTTTGGTTTTTGGTTTTTGGTTTTTGGTTTTTGGTTTTTGGTTTTTGGTTTTTGGTTTTTGGTTTTTGGTTTTTGGTTATTGGTTTTTGGTTTTTGGTTTTTGGTTTTTGGTTTTTGGTTTTTGGTTTTTGGTTTTTGGTTTTTGGTTTTTGGTTTTTGGTTTTTGGTTTTTGGTTTTTGGTTTTTGGTTTTTTGGTTTTTGGTTTTTGGTTTTTGGTTTTTGGTTTTTGGTTTTTGGTTTTTGGTTTTTGGTTTTTGGTTTTTGGTTTTTGGTTTTTGGTTTTTGGTTTTTGGTTTTTGGTTTTTGGTTTTTGGTTTTTGGTTTTTGGTTTTTGGTTTTTGGTTTTTGGTTTTTGGTTTTTGGTTTTTGGTTTTTTGGTTTTTGGTTTTTGGTTTTTGGTTTTTGGTTTTTGGTTTTTGGTTTTTGGTTTTTGGTTTTTGGTTTTTGGTTTTTGGTTTTTGGTTTTTGGTTTTTGGTTTTTGGTTTTTGATTTTTGGTTTTTGGTTTTTGGTTTTTGGTTTTTGGTTTTTGGTTTTTGGTTTTTGGTTTTTGGTTTTTGGTTTTTGGTTTTTGGTTTTTGGTTTTTGGTTTTTGGTTTTGGTTTTTGGTTTTTGGTTTTTGGTTTTTGGTTTTTGGTTTTTGGTTTTTGGTTTTGGTTTTTGGTTTTTGGTTTTTGGTTTTTGGTTTTTGGTTTTTGGTTTTTGGTTTTTGGTTTTTTGGTTTTTGGTTTTTGGGAATTTGGTTTTTGGTTTTTGGGTTTTGGTTTTTGGTTTTTGGTTTTTGGTTTTTCGTTTTTGGTTTTTGGTTTTTGGTTTTTGGTTTTTGGTTTTTGGTTTTTGGTTTTTGGTTTTTGGTTTTTGGTTATTGGTTTTTGGTTTTTGGTTTTTGGTTTTTGGTTTTTGGTTTTTGGTTTTTGGTTTTTGGTTTTTGGTTTTTGGTTTTTGGTTTTTGGTTTTTGGTTTTTGGTTTTTGGTTTTTGGTTTTTGGTTTTTGGTTTTTGGTTTTTGGTTTTTGGTTTTTGGTTTTTGGTTTTTGGTTTTTGGTTTTTGGTTTTTGGTTTTTGGTTTTTGGTTTTTGGTTTTTGGTTTTTGGTTTTTGGTTTTTGGTTTTTGGTTTTTGGTTTTTGGTTTTTGGTTTTTGGTTTTTGGTTTTTGGTGTTGGTTTTTGGTTTTTGGTTTTTGGTTTTTGGTTTTTGGTTTTTGGTTTTTGGTTTTTGGTTTTTTGGTTTTTGGTTTTTGGTTTTTGGTTTTTGGTTTTTGGTTTTTGGTTTTTGGTTTTTGGTTTTTGGTTTTTGGTTTTTGGTTTTTGGTTTTTGGTTTTTGGTTTTTGGTTTTTGGTTTTTGGTTTTTGGTTTTTGGTTTTTGGTTTTTGGTTTTTGGTTTTTGGTTTTTGGTTCTTGGTTTTTGGTTTTTGGTTTTTGGTTTTTGGTTTTTGGTTTTTGGTTTTTGGTTTTTGGTTTTTGGTTTTTGGTTTTTGGTTTTTGGTTTTTGGTTTTTGGTTTTTGGTTTTTGGTTTTTGGTTTTTGGTTTTTGGTTTTTGGTTTTTGGTTTTTGGTTTTTGGTTTTTGGTTTTTGGTTTTTGGTTTTTGGTTTTTGGTTTTTGGTTTTTGGTTTTTGGTTTTTGGTTTTTGGTTTTTGGTTTTTGGTTTTTGGTTTTTGGTTTTTGGTTTTTGGTTTTTGGTTTTTGGTTTTTGGTTTTTGGTTTTTGGTTTTTTGGTTTTTGGTTTTTGGTTTTTGGTTTTTGGTTTTTGGTTTTTGGTTTTTGGTTTTTGGTTTTTGGTTTTTGGTTTTTGGTTTTTGTTTTTTTGGTTTTTTGGTTTTTGGTTTTTTGGTTTTTGGTTTTTGGTTTTTGGTTTTTGGTTTTTGGTTTTTGGTTTTTTGGTTTTTGATTTTTGGTTTTTGGTTTTTGGTTTTTGGTTTTTGGTTTCGGTTTTTGGTTTTTGGTTTTTGTTTTTTGGTTTTTGGTTTTTGGGTGTTGGTTTTTGGTTTTTGGTTTTTGGTTTTTGGTTTTTGGTTTTTGGTTTTTGGTTTTTGATTTTTTGGTTTTTTGGTTTTTGGTTTTTTGGTTTTTGGTTTTTGGTTTTTGGTTTTTGGTTTTTGGTTTTTGGTTTTTGGTTTTTTGGTTTCGGTTTTTTGGTTTTTGGTTTTTGTTTTTTGGTTTTTGGTTTTTGGTTTTTGGTTTTTGGTTTTGGTTTTTGGTTTTTGGTTTTTGGTTTTTGGTTTTTGGTTTTTGGTTTTTGGTTTTTGGTTTTTGGTTTTTTGGTTTTTGGTTTTTGGTTTTTGGTTTTGGTTTTTGGTTTTTGGTTTTCTGGTTTTTGGTTTTTGGTTTTTGATTTTTTGGTTTTTTGGTTTTTGGTTTTTTGGTTTTTGGTTTTTGGTTTTTGGTTTTTGGTTTTTGGTTTTTGGTTTTTGGTTTTTGATTTTTGGTTTTTGGTTTTTGGTTTTTGGTTTTTGGTTTCGGTTTTTTGGTTTTTGGTTTTTGTTTTTTGGTTTTTGGTTTTTGGGTGTTGGTTTTTGGTTTTTGGTTTTTGGTTTTTGGTTTTTGGTTTTTGGTTTTTGGTTTTTGGTTTTTGGTTTTTGGTTTTTGGTTTTTGGTTTTCGGTTTTTTGGTTTTTGGTTTTTGGTTTTGGTTTGGTTTGTGGTTTGTGTTTTTGGTTTTTTGGTTTTTGGTTTTTGGTTTTTGGTTTTTGGTTTTTGGTGTTTGGTTTTTGGGTTTTTGGTTTTTGGTTTTTGGTTTTTGGTTTTTGGTTTGTTTTTGGTTTTGGTTTTTGGTTTTTGGTTTGGTTTTTGGTTTTTGGTTTTTGGTTTTTGGTTTTTGGTTTTTGGTTTTTGGTTTTTGGTTTTTGGTTTTTGGTTTTTGGTTTTTGGTTTTTGGTTTTTGGTTTTTGGTTTTTGGTTTTTGGTTTTTGATTTTTTGGTTTTTTGGTTTTTGGTTTTTGGTTTTTGGTTTTTGGTTTTTGGTTTTTGGTTTTTGGTTTTTGATTTTTGGTTTTTGGTTTTTGGTTTTTGGTCTTTGGTTTCGGTTTTTGGTTTTTGGTTTTTGTTTTTTGGTTTTTGGTTTTTGGGTGTTGGTTTTGGTTTTTGGTTTTTGGTTTTTGGTTTTTGGTTTTTGGTTTTTGGTTTTTGGTTTTTGGTTTTTGATTTTTTTTGTTTTTTGGTTTTTGGTTTTTTGGTTTTTGGTTTTTGGTTTTTCTTTTTTGGTTTTTGGTTTTTGGTTTTTGGTTTTTGGTTTTTGGTTTTTGGTTTTTGGTTTTTGGTTTTTGGTTTTTGGTTTTTGGTTTTTGGTTTTTGGTTTTTGGTTTTTGGTTTTTGGTTTTTGGTTTTTGGTTTTTGGTTTTTGGTTCTTGGTTTTTGGTTTTTGGTTTTTGGTTTTTGGTTTTCGGTTTTTGGTTTTTGGTTTTTGGGTTTTGGTTTTTGGTTTTTGGTTTTTTGGTTTTTGGTTTTTGGTTTTTGGTTTTTGGTTTTTGGTTTTTGGTTTTTGGTTTTGGTTTTGGTTTTGGTTTTTGGTTTTTGGTTTTTGGTTTTTGGTTTTTGGTTTTTGGTTTTTGGTTTTTGGTTTTTGGTTTTTGTTTTTTGGTTTTTGGTTTTTGGTTTTTGGTTTTTGGTTTTTGGTTTTTGGTTTTTGGTTTTTGGTTTTGGTTTTTAGTTTTTTGTTTTTGGTTTTTGGTTTTTGGTTTTTGGTTTTTGGTTTTTGGTTTTTTGTTTTTGGTTTTTGGTTTTTGGTTTTTGGTTTTTGATTTTTGGTTTTTGGTTTTGGTTTTTGGTTTTTGGTTTCGGTTTTTGGTTTTTGGTTTTTGTTTTTTGGTTTTTGGTTTTTGGGTTTTGGTTTTTGGTTTTTGGTTTTTGGTTTTTTGGTTTTTGGTTTTTGGTTTTTGATTTTTTGGTTTTTTGGTTTTTGGTTTTTTGGGTTTTTGGTTTTTGGTTTTTGGTTTTTGGTTTTTGGTTTTTGGTTTTTGGTTTTTGGTTTTTGGTTTATGGTTTTGGGTTTTTGGTTTTTGGTTTTTGGTTTTTGGTTTTTGGTTTTTGGTTTTCGGTTTTTGGTTTTTGGTTTTTGGTTTTTGGTTTTTGGTTTTTGGTTTTGGTTTTGGTTTTTGGTGTTTGGTTTTTGGTTTTTCGTTTTTTTTTTTTGGTTTTTGGTTTTTGGTTTTTGGTTTTTGGTTTTTGGTTTTTGGTTTTTGGTTTTTGGTTTTTGGTTTTTGGTTTTTGGTTTTTGGTTTTTGGTTTTTGGTTCTTGGTTTTTGGTTTTTGGTTTTTGGTTTTTCGGTTTTTGGTTTTTGGTTTTTGGTTTTTGGTTTTTGGTTTTTGGTTTTTGGTTTTGGTTTTGGTTTTTGGTTTTTGGTTTTTGGTTTTTGGTTTTGGTTTTTGGTTTTTGGTTTTTGGTTTTTGGTTTTTGGTTTTTAGTTTTTGGTTTTTGGTTTTTGGTTTTTGGTTTTTGGTTTTTGTTTTTGGTTTTTGGTGTATGTTTTTTGGTTTTTGGTTTTTGTTTTTGGTTTTTGTTTTTTGGTTTTTGGTTTTTGTTTTTTTGTTTTTGGTTTTTGGTTTTTTGGTTTTTTGGTTTTGGTTTTTGGTTTCTGGGTTTTGGTTTTTGTTTTTTTGGTTATTGGTTTTTGGTTTTTGGTTTTTTGTTTTTGGTTTTTGGTTTTTGGTTTTTGGTTTTTTTGGTTTTTGGTTTTTGGTTTTTGGGTTTTTGGTTTTTGGTTTTTGGTTTTTGGTTTTTGGTTTTTGGTTTTTGGTTTTTGGTTTTGGTTTTTTGTTTTTGGTTTTTGGTTTTTGGTTTTTGGTTTTTGGTTTTTGATTTTTTGGTTTTTGGTTTTTTGTTTTTGGTTTTTGGTTTTTGGTTTTTGGTTTTTGGTTTTTGGTTTTTGGTTTTTGGTTCTTGGTTTTTTGTTTTTGGTTTTTGGTTTTTGATTTTTTGGTTTTTTGGTTTTTGGTTTTTTGGTTTTTGGTTTTTGGTTTTTGGTTTTTGGTTTTTGGTTTTTGGTTTTTGGTTTTTGGTTTGGGGTTTTTGGTTTTTGGTTTTTGGTTTTTGGTTTTTGGTTTTTGGTTTTTGGCTCTTTGGTTTTTGGGTTTTTGGTTTTTGGTTTTTGGTTTTTGGTTTTTGGTTTTTGGTTTTTGGTTTTTGGTTTTTGGTTTTTGGTTTTTGGTTTTTGGTTTTTGGTTTTTGGTTTTTGGTTTTTGGTTTTTGGTTTTTGGTTTTTGGTTTTTGGTTTTTGGTTTTTGATATTTTGGTTTTTTGGTTTTTTGTTTTATGGTTTTTGGTTTTTGGTTTTTGGTTTTTGGTTTTTGGTTTTTGGTTTTTGGTTTTTGGTTTTTGGTTTTTGGTTTTTGGTTTTTGGTTTTTGGTTTTTGGTTTTTGGTTTTTGGTTTTTGGTTTTTGGCTTTTGGTTTTTGGTTTTTTGTTTTTGGTTTTTGGTTTTTGGTTTTTGGTTTTTGGTTTTTGGTTTTTGGTTTTAGGTTTTTGGTTTTTGGTTTTTGGTTTTTGTTTTTGGTTTTTGGTGTATGTTTTTTGGTTTTTGGTTTTTGGTTTTTGTTTTTTGGTTTTTGTTTTTTGGTTTTTGGTTTTTGTTTTTTGGTTTTTGGTTTTTTGGTTTTTTGGTTTTTGGTCTTTGGTTTTTGGTTTCTGGGTTTTTGTTTTTGTTTTTTTGGTTTTTGGTTTTTGGTTTTTGGTTTTTTGGTTTTTGGTTTTTGGTTTTTGGTTTTTGGTTTTTTTTGGTTTTTGGTTTTTGGATTTTGGGTTTTAGGTTTTTGGTTTTTGGTTTTTGGTTTTTGGTTTTTGGTTTTTGGTTTTTGGTTTTGTGTTTTTGGTTTTTGGTTTTTGATTTTTGGTTGTTGGTTTTTGATTTTTTGGTTTTTGGTTTTTTGTTTTTGGTTTTTGGTTTTTGGTTTTTGGTTTTTGGTTTTTGGTTTTTTGTTTTTGGTTTTTGGTTTTTGGTTTTTGATTTTTAGGTTTTTTGGTTTTTGGTTTTTTGGTTGTTGGTTTTTGGTTTTTGGTTTTTGGTTTTTGGTTTTTGGTTTTTGGTTTTTGGTTTTTGGTTTTTGGTTTATGGTTTTTGGTTTTTGGTTTTTGGCTTTTGGTTTTTGGTTTTTGATTTTTTGGTTTTTTGGTTTTTGGTTTTTTGGTTTTTGGTTTTTGGTTTTTGGTTTTTGGTTTTTGGTTTTTGGTTTTACGTTTTTGGTCTTTGGTTTTTGGTTTTTGGTTTTTGGTTTTTGGTTTTTGGTTTTTGGCTTTTGGTTTTTGGTTTTTGGTTTTTGGTTTTTGGTTTTTGGTTTTTGGTTTTTGGTTTTCTGTTTTTGGTTTTGGTTTTTGGTTTTTGGTGTATGTTTTTTGGTTTTTGGTTTTTCGTTTTTGTTTTTTGGTTTTTGTTTGTTGGTTTTTGGTTTTTGTTTTTTGGTTTTTGGTTTTTGGTTTTTGGTTTTCGGTTTTTGGTTTTTGGTTTTGTTTATTGTTTTTTGTTTTTTGGTTTTTGGTTTTTTGTTTTTGGTTTTTGGTTTTTGGTTTTTGGTTTTTGGTTTTTGATTTTTTGGTTTTTTGGTTTTTGAATTTTTGGTTTTTGGTTTTTGGTTTT